>JAVGVS010000546.1:0-210000 GCA_032718565.1 Distichodus sexfasciatus | reverse complement strand
AGGTCCTCACTACTACACAAGTACAAGGATGTGTGTTTGTGCTGTGTGTGTGTGTGTGTGTCGCTTTTAGAAGCGTCGTAATTCAGGGCAGCAACACTTAACACGCCTGCCCCCGTGATCTTTTTTAATAGTATCACCGTCTTTCGAGTGAGCCATTATATCTCAAGTACGTCAGTTGAATTTATTTTCTCAGAAGTCACTTTAAGCGTCGTTGTTGAAGATGGCTTTCTGTTTTAAGTTAACACTACGCAAATGGTCGTTATCTCGGGTAATTTCAGCACTACACACAGCGCCTCAGGTTCCTGTAAAGCCGCGTAACTTTTTGTGCCAGTAGCACTTCTGATCAAAGGCATGAATCCGAGCGCCAGCCACTTCTCCTCTTACAGATTTCAAAGAAAATCTTTTCGAGTGAGACCTCAACTGGAACAAAATCGGAACAGAGGGAACTTTTTGGGATAGTGCACAGTAGAAAAGACAATACCAAGAAGCACGTTTGTACTTATGGAAAGATGGCAAGAATCTCAGTAGCTAAAAATTAAAGGAAAATGAGAAAATATTGTTTAACAAAAAAAGTTCAGTGACATGTTGGTAAATACTGAAACGCGGCGACTCTAGTTATAGAGGAAAAATAGCTTAATTTACGTCGAAACACGAAGAGGAAAACCACAGTTTTAACATCCTTCTTCTTCTTTCTCTTTCGGCTTTTCCCTTCAGGGGTCGCCACAGCGAATCATCTGTCTCCATCTAGTCCTATCTTCTGCATCCTCTACCCTCACACCAACTAACTTCATGTCCTCTTTCACCGCATCCACAAGTCTCCTTTTTGGTCTTCCTCTCAGCCTCCTGCCTGGTGGCTCCAACCTCAGCATCCTTCTACCTATGTAATCACTGTCTCTCAGTTGTTACGTATTACAAACCAGGTTTACTTGTTCACAGGTTGAGATTAAAGATAATAAATTGACATCCATCTAACAATACAATCTCACGTTTGCCATATGTTAAAACACATTTCTTTACAGCTGATAAAATCTTTTAACACGGTTAAGATTAAGACCAGGGCGGAGTTACAGGTTCTGGTTGATCTTGCGTAAAACCAGTGCCGTCTCCCTCGCCACAGTGTCTACCGAGTCTAGCGCTAGAATCCGGGCGGGTTTGTCGCGTTGGCGCCCTCTCTCGTATTTTGCAGTGTGAAAAGCAGAGCAGCCAGAACTGGAGCTGAACAAGACGTGGTACCTTCTTAGACTGCGGTTAAACACAACGGTTTGTTTTTGGTACGATCTGGAAAAAAAGAACAAGAACCACATCGCTTTTGATCATAAAGTCGGCAGCAGGACCGTTGAGAGACCGTTTTGGTGACTGGAGAAATCAGCATGTGGGCTCCTGCGGGATGGATTTGTGTGCAAGTTTTGTTCTGGAGTGCAGTCAGAGCTCAGGTGAGGAACAGTTTCTTCTATCATTAGTCCCACTGTCCAAAACAACAGTTTTATTTGTGTAGGATAAGTACGGATACCTGCATTTTACACAAAACTAGTCAAACTGTCCCCCGCGGGCATACTTAATTACTGAAATTACTTTTAAGATTCCTGTAAAGAATTTTACATTTTAAATTTTAAAAGGACTTAAAAAAGTGACTTGGAAAGAAGAATGTCAACTGAACGGCTCAAAATATGAGCAAAATGACATTTTTGAAAGAAACATATAGGGCTGGGTTCTTGCTCATGGATTAAATCTAGTCTTAGCCTAAATTGTAATACCAATGGAGATTTACCACTATAACTCAAAATACGTTTAGAACTAGGCTTAATCCTTGATCCATATTGTCTTAGTATGGTCTTAAAATATATATTTTTTCAAACTAGTATTGATTGTGGTCCTTAAAAATTATATTTGAAGTGTATATCCATGTCCTCTATTATATTTTTTAAAATCCAGAACCCAGACTGTTCTCAGAAAGTTTCAATGCTTTAATAATAGCATGAGATATTTCCAGTAACAACATAATAATTGTTTACCTTCTTTAGATTTTTAAAATATCTCTTTAATTTGATTATGCGATTTGTGAAACAGAGAAATATACTTTGTGACATAAACATCATCAAAACATGACCTATAGAATTTCCTGTTTTAAGGACCAGAGAACAAATGAACTACATATGTCATATAAATACATATAAATGTGACTTGGTTCTCAGCAGGTAGACCCTGAAGTGGGACTCACAGCACAAGAGCAGGTCCTACTTCTGTATGACAGCAAACTCCAATGTCTGCAGAACATCTCTGAACATGACCCTGCAGGTAGCGTTCTCACTTCCCTTTTCACTGCGGATTTGTCAGCATGTATCTTTGTGTCACTGAATTACTCAAACCCAAAACCCATCGTTCAGTGGCATAAGGGCAAGATGAAGCATGTAAAATCAGTGGGAACTATGAGATTGTATTGTATTGTATTTTGCTGCAAATGCTGTCAAATTCAGTTTCAACTTTTTATATTCAACTTTTGAGAGAGCCAGCTGTTATATAATGCACACATCAGTTTATTGGCATTTATATTGAACTAGCTTTTATCCAAAAGCCATCTTTAGTGTGATCTTTAGTTAGAAAAATTTACTGTATAGGAGTGATGCTTTTTCATAAATGATAACTACTTGGCAACAGACTATTCCTCACTCATGTACTGTTTCATTTTAGTGTAACACAGATACCACAGACATATTTCTGCTGAACAGACGTATTTCTGGTCTCCTGACAAAAAATGTGGGGTTAGAATATTTGTGCTGTTATTGACTGAGATCACTGAATATAATGGAAAGAAGGACCAGTGCAGTAACTTGTATATGTTTAGAATATCAAGAAGATCCTACACTATTCAAGAAGATCTTATAAGGGCCTAGCATCTCCAAGCCTGTAATCTTGCCTTTTTCACAAATAATTTATGCAACACCTAGGACAGGTATTTAAAAACTCTATTGTAGCCATTACATTTGCGTGAAAAACTTGTGGGGGGTGATGGTCTAGTGCAGGGGTGGGCAATTCCAGTCCTGGAAGGCCAGTGTTCTGCAGGTTTTCCATCCTACCTGAAAAGTATCTTCTGGTGACTATCTACCTGAGACCAGGTGTGAATGTAAATGCTGTGAATGTAAGGTAAAGACTTAATTTAAGGTAGCCTGATATGAATCTAGTGAAAAGCTGTGCTAACAGTAATATATGCTGAGGCAAAAGAGGACAAAATTATACATTATGAAGATTGCATTTATGAGCTCCACTTAACATGTCTCTGAAGTAGTTTGCTGAAAATAAGTATCAGATTAGGCATTTTAGTCTGCTTTTTACCTCCCAATTTCTGTCCCTTTTAGAACAGGCTGTTTCTCGTTGCAAATGAGCCGCTGCTGCCCACACATGACCCCACTCCGGAACTGGGGCGTAGACAGCACTGCAAGAGTTTACCTCATGTGAAAATAATCAACATGGCTACTGCTAACAGACCAACCATACTGCCATGCATGTTCAACACAACACTCCGCCGGTAGACCTCTTCATTGTGATTCCTACGCTAGGGCTTGCAAGAAAACATGGCGGATCAGGAATGTTGGGTGCAACTTCTCAGATAGGAGGGTGGAGTTACTCAAATGTCTCCTACTGTGACGTAGAAGTAGGGGAGAAATCTAAACGACTCGTTTAAGCACGCGATTTCTGAATTTAACAGAATTTAGCATTTTTTATCAAATTTACAGTGTGTGTAGAGGCAGTACAGACCTAAATGGATGTCCAAAGAACAGAAAAAGTGGGGTTTTTTTCATAATATGGGGCCTTTAAACATACGATATTTTGCTTTTAAAGATTTTTTTTGCAATTGCAATTGTTAGTAGATTAGGCAACACAAACTAAACCATTTTGACATGATAACAAGAATCTATTTCAATATCCATGATGCTGAGGCAACTTGAAACCAAACTTTTAATTGAGAAGTAACAGAGAGAGAGAGAAAGATAGATGTTTCTGTTATAGCATTCATTACCCTTTGATATTGTGGCTTTTAAAAGGGCAACGTTCAATTGCAATTAATTGGGAACTGTACCTTTTCATTCAATATTGTTTACAAAATAATAATAATACACACCAGATCAGAGGAGAAGAGAGAAAGATGCTTTGATACATCTGAACTATATCTCTTCTACACTGAGAATAGACTTCAGAGTCTTGAATAAGAGACTTCCCAAATTCCCTCCACATCACGGTCACATTGCTTGAAGTAACACCTTGCGCTCTTTTGATATTAATACATCATTCTCATTTTCATTTCAATGCCCCGTCAAAGCCAGCCCAGAATGAACTAAAGGAGTTAACAGATGGTGAAAGCACATTTTTCATTGTGGTACTGCATTGAGCGTAGGTCATTTCCCAAAGATCCCAAATGGCCCGTAGGTCTATCTGAGATGCATTTTATACAGTAAATTCGATTTACCATTATAGTTGAAGGTGCCCCTGCAGAATACACCCCATTTAGGTCTGTGTGGGTGAATGACAGGACCAACCCGGTTCTCCCCTTGTGTACAACAGCAGATGTTTTGTAGAATTGTTTGTGTACTTGTGCATGTCATGCAAGACATGAATCAGATTTATGAGTCATCAGAGTAGAGTGCAGCTGGACGACAAATAGAGAAAGATACTATTAGTACAGAGGACTCAGAGGAACTCTTTGATAGCTTGGTAAAACCCGGTTCTACACATTTGTATCCAAGTTCTAATGTTCATCCTCCTAAGACTCCCCTACATCCTTTGAGAAGTCTGCTTCCATGGTGACGGTGGTTAGTCTCTGATAACCTGCTTAGTCTTGTCACACACTGTCACCACACTCACCTAACATACATATTATGTCGTTAAAGCAGTTCTAAAGCAAATGCTCGTTATTTTAAGATTTCAGTATCATTTCAAAAAGTTACTAATGACGTCTCAATTTAATCAGTATGAAATACACCTCTCTCTTGAGAATTGCACTATTATTGCTTTATTAAATTGCTAACATTTTCAATGAACTGGCGTTCTTATTTCGGTTACGTAGTATGTGTTTACAGTCTGGAAGCCATGTGATTTGAAAAAGTACATAGTAGTAGAGATGAACCCTGATGACAGACCTATCAGTTAACTAAAGAGGTGGAGTTTGATTCATGTTGCAAGGGTTAGGGTCAGCAATCATACAAATCGCTGAATGTGCTCCACAAAGTATAAATGGGAGAAAATGGGTGATTATGAAATAAATAAAATAAAAAAAAATTTGGCAAAACATATGGCAAGATGCCCTTCCTGATGCAACCCCATTTATCTGGGCTTGGGACCGGCAGCAAAAGTTACTCTGACTAGCGTAACCCCAGTGGCTGGGTTAAAAGAATAAAAGTCAATAAGAAACAAAAAAGAAGTCTAAAAAAATTAAGGTTATTAACAAATATAAAACATCAACACAAAAGAATACTTACACATTAAGCTCTTTCAGGGTTTCTTGCTTTTCTTTCCATGTTTATCCGAGGCTTTCCTCTTAGAACTATTATTCGTTTAGATTTATAGAAAAGGGGCAAGTTGTAGAAAGATAAAATATAATGTCTAAAGGAACATCAAAGCTAAAAGTAAAAGCAACTGAAATAAGGCTGTTTTAGCTTTTTTTCTAATATGTGCAACATTTATCGAGATTGAATGTTCTTGAACAGAGGGTTTAAGCAGTCGACATCAGTAATGGTTAAATACCATTTCACCATGTTAAACAGCAGGTAACTGTGGGCACCACTAGCTGACCAGTTACTGCAAAAGTAAGAGACCCAACAACTTTATATTGATCAAACCTTTTAGAGATATATTTAGGACCAAAGCCATTGATTGTTAACATTGTAGACAATGAGAAATCCATTGGCTTTAGTTGCATATCTCACTAAAAGCCAAAGCAAATAATTAAAGACATAAATACATTTATCTACAGTCAATACATACTGCATAGGAAACAAATGACTGACTTGTTGCATTATTTGTTATTTTTTAGTTTGAATAAAAGAGAATCAATGCTGTTTTTGATAGAATCTAGAAATCCTGTGTATTTTTATACACGTATACATTTTGGTTTGAAAGAAAATAAAGCTTGAAGACTGTCTCACATCCTTTCATCATTAGACCATTTGAAAATTCATGATTCACATTGTGGATCAATGCAGGTTTAGAATCATGCAGTTACAAGCAGGACTGTGTCTTTCTCCATCCTGTAGTTGTTTTGGGTGACGTGTGGGAATCAATACCAGAGGAGGAACTGGTGAGACGTGAAAACAGAGTCTTTTCTTTTGGAAGCCAAAATCGATTAAAACGTCAGAGAAAGCTGCTTTGTTAAACAATGTCACTCACTGTCCACCACCGACACAGGCAATGGCTTTCAAAATGAAGATGAAAGGTGTCTGGATGGACTTAAAATGAGTTTTGTTTGTGTTCTTGCATGTCAACATATTTTACCCTGTCATTCCTTGTTTTTTCCTTATACTCTTTACAAAGTTTTGGTATTTTTTCCAGAAAAATATTTTTAAGCACTTTAAAAATCTGAGATCGACAGAAAGAGAGAGTTTTTTGTCCACTTTAATCCACTGTACTATACTATACACCAAGGGATGGTGTGGTCTAGTGGTTAGGATACTCACCTCTAGGAGCCATGAAATTAGGAAATGGAAGTCGATCTGGATAAGAGTATCTGTTCTAAATATAAATGATCACAAAGTCCCCTCTATAATCCTTTTGAGATTTACACAGAGATTTTGGTCTTATTTCCAGTAAAACAGTTACTGGGTAGTATTTAAAAGCACTTTTAACCCTGAGAACAGAATTTCAACAGAAATAGTGATTTTTTGACATCTCAGGAATACGCAGATCAACGCACAGGCTACATCTGGCTGAAGCCTAGGGGATCCCCACGTCTGCCAGCCTGCCAGGGGGCCCCCAATTGGCCAGTAAAGGCCCGGAGGGTGGGGCTAAAAGAAAATATAGCCTATTGGCCCATGTACACCTTAATCTGCTCCCAACTGTTAGACTCACTATTTTTTTCTCATCTCAGCTATTGTGTTCATTGGTAAAGGAAAAACTAAAATGAGATCCAAGCACAAGAATGTAATGAAACTTTAATAATTAGCAGAGACAAAACCCAAACAATCAAAATGAATACAACACACCTCCACAAAGCGGGAGAGGCAAGCAGGTGTAATCCTTCAGAACTGAGGAACCTGAACGAAGGCATGGAGTACACATTTCTATACTCTTAAATTGAACTAAAGTGAGTGATTATTTGTCATTGTGAACACACCACAGCACAGCACACAGTGCACCACAACCAAATGTGACCTCTGCATTTGACCCATCCATGAAGGAGCAGTGGGCAGCTAAGAAGGGCAGCGCCCGGGGAGCAGTGCTTGGGAACGGTACCTTGCTCATGAGTACCTCAGTGGTAACTTTACCGGCCCTGGATTCGACCTTCTGATCAGGAGGCGAACACGCTACTGTTACGCCACCAACTGTAAGTGGAAGACAAATAGGATGTAGAATACAATTTCAAGTCTGTTTACTTTCATGGCCATATAATAAGTAGCAACAGTACAAATACTCAAAATTAAAATTATAAACGTGAATAAATAGTTTGAATGGTGGAGGAGGAAGCAGGCAGTGTAAACTCCCTTAATACAGGAAATCCATGCCATTTGTTGGTTCTGTTGTTATTTATTATCATGTTTTCATTGCAGGACTTGAGTTATACTCTGAATTGCAGAGGCAAATTTGTGTGGAAAGACTCAAGCTGTTGTGTGTTTTTCATGTACAGATGAGGTGTGTGCCCCTGGATGGGACGGGCTGATTTGCTGGCCTCGTGGCTCTTTAGCGACCGTTACTAAAGTGCCCTGCCCCAGCTACGTTTATGACTTCAATCACAAGGGTACACTATCTTCATTTATTCACTTCCTTCAATACACTGTGAATGCAAATTCAGCTGCTTTTTTATTGATTCTCTGTCTTTTCAAGTCAGAAAGTGACTTTCGTGTATAGAAAGTGTGTTGTAGATTATAATAGATTTTTCTATTTTTTGTCATACATGTGCCAAAATGTTGTCTGTCCAAATCAACGTACACACACTCATTAACCCAGCTCATTACTAGCTGTGAACATACCGCTAAGTGCTTTGCTAATTATGTTTTCTTATAGGCTTTGCATACCGCAAGTGCGATGTAAATGGGTCGTGGGTCTCGGTAGAGAACAGAACCTGGGTAAATTATTCTGAATGTCTGTGGTTTCTCACCCCAGGCAAAGAGAGAGGCAAGGTAAGGCTGACAAAAAAGCTCATTTTCCATTTGCTGCTGCCACATAATAGGAACTTTTTATGAAAAGATCGAGAGTAGCTCAAGGACAGCAAAGGTTGCATTTTAAAACAGTTTCCTAAATGAAAGAAACTAACTAGAAACTAAAATGACTAATTACAGCAGTTGAGGTCTTATAATTATAGCTAAATTATAGCTAAAAATAATATATGCCATGCTAGGTGGTGTATTTGTGTTGGGAATTGTTGAAGGGCTGTGCCTTGTCTTCATCTTTGTCCTCAGCAAAATATCAAAAGTATGTTATATAACCTTTCAGGGACACCAAAACAACCATACAGTGATTACATCATCTAAGCTTAAGAGTAAAAAAAAATCAAGCTCAGTTTTGACTCAGGTTTAGCGAATCCACAAAATACCTATCATAGTTAACATGTCAAAAAATGTGATAAATGTCTAGTCTAATGAGCATCTTTAGGCCCTATTTTGAATAATTACACCATTTTCCAAGAGCTCTTGCTCATGCATTTACATATTTTAAAATAAGAAATCATGCATAAATTGTCAGGGATCTGGTTAGGATTTGACATGAAAGACAGGCATTCACAATCTTCCAGCGGCCAGGTTAGGCGGCTTTCAGACTGCTCACGATGCAGACAGTGATCTGGTTAGGATTTGAACCGAATGCTTCACTTTCACAATTCGACAGTGATCTGGTTAGGATGTAACGAAGTGCTACTCGTTAGCCGTTAGCCTGTGTAGTGTGGTGGCTAACCCAAACGTGGCTGAGAGCGCGAGTAGGCAGGATGCCACGCAAGTTTTGATATAAGAATTCTCTTACGTGAAGAGTAAGGATTACCACAATAATCCACGTTCTAAACAACACACTATAACAAAGAGATGAACCCAATAACTGGAGTACTCACAGTTCACACTGATAGAAACGGAATGAGGGCCAGGTTGACTCAATGGCAGAGCGGTGTGCCGCAAGGAAGTGTGTCCTTTTATACACTTGGAACCGCGACCGGCTGCATCCCAATCCAACTACCGAATCAGCTCCGGGTCGAGTACGAACCAGGCCAGAATCCATGACTGCTCCTCGGTGCTGTAACCTTCCCAATCGACAAGGTACTAGGTACCTCTGCCCCGAGGACACGAATCGAGGATCTGACGCATGGTGTACCACTTACCACCCTCAATGATATGGGGGGAGGGGCAGGAGTGGCAGGCACCATGGGGGAAGTGATGAAGGGTTTCAGCTGCGACGTGTGGAATACCGGATGGATCCGGAGCACCGCAGGTAGTTGGAGCCGGTAGGTGACATGATTAATCCGGTGGGTGATACGGTAGGGTTCGATGTACCAGGGGTGAGCTTGCGGGAGTCAGTGTGCAGGCGGAGGTTTCGGGTGGAAAGTCATACCTTGTCACCTACGTGGTACAAACGTCATGGTGGGTGCCACCGGCGGTCCTGAGTGGCATAACGGGTGTTGGCATGGTGAATGGCTTGGCTTGAGTCCAAAGCTGTTGGCACCGGCGGACCAACTGTTGGGCCGACGGTACCTCCACCTCGGGTTCCTGATGGTCAAACATCGGAGGCTGGTAACCGTAGCATACCTCAAATGGACTGAGATTGGTGGCGGAGGAGACGTGGAGCTTGTGAGATAACTCAGCCCAAGTGAGGTAGTGGGCCCAGAAGCGCTGGCAATCGGCAATGAAGCATCTCAGGTAGTGCTCCAGTTGTTGGTTGGTCCGCTCCATCTGACTGTTTGTCTGAGGATGGTATCCAGAAGACAGACTGCAGGTGGAGTCGATCAGATGGCAGAAGGCCCTCCAGAACCTGGCAGTAAACTGAGGGCCTCTGCCCGAGACGATGTCCTTGGGGAACCCATGCAAGCGGACTACATGCTCTAATATCAGCTCTGCAGTGGTCTTAGCTGACAGGAGTCTGGCAAGGGCCACCAGATGCCCAGCTTTGGAGAACCGGTCAATGATTGTGAGAATAGTGTTCTTACCTTCTGAAGCCAGCAGGCCCGCGATGAAGTCGATGGCAATGTGGGACCAGGGCCTCCAGGGGACGGGAAGAGGCTGAAGTTCCTGTGGTGATGGCTGGTTGGAGTACTTGGCCCTGGCGCACATTTCTCCAACTTGCAGTACAGCTGATGAGCGAGCAACCTCTTAAGGACCGCCCTGACGTGCTGGTGGTGTTCCTCCAAGGTGTGTGAGTAGATTAAGATGTCATCCAGGTAGATGAATGTCCAACGGCCCAGCATGTCCTGCAGTATGTCATTGATGAATTGCTGGAACACTGCAGGCATGTTGCAGAGGCCGAAGGGCATCACCAGGCTCTCATAATGACCCGTAGGGCTGATGAAGGCTGTCTTCCATTCATCGCCCTCCCTGATGCGCACCAAGTTGCAACTTCGTGAAGTAGGTGGCACCAGAGAGCGCGTCCAGGGCGGTGTTGGTGAGAGGAAGCGGGTGATGGTTCTTTACAGTGATTTTGTTGAGCCCTCAATAATCGACACAGGGACGGAGGCTGCCGTCCTTCTTTTTCACAAAAAAGAACCCGTGGCGGCAGGCAAGGAGGAGGGCCAGATGGTAACTTGGCGGAGAGCGTTGTTGATGTAATCCTCCATCGCCTGGGTCTTGGAAGCAGAGAGAGAGCAGGGTGGTACTGCACCTTAGAAGAGGTCGATGGCCAGGTCGTTTGAGCGATGCGTGGGAAGCTGGACGGCACGCTTCTTGCAAAACACCTCTGCCAGGTCGCAGTACGGTGCTGGGATGGCCTCCGTGTCGACATCGGGACTCCCTATAGCAAGTCCCAGCCGAAGCCCGCAGGCAGAGTTCAGAACAGGTCGGCTCCCATTGCAGAATCTGGTTCTGGTACCAGGAGATGAGGCGGTCGTCTTGAAGCAGCCAGGGGTACCCGGATGCTAAGCCCTGCCGCAGATGGTAAAGCCTCAAGTCGGTCTCCACCTCGCTCTCAGGATGTTTAAAAGTGAGGCAGAGCTGGGGGGTGATGAAAATCAAACACAAGTTCCAGCACAGTTAGAAACGCCTCTCACTTCCCATCTATGCCATTCCATTTATCCAGTAGTGCCAAATGTGGTTCGGGGTGGGGAGAATGGGTTGCAGCTACAGGAGCGCGGCATGAGTCAGACTCCTGAACAGCTGCGCAGAACGTCGCGACCTCCTGCCACAGTTCCGCCACGGCTCGCTACGGCGCAGAGACACGACTTCACTACGCAGCTGCTCTATCTCCACTGTCTGGCTCGACACCACGTCCCACAGACGAGCAAATTCCGCTGGTTAACAGCTCAGGGCTCTGCCATTCTGTCAGGGATCTGGTTAGGATATGACATGAAAGACAGGCGTTCACAATCTTTCAGCGGCCTGGTTAGGATTTGAACCGATTGCCTCACTTTCACAATTCAACAGTGATCTGGTTAGGATGTAACGAAGTGTTACTCGTTAGCCGTTAGCCCGTGTAGCATGGTGGTTAACTCAAACACGGCTGAGAGCGTGAGTAGGCAGGATGCCACGCAAGTTGATATAAGAACTCTCTTACGCGAAGAGTAAGGATTACCACTATAATCCGCGTTCTAAACGATACACACTCTAACAAAGAGATGAACCCAATAACCGGAGTACTCACAGTTGACAGTAACAAGGAACAGGATTAATCAGACAACCAATACGAAAACAATCACCTAAATTAACCAATGAAGGGATAACCAATCAAAACTGGGGGCTGGACTGAAACACAGGTGGGATAACTAATGAACACTGATCTACCAATGAGGCACAATGGGAAGGCCAGGAGGGCTATGACAATGTCTCTTTATTTGTGACTCACCACACTCAATCCTGTTATGATTAATACATTAATATTTGCAAAATTGATATTCTGCCATGAAGCTGTGAAGTTTTCATAGTGATTTAGATTTCTTCAATCTCTCTCTCTCTCTCCCTCTCTCTCTCTCTCTCTCACCCTTTCTCTCCTTCCAGAGGGACTTTTTTGAGAGGCTTCACATCATGTACACGGTCGGTTATGCTGTGTCATTCAGCTCCTTGCTGGTTGCCATCTTCATCATTGGCTATTTCAGGTACTGTCATCGGCTGACTGTGGCACTGCCATTAATGTCTCCCTACTCTTTCTGAACCTCTTACATGTAATTTGGCAACTCTCTCCATATCGTACCACTCTTTTGTGTCATTCTGTGTTGGTTGCAGTGCCCATCAAAACCTTGCCATGGTTCCTAATTCTGCTTGAGGGTTTTGGAAGAAAGTGAAAATGATATGATGTGTTTGAATATATCTCAGTTTGGCTGTAAAAGCCCTTTGAAGGACACTTGCAAACCTATATACCCAACATATATATACACCCCAAACAGTAAGACACTGAATGTTGTCCAGAGAAAGAATTAAATGTTTGGAAGTTTATAATATACAACACACACCTGTATGTGTAATATGTACATTTATAACTTTATAATAAAAAATATACCTTTACATCATTAGAGTTGTATGATTGTAAGAGGAGTTTAAGGCTTACCTATATGTCCATAATCCCAAAAAGCATACAGAAAACAAAACTGAAAAATGATGATCAGTTTAGAATCACAGCAAATTGTAATCAGGACAAAGAGTTACCGCAGCATAAAACCAACTTGTCTGGCGTAAACAGGAGTTGTTTTTGTTCTATTAAAGGAAATCTTCCTGCAGTTTGTTATATGGATCCTCATATAAGGGGCATTGCGATGATTACCATTGTCGCCTCACAGCACGAAGGTCCATGGTTCGATCCCCGGGTCGGCCGTGGGATCTTTCTGTGTGAAGTTTGCATGCTCTCCCTGTGCTCTCTGGGTTTTCACCAGGTGCTCTGGTTCTCTCCCACAGTCCAAAACCATGCGCTGTAGTTGATTGGTGACTCTAAAATGGCTTGTAGGTGTGAATGTTAGTGTGTCGGTGTAAGTGTGTGTGCCCTGAGGTGTGCTAGCACCTGCTCAGGATTGGTCCTCACCTTGCGCCCGTAAGTTCCCGGCATAGGTTCCTGCCCCCCGTGACCCCGATTGGGGAAAATGAACGAATGAATGAATTTGTATTTAACCTGAAACTACTTTGTATGAACATTAATTTATGAAATGATAAAAGCTTAAAAAAATAATGAAGGAGGAGGTCAGTGAAAGTGCCTTAATTAAGTACATCACATAAAGTCACATTGTCCTGACTAACAAAAACAGACAACTAGAAAAATATATCCTACAACAAGAATGCAAGCTGTATCAAATCTTAAATGTCAGTCAAGCGGCAGGCTTTGTTTTCTCCTATTAGAATAACATTTGGCTGACACTCTTCAGATGTGCTGTTTATAAGGCAAAGTACCATTTTTATACACACCAGCGCCACAGCCTGGCAGAGGTTGGATAACAATGCTGAAAACAGTTAGGGTGTACTCACACTAGGCAGTTTGAACCATGCCCGAGTGCGTTTGACCACCAAAGCGCGGTTCGTTTGACTAGTGTGAATGCTCTGAACCGTGCCCGGGTGCGGTTCGTTTAGCCGTCCCTGGCCCGCTTGGAAGAGGTGTGCCAGAGCACGGTTCAGTTGGACTCGGGCGCGGTTCGCATGTAGTGTGAGCGCTAACTGTGCTGGAACACGAAACAGGACGCGTGACGTCACGTTTTTGCGACGCTCCAAAACTCAAATTCAAATTCAGTCAAATTTCATAATACACTTTTCAGTTGTATTCAATGACATTTCAGTATAGTAATTCTCACCTTGTCGATGTACGGGAACTGTAGTCGGTAATCAAAGCTGCAAAGTCCTTGCTGCACTTCAGCTGGTACCTTGCAAACCTCCTCATACGAGCAGCACGATTGCGTGAAAATTTTCGTGCCACAAAAGCGATAGACCTGTTTAGCAACAAGCTGTGAGAGGCCTGTGGACCACCGCGGACCAAACGACTCAAAATTACTATCAACAAAGTAACCAGAGCGATGGACTCCATTGCGTTCAGCGAGAGCGCCGCTCTTCCTGTTTATCCTGAAACCGTCGCACCATAATGACGTAAGCATGCTCCGGCACGAATGCTGAAACCCTATGTGAGTGCAGGCCAGAGGGGGAGTGGGGAGGGGGGACAATCGTACTCGGGCCCGGTTCACGGCAACCATGCCTAGTGTGAGTACTCCCTTAGGCTGAGAATGCTTCTTGTCATGAATATACCTTCAGTCACTTAATCAAAGGACTGTTCAAAACCTTACTGTCTTTTCCCCATGGTGTCTCTCCTTCAGGCGTCTTCACTGCACCAGAAACTACATCCACATGCACTTGTTTGTCTCCTTCATGCTACGAGCAGTTAGCATCTTTGTGAAGGATCGGGTGGTGTACGCCAAGAGTGGTGTCCAGCAGTATGATGCAATGCTTATGGACGACATCAGCACTGTCTCCATCAGCCCTCTGGACAAGACACAGTATGTGAGTTCTGCAGAGAGAGTATTGTTTAGTCTAAACCTTTAGCAGCTAGTTCATGTTACTACGGGCAAGACTTTGCAAGAAATATCAAATCTATCAAAAAAATCAAGTAGTTTGGTACTACTTTACGATAAGACTACCCCTGTAAAAGGTTCTAAATGATAATCAGGCTGTGATTAAGCAGTGATAAACAAATTCTAACAATTGTCATACACTGATGCAGGTTCAGCTTATCTTACCTTGACCCCTCATCTCAGGTGATAATAAAACCGTCTTCATCAGGTATCTGTTAACATGCTGTTTCCATTAAAACACCAATCGAAGTATGATTGGATGGCAGTGCTCTTCCTTAATAGGTGATTTTGATTAGTTACTAAATACCAGATATAATTATCTGTGTCCTGTCAAATCAACCTGTCTGATTCCCCCATCCATGGCATTTGAATGACTAATTAATTACTGATGAGTTGCTAATATTTATATCTGGCAAAAGTGAGCCTTGCAGTAAAGTTAAACCCAATCGTGCATATTTTAATCCAAATATGAATATTTAATTTGAATAATATCCAAATCAAAAAACAAGAATCACTTAAATAAAGTAAAAGCATTAAGGAAGTAGTATATATATATATATTAAGACGTTAAGAAAGACTAACCCAAAGTTTAGAGGAAAATGCATCCTTAAAAATAAATATTTAATGATAAATATTTGTCAAATTTGCAATATTTGTACTAATATTTTAGCAATCCAACTTCTGTAAAGTAACAGAACGATGAAACATGCCGCTCTATAAATGATCTCAATGACTGTGGAAATGAAAGTGGCAAATGTCTGATTTTACTGTTTGAAATCACTTGTCTTCGGTTGGAGCAGGTTGGGTGTAAGATCACAGTTCTACTTTTCATCTACTTCTTGGCCACAAACTACTACTGGATCCTGGTGGAGGGACTCTACCTTCACAGCCTCATCTTCATGGCCTTCTTCTCCGACTCCAAGTACCTTTGGGGCTTCACACTTATAGGATGGGGTGAGTGGACACAGTAATGACCATATTGCCAGCTGGAAACAAACAGACACAAAGCAGATTCTGCTGGCGATTTTGCCACGTGTGTTCTGGTAGATGGGTGTGAAGTTTGCATTCTACTTGTCTACTGTGTCTTCTTGCAGGCATTTGTTTTCATCATGTACTACGAAGGAGAGAGGACTCTTTATCCTGTCTTTATTCGTTTCTTTGTCATACTCAAGGTTCTTGAGTGTGGCTCTGCTGACTTAAAAGGGTTTATGCAGATATGACTGTTCCACTAATATTTTGAGCTCATGTACCATACACGTACAGCTACGCACTATATGTCCAAATCACTGAAATTACTGACTGGGATCAGTAGCAGAGTGCCACAGATGTGGTAAATAGCCATTAAATTTTTTAACCAATGAAATGTGATTACACTGAGTAATGGCAACAGCGGTGTTCAGACGAAATCATGTCATAATAGGAGGCCTGTTATGTTGTTGTATGGACTGGTGTTATTAATGCCTTGTAATATAGTTGCATTCGTTCCGTCAGTGTTCCGTCTGCCTCGTGTCCCTTAGGAGAGGCCGTAATTGCTGGCCTGGACATCAGGGCATGTTCTGTGATGCTTCAAGTCTGGAGTTTGTAAGTGGAAAAAAACACTTGAAAAAGTGTTCAGCTAAGGTGATGAGTAGCTGAGGGTCAGCATGTCTTTTCACTGAATGTTTCTTACTTTGCTCTGAAGCAGAATGCTAGTCTAATATTGAGAGCAAGTGGGATTGCACAATGTCCCATTTTAGCATCATCACTTGCACGATCACTTTGTGATATTATTTAAGACAAATTAAGTTTTTATAACTACAAAATACTACCACTTTTTACTGCTTGATGTCAAAGGCAAGACCTCCTCAATTTTCCATTACTCATTTTTAAGGGAGTACTATTTTATATCATTTACTCTGATTTAGGGGTTCTTAAAACGTCCAGAAAAAAAAGGTTCCACTCAAAAAATCTTTACACTCGAATTATATGTCCAGTGGAGGTGCACTCCCCTACAAATTTGAAGGTGGAAGAAAAATTCAAGATTTTTATTTGTCACATCAGTAGTCATACAAGTACGACATTTAGTGAAATGTACCCTGAGCGGTCATAAAACAAAAATTAATATGAAAGAATATATACAATAAAGAGGAACTGTACATATAATGGTAAGAAATGATTTTCTGTCAACAAATACACATACAGTTCTTCTGCGTATAAGTAGAAAGGGACATGTAACAAGTCTAAAATAGCAGGTTTGCGACAGGCAGTAATAGTTCACATAAATTTGGGTTATATTAACCAGGAACTAAGTAGTGGTGTCATTTCCTGGCTAATAAATCGTGAGGATGGAGGCTCCTCCTGACTCTCCCTGTTTTTGCCAGAATACTCATAAAGCGTTTGCCTGATTTCAGCAGCTCAAACAGACAGTTACTGGGGTGAGACAAGTCTCTGATAATCCTGATTGCTCTACTTCAGCATCTCCTGGTGTAAATGTCCAGCAGAGCCGGTAGAGGCAGCTGGTGGCGTAACGCTAGGGTGTTCACCCCGTGATCAGAAGGTCGCAGGTTCGAATTCAGGGCCGGTAAAGTTACCACTGAGGTACTCATGAGCAAGGTACCGTCCCCAAGCACTGCTCCCCTGGTGCTTGTTAGCTGCCCACTGCTCCTTCATGGATGGGTTAAATGCAGAGGTCACATTTCATTGTGCTGTGGTGTGTTCACAGTGACAAATAATCACTCACTTTCACTTTCTAGAGATCTAGTACAGCAGTCTGCTGCCCCAAATCACTCTGTAGTCTCTTAGTGTCCTGTACACAGTTGTTTCCATACCAGGATATAATGTTCTGGGTAGGACATTTTCCACAGCACTGAAGTAAGTCCTCAGGACCACTGGAGGGACCCAAAACTTCTTCAGCTGTCTCAGGTGCTTAAGGCACTACCTCACCTTTATGGACCGGGCTTGAATGTGTTCGGTCCATGTCAGATCCCCAAGTGATGCGAATGCCCAGATATTTAACGCTGCTCACTCTCTCTACTCCAGTCCCATTGATGTAAAGCGGAGAGTAGGAGCGCTCCTTTCTACTGCAGAATTTAGTTTGAACCCTAATCCAGATGCTCTTATCTTATCCATTTCCTAATTTCAGTAAATGAATAAGAGAGCAATAGTCTTGCTCAGGGACCCAGTGATGGTAGTGCTGGAGGTAGATCTCTTGGTCCTGAGGCGAGTGTCCTAACCACTAGGCCACCATCACTACCTTGCTGATGTTGAGTTAGAGGCAGTTCTCCTGGCACCACAATGTCACATTGTCTATGTCCTCCTTGTAGGCTGTCTCATCGTTGTTGGAGATAAGACACAGCATAATTGTGTCATCAGCGAATGTGACGATGGATTTGGAGCTGTGTGTGGCCACGCAGTCACTAGTATTAAGTGTGTAGTACAGAGAGGGCTGAGTACACATCCAAGTGGAGCTGCTGTGTTGAGTGTGATGGTGTTGGAGACACAATAACCTATTCTCACTACTTAACAGATATGTGACCCGATCTGCCGTAATGAGCCGGAAGTCGGCGTTCTATTTATTTAGATACGGGCCGATTATGTTGAAAAACATCACAAAAATAGCGATTTTTCTTTTTTGGAGACCAGATTAATTTTGAAGACCTTTTCTTTCATATAAGACCAAAAAAGAAAAATCGATATTTTTGATGTTTGTCAACATAATCAGCCCGTATCTAAATAAATAGAACGCCGACTTCCGACTCATTACGGCAGATCGGGTCACATATGTTCAAATCAACACAAACTGGTTTCTTGGCCTTCTTAGAAATCTTAATCTAATGTTCCTGAAATAAATAAGCAACATTTGGATGCTATGCTAGTTGTAAATGATCACTTTGGATGAACTCTTCTGCCAATATGGCAACCAGTGCAAAATTCCCACAACTAGTCCTTTAAGAGCAAATCAAACTTTGGGAACTAACTGTACATTGCTGGTGCTGCTGTTTACATTCTAATGACACAAGTGAGGAATCTCTCTAGGGTTAGGAATCTCTCTCTCTCACAGACTCATACAATTATCAGTTCAAACTGAAAACGCTTTCATCAAAGTTGCCTCCTTGGTGCTTTGCTGGTGCTTTACAGTTCCTACACATGCCAACATTTATTCTTCAATAATTTTGTTTAGTTCACCCAGATCACCTCATTTCTATGGTGACCAACAACAGTCCCCTCCAGTGTCCATATCACGGAATGTCTCCCTGTTTTTGTTTTGATCTGCATATTCAAAGCCTCATTTATTCAGAGCTTTGTTTGCCCAGCATCCTCGGGTGACACCGAACCGACCACTTTGAAATGCTAATGGTTGGAGGAAGAAACCTGAATGCATTCCTTGTATAGCCAGTGTTTCCACCGAGTTCCAGAGCTTGTGCCACGATTCATGTTCAAAATGCTGGGTCTCATCAGGCGAGCTCAGGTCTGACTTACCAGTTGAGGTTTGCTGCTGCTGTGACTACGACACGTGAAAAAAGCTCTGGTTACAGTTTTCAAGGTTCTAGGTTCGCCTAAAATAATATCATAACATTGTAATTGTTTGCAAATTCATATTTAATCGTGAATCGGCTTAATTTGTGTGTACAAATGGAAATGTCTGCTGTTAAGACGCTCACCTATTGACCAAGAGGTTCAAATCCTACAGCACTATCACCACAGGGCGCTCAAGACTTTTAACCCCAAATTGCTCCAGGAAAACTGCCCCTGTAATTAAAATGTGGAAATTGCTCTGGATAAGAGTGTCTAATAAATGACATAAATGTACATTAAAATTACATTGCAAACTCTACACAGACCCAGGACCTTCTCGCTGTGAGGCGGCAGCGCTAATCACTGTTCTACTGTGCTGCCCATTAAAATTACAATTAAACATAAATATGAATAATTGTTAAGAAGTCACCCATTGTAAAGGAGTAGACACAAAGCCGAGAATGAGTTACAGTAAAAGACATTAGCCGCCATGTGATTTTTCGCTTTCAAAACACATGACCAACCAATCAGCTTTAAAACAACATCTGCGTAGTCAATTAGCTTCCAAACAACACCTTAGTATTTAATCAGCATTGAACTTTACTTAAGGGACTCCAAGGAACAGGTTTATTGGCACGTGAACACAATATTGAAGGGGACTAATCTCATTACGTCATGCCAAAGACAACAGAAATTTCTGAGTCTTGAGCTCAGAAAGAAGATGCTTGATGCTAATATTAAGGGGGAAGGTTATACTGCCGTTTCTAAGCGCTTTACAGTCTCTAGAACAGCTGTACGTTGCATTATTGCACGTACAAGGTACAAGGAAACACGTCCACTAATGACACGTTATTATGAACTTCACCTGTAACTGAGTGGGATCTTCTCATACAGCAGTTATATTTTATACCTTCTCAACCGGAAGACAAATGGAAAAGAAAGGGCACACAAAGGATAAGCAGAAGTAAGCAAATAAGTAGGCACACTAAGCCAAATAGATGCACAACATACAAATCATCCAAAAAAATATTCTCAGGAACCATTTCTGATTCAAACATAGCACTATCCTCTTAAATGACTGAATCAAGCTGTGGGTGGATTGAAATCAGGTAGGCTGGAAAGCTACTGATGCAACACTGCTGTGTAACAAACTAGGAGTAGGTCAACACACACCACCGTGACACTACTGTGTCTTGTGAGACACCTCTTAAATAATAAGATGTCAGCAGATCTAGGGATCATAATGAACTAGGTGACTAACAGATTGTACACCCAGTTGGGAAGCTTTGCAAAATGTAAATAAAAACAGAATCCAATGACTTAAATCCTACATTTAAATAAAAAATAGTTAAAAGACAACATATCAAAGTTGAAACTAAGAAATTGGTTTCAAAATTACACTGTCTTTTTAAATTTCTTGCTACTAATACATTTTTTAAAAGTTGGGACAGGCGTATGTTTACCACTGTGTTGCATCACCTCTTCTTTTTACAACGCTTTGTAATCATTGGACAACTGAGAAGAGTGACTTTAAATCTGAAATGTTTTCTCATTCTTTTCTGATATTTCCTGATACACTTACAGATGATCAACAGTGCAAGGTGTCTTTTGTTTATTCTTTGTTCAGGTGACAGGTCTGGACTGCAGGCAAGCCAGTTTAGGACTCGAGCTCTCGTAAGCCATGCTGTTGTAATCTGTACCCAGTCGGGTCAGACGTTGTCCTGCTGAAACAGACAAGACCTTCACTGAAAAATATGTGGTCTGGACAGCAGCTGTGTTGCTGCAAAACTTGTGTATATTGTCCAGCTTAAATGGAAACTTCCAAGACCTGCACTAATGCACCCCCATACCATCATGGAGACTACCTTTTGAAACTGTGTGAGGAAATAAAGCCAGATGGTCCCTCTCTTCTTTCAACATCCACGATCTCCAAAACCAGTTTCTAATTTTGAATCGAGGTTCCCACATGACCTCAGTCCATCCTAAGTAAACTTGGGATCAAAACTTGTGTTGCATATCATGACTATGTTTCTAAATGATTTCTCACTTGCATAGCTGTCAGGGATCTGGTTAGGATATGACACGAAAGACAGACGTTAACAATCTTCCAGCGGCTGTTGGACTGCTTCACGATTCGGACAGGGATCTGGTTAGGATTTGAATTGAATGCCTAACTTTCACAGTTTGCGAGGATCTGGCTGGGATTTAGCAAACTGCTACTTGTTAGCCGTTAGCCCGTGTAGCATGATGGTTAACCCAAATGCGGCTAAGAGCGCGAGTGGGTAGGATTGCCACGCGAGTTGATTTAAGAACTCTCTTACATGAAGAGCAAGGATTTCCACAATAAATCCGCGTTCTAACAGCACACACTCTATCAAAGAGATGAACCCAATAACTGAGAGTACTCACAGCTGATGCCGACAGGGTCGGAGAGGTGGGCAGCTTGACTCAATGGCAGAGCGATGCGCCACGAAGAAATGACTCCTTTTATACCCTTTGAACCACGACCGACCACTTCCGGGTCCCACTATCAATGACAATGACATTTCTGTCCCCATCCAGTAAGTGTTGTGTTTTTTTCAGATATTATGCATTGAAGATGATTTTTCTTCAGGAATGGTCTTGCGCAGTCACTCCCAGAGAAGTCATTCCCGCCCCATTTTCACTTCTGATGCACTCCGTCTCTCTAGGATGGGTTTTTATACCAGTCTCTCGATGATGTCCTTTTTTTCCTTGACCTGTTCATCATGGTATAAATTTGATTTAGTTTTTGTTATTTGGTATACAAGGTTGGTATGTTAAGAATTTTCAATTAATGGAATATGATAGACTGTGATATGAGATTTTTCCCTGACAGCAACTTAACCGAATGTTTTTTTAACATGTGGTGACCACATACCGTCAGGGGGCACACACTACTCTCACAGAAGTTGCCTCTTTTATGTTGCAATGCAATTCATTTAGATCAGTAACAATGGATGAAATTTTTTTTACCTTCAAAAAGAAATACCCTTACCTTGATCTGCTTGTTTTTCTGTGTGTGGACCTTTTTGTCCCCTAAAATCACTTTTTTTCTTTTTTGGGGGGGCTTTGTGGGGACATTTGAGAGGTCCCCATGGGGAGAAATGACTTTATAGAAAGTATGTGTGTTTTATTTGAGAAACTAAAAGAGGTAAAATATGTGCTTTTGGTTACTGAGGTTAAGGTTAAGGCCAGTATTAGGATTAGGGTTAGGTGAAGGTGTAAAATGATATACATCTAGTCATTATGGGAGTCTAAAGAAGGACCTCACAAAGAAAGTAATATGTGTGTCTGTGTCATTGCAGGTGTTCCTGCCCTCTTTGTGTCTGCTTGGGCTGTTGTCAGGGCAACGATGGCAGACGCAAGGCAAGTTCCTTGTACCACTTCACTTTCTAATATATGTCACACTCACACATTTTGCACACAGCCTCTCACATGATCTTAGACACACGTGTTTATCTCTCTCTCACTCAGTTACACACCAAATATCCTAATAGCATGTCCTCGTTATTATGTGCCTGACCCGATCTGCCGTAATGAGTCGAAAGTCGGCGTTCTATTTATTTAGATACGGGGCAATTATGTTGACAAACATCAAAAATATCGATTTTTCTTTTTTGGTCATATATGAAAGAAAGGGTCGTCAAAATTAATGTAATCTCCAAAAAAGAAAAATCACAATTTTTGTGATGTTTTTCAACATAATCAGCCCGTATCTAAATAAATAGAACGTCGACTTCCGACTCATTACGGCAGATCGGGTCACATTTAAAATACATCTGATTACATAACGTTTCAGTATAACTTTTCCGTCTCCCCAATTACACCCCCTCCACGCAGGTGCTGGGAGCTGAGTGCTGGCAATATTAAGTGGATATACCAGGTTCCCATTCTGACAGCCATCGGAGTGAGTAAAGCTTGGAGTGGTTCATGTCTCCACAGTAACACGTGTCTTATTATGAGACCAGTCTACGTTTTTCATGCACAACTATTGCCAACCTGACGGAGACAAATTTGGACTTGTGCTTGAATGTCTGCTTTCGAGTTTACGGTATAATTTACTTTTTGGACATGGTTAAAAATGGAACGTTTCACTTAAAGCCAAAATCATCATCGCTTTTTATGCTAATTCTCTGAGTGGAAAAGACACTAACAGGGAACACCTGGTGGTAGTCAGGAACCTTGCAGGTTATTAATGAGAAATGTTGTGGCACACTGCCAAGTTACATGCTCCATTTTTTTTGTACTTTGCTTTCACAGTAACAAAGCAGTGAGTGGAAAAATAATCTCCTGTTGATTCATTTTATCCCATTATTGCGCATTTCCACATTGTTACAGAAGATTTTTTTTCCTCCACCTCAATCAAATTTAAACCGGCAATCAAATAATATGCAGCGTGCCCGCTCCGGCAGTATGAAAAGGGGCGATGTGGGCTCTGGGTATGACTGTCATGTTGTAATTGAGCAGGACCGGCAAGCTAATGGGTGTGTTTATCCACAAATAGCAGCACACGTTAATTGCGAGCATGACAAAAAGAGAAAGAGAGACAGAGAGAGAGAATACTGTAATTATACAAGGACAGGACATTGGGGAAATATTCTCACTGGTAGCGTAACGGTTAGGGCATTCGTCCTGTGCTCAGAAGGGTACCGGTTCGATTCCCAGACTGGTGAAGGTACCTCTAAGGTACTTGTGAGCATGGTATCGTCCCCAAGCACTATTGCCTGGGTGCTGTCCATGTCAGCTGCCCACTGCTCCTTCACAGAGAGGTGAAATGCAGAGGTCACAGTTCTGTCATCCATGTGCTGTGCTGTGCTGTGCTGTGGTGTGTTCACAATGACAAGTAATCACTCACTTGACAGTAACGAGCACTTAAACTGAACTGTATACACAGGGCAGGATGGGCTTCAACATCCACAAACACATCTTTTCTTTCATTCATTCATTTTCCGAACTGCTGAATCTTAACCAAGGGAGCGGAGCTGGACCAACCCTGGGCAGGCGCCAACACACCGCAGGGCACACACACACACACATTCACATTCACACCTCACGGGGCCAATTTAGAGTTGCCAAGTAGTACTATATTGCATGCCTTTGGACTGTGGGAAGAACCCTGAGCACCCAGAGGAGACCCACGCAAACACGGAGAGAGCATACAAACTCCACACAGAAAGACCCTACGGCCATAACCGGGGTTCGAACCCAGGACCTTCTCACTGTGAGGCTGCAGCGCTAAGCACTGCGCCACCGTGTTTCAGTTCTGCCACTTCGTTGCACTAAGTTGAATCTATTGTGTTCTGTTTAGTTCTGATTATATATAGTCCTGCTTTTGTTCCTTTCCTTGGTATTTGAGCTTGTTTGAGCTGTCGGGTCTTTCCGTTTTTAATTAAACCTGGATAATGAACTCTGTGCTGTCATTTCTTCTGCCACGCTAGCCTTCTTGACAATTCCTTATCTTTACCATTATTTTTTTCTTTTTATCTTTTGGGTCTGATGAACATTAGCAATGCGGGATATGCAACTAAAATATAACGTTGCATTCTGGCATTTTGTTCTGACTCACTGCTGTGCAGTTGCACTCGGCACTTTAAACAGTCACTTTAAACAGTCACACTGCACCTGTCATCTTTGTATATAAGGGACAGTTGTTTATTTATTTTTACCTTTCCTTTATCTCCTTTTCAAATTTGTACTGTGACTTTATTTTAATTTTTAATTTAATTTTAATTTTATTTTATATTATTTTAATTCTGCCTAAATTGCAGTCAGGAGCGGATCAGGATACATTTCACTGCATTTTGTACTTGTATAACTTGCATGTGACAAATAAAGAATCTTGAATCTTGAAATTTAGCGGAGCTATATGTAAAATTGTGGCCAAAACCGATACCGCACAGTCAAATTCAAAATACTTTAGCGCATTGTTTTCCCTCCCCCTCCTCCTCAGACTCGAAGTTGGCAGATAGGGTGGTATTGCCATAATTAGCATACTAATGTTTGCACTGTTACCACACTGTCTCGGCCTAACACGATGCTGATGTTAGCCATCACAAGCCCCTGTTTTTGTTTATCAAACAATTCAATCCGCTCGATGACCCACCTGCATATGGGCTACAATCTATGATCGAACATGAATAACATTATTCAGCTGTTGAAAATATTCATCCCTACGTCTAGTGGTGATACAAGTTAGCCAACCTTGGCTAAATCTTACCTATCCAGTAGAAAATTTGGCATCTTTGGAACTTTGGCATCTGTCTTCAATTTCTTCTCCGCTTTCAGCCGTCTCCATCTTTTGAACCCATCTCCTGTGCTGATCCTCATTTTATTTCTGCTTTTGTCAAGACCTTTTTGACAGTCATAGCGAGGCCTGCCCAGGGTTGGTCCCCGCCTCGCGCCCGTAAGTTCCCGAGAAAGGCTCCGGTCCCTCCCGCGACCCGGTTGGGATTGAGCAGCTCGGATAATGAATGAATGAATGAATTAATTAATGATTCTTATTATGAATCACCCCAACAACGTACAAATGTAGTCAGAAATGTAGTCAGGTCTTTTTAATCATTATTACAAGGTAAGTACAGGCCACTATTGACATAATGAGTTGGACAAGGTTGGAACATGAAGAAATGAATCTCCATAACACAAATTAATATTAGCATAAAGATCATATTTAGATTGATAAAATTGTTAAACTTAATACAATATTACAATACAATGTTTTGTAAAATGTTCTTATTTTATTTCTAGCTGAACTTTCTTCTATTTGTCAACATTGTCCGGGTTTTGGCCACAAAGATCCGAGAGACTAACGCAGGACGGTATGACACACGCAAGCAGTACAGGTAAAACTGAATACGGTATTAATGTTAGTATATGGGTTTTAATGATAGACATGATGTTTCATTTTATAAAAATGTCATTGGTCATTCATTCTGTCACTCTTGAATCGTCTAAATATGTTTAAAAATATAAAACTAAAAGTTAATCATAATGTTCTGGATAAGAGTCTCTGGATAAATGGATTAAAAGTAATTAATCATTGCTGATGTTAAAAATACTGGTATTGTTGTAATGTGACATTACAACAATACAATATGGATTTACTGAGTGAAATTGTAATTGAGATTTTAGTAGGTGTGTTTCCCAGCTGCATTGTCTGTCACACTGTTCTAAGATTAAGACCTAAATTTGTCATGTTATTCTAAGCTGCAGATTCATTTAGCTTGTTTTTGGCCGGCTGTTTTTCTTTTACTGCTGCAAATGTGCCAGAGGGAGGTAATAGAAGAGGGAGCACAGAGCAGAAAACAGAGAGAGGGGAGTACCAATTAAAACTCTAAACCCAGGCTTAGTGAGAGGCGGATGGAGGGTGTGAGTGTGCTTTAAATCTTACAGAATATCAGGACAGAGTTTTATGAACAGATAATAATGATTCCAAAAAAATGAATAGTAAGTTAAAGTTAGTTGCTCAGAATCCAATTCCCAGATTAGACTCTCACAGTCAGAAGGCAGCAAAGAGAATATCAACTGCATTTCCACACAAAATGTCACACAAAAGGTCGAGAACATGCTGTGACCTGCTGTTCATGAACCCTGGAGCTACAGAGAGCCTCTTACACTCAATTGGTTGTAGATGTCAATTTTTAATAACAAGTGTCTGCTTTTAAGACGGGCTCAAACATAGTTTGTAGGTTCTATCATTGGAGACTTTGGAGAACAAATATTTGTTACTGGATATTAATTTAATCTTGTGTTAGTTCATGACTTGTGATGTGTTTTCCTTCTTTGAAAGTATCAAAAAAGTAGCTTCGCTCATTATATGACAGCAATACTTCAGCACATCATGGCATTTGAGTGAGAACTTACTTGTTCCAATTTGTCCAATTACTCAAAAGCAGGACTGACTATTGAACAAAAGTATAGAGCAAACTAATTTTGACTGAATCATGACTTAGTCATACAGTAAGTCTAAGAAATGTTACTGCTCCCGTTCTTTTCTATTCTGTTCATTGTGAGCAGAGTGGAATCTGAATGGTCTTTTCTGACATGTTGTGTGCCAGAGATGCCTTACCAAACACCTTGGTTTCTTGATCAGTTGATTCATCCTGCTGTTTTGGACAGCTCCATCAAATGCCAGTTCCTCCTTCCGAAGTTGCTGTTGATTTTTTTATTTATTTATTTTTTTAAGTCACACCTTTCTCTCTAAACTCTTTCAACTCTTCACACTGCCAGGAGTGTTAAAATCCCAGGAGTGTGCATGCGTCTGAGATGCTAGATGGTGTCTTTCGCATTTCTAATGTGCCTGATGATAAAAATATTCGGTAAATCAAAAAAGAAAATGTAGTTGACCCAATGCAGTTGTTTCATTTACAAATACAAAATTATACAACCTCCATGGATTTTAATTGTGGATCGTTCACTCAGATTGTAAACTCGGGACTGTTCAGATTTTATGAGAACATCTAGCTACCGTCTTGCTTGCATATTAATTGCAGTTTGGAAGGTCAGATTATTTGCTTTAAGGAGCATTGATGGTCTACTTAATAAAGTGGCCACTGAGTGTTTATGTTTTTTCATCTTTATACTGCTGGGCACAAGCTCCTAGACGTTTTTAAAATTCAAATGACTGAAAGAAACTCTGGCATAATACCACGAAAATCTTCAAGTAGAGTTGGGGACAAGACCACTTAAACCGAGACTGAGACAAGACCAAGACTAGAGTATGTCGAGACCAGGACAAGACCAAGACCCTGAAGGGCCGAGACCGAGACCGGACCAATAAACGTTTTACAGCACATGACAAATAAGTCAAAGTCAAAGTCAACTTTATTGTCATCTCTGCTATATACTGTACAGATACATAGAGAGACAAGACGACGTGGCTCCAGGTTATTTCCAGTGCAAACAAACAAAGAACAGTAGAACAGAGAATAAATAGGCAGTGGCACGACTAGGCACATGGGATAGACAATAAATAAGTAAAAATACTAAAATATACATTAAACAATAAACATTTTAAACTATACAATATGCAATATACATTTTAAACCAGACTGGGAGTTTTATATATAATTAGAGGCTAGAAATAGACATAGAGGTAAAAAAATTTTGTCAAGTCAGGATGCAGTATTCTTAACAGGTTGAAATTGACATTTACACTGAGTGTGCAAGAGGTAGAGTTATAATAGACAGATACTATATCCGGACTATTTTCAAGTACAATGTTCAGTATATGTGCAAATATGCAAACATTTAAACAGGTGCAAATTGACATTTTACATTGGATGTGCAGGAGGTAGAAGGTTATAATATGACAGATACTATATTCAGCTATTTATGTGTACAATGTTCAGTGTATGTGCAAACATACAAGTGGAACATGCGAAGCCTAAGCAACATTAAACATGTTTATTCAATATTTCTCTTTTACATACAGTATCTAAAATGAGGAAATCGCTTCACTGGAAGCACTTATCCAAACTGATCACATCATGTTAAACCACAGTGGCAGAACACTCCTCAAGACCAAACTCACTGTTTTATTGGCTTGCAAAGTTGTTATTACGCAGCGACATTCTATGACTTAGTACTGTGAAGAAAAATAAGGTTAGTGCCAGACAGACACACTTCTTTGTCCATTTAGTATATAGTATATCTGGATACAGAATAAAATTATCTGATAACAAATAATACATCTATATTTTTTCCCTATTACTCTCTAACATTGTAAAATGGAAAAATATTTTTTGATCATTTCAAAATGAAGAAATGCTAAAGTTCTGGGGAATTTTGAGCCGATTTGGACTCATTTTGGCCTATGAAATGAGCTGCTTTTGGCAGGGGCTTCAGAGGCATTCGGAATGTGGGGGGGGCACACTTGCGGGGAGTCTGGGGGTCCACCCCCAAAAAATTTTGATGAATTAGATGCTATTTCCTGTATTCTGGTGTATTTTTAACAGGTTGTTAAACACCTAATTTTACCTACAAAAGTGACTTAATGACTATTTTAGAGACAGATTCAACAATTCAACAAGTACTAATTCAACTAGTCCATATATTCATCAGCCTGTTTTTAAACCCACTGCTATGCCTAAGATAATGAAATTAATGTGACACAATTTATCACCAACAATGACTTTATGGGTGCATTTTACTTTTTATTTTGTGTAAACTGTCTTGTGAGGAAATTTTGACTTACTTTCCGCTTCTTTGTAAAGAATTTTCTTATGTCCATTGTGTGTGGGGAGGGAACAAATATTGCAAACAATTGTTCATCAAGCGAGAACACCCTGGGTTTACTGTTAAGGTAGCCTAAATAAGGCAAAGCTTACTCCTAATATTTCACTGTTTAGTTGAACATTAATTTAACGTGGCCTAGGGCAGCGGTTTCCAAACTTTTTTTCTGCGCACAATGGGGCTGACGTTACCTGCTCCAGCTTCGAGCAGCCTGTCTATGCGCTGACGATTCACTTCACTTGCATGCGGTGAGTCGAATAAAGTAATTAGCGCTTTTTAACGCAATTACTTCAGTTTTAATTTCACATACAGGAGAATGAATATAATGTCCGGTAAGTTGAAAGTCTTGTGATTTCGACGGTATGTGTGTGGTTTCTGTAAGTTAAAGGGATTCTGAGTTATTAAAATACTAATTAATAAACAGAGCAAAATGGCTGAGTCGGTTTCAATGAGTTTTAATAGTAATTTTTTCAGAGCTGTGGTCTCGGCTGGTCTTGAAATAAAATCCCGAGGCCACTTTATCCGAGTCCATGACAAGAGCGAGTGCAAATACGAGTCGTCTTTATCCGAGTCCATGACAAGACGAGTGCAATGCAGGTAAATACTTTTATCGATCCATGACAAGAGTGCAATCACGGTGGAAATGCTTTATCAGTCCATGACAAGACCATGACAAGACCGAGTGCAAATACAGTGGCCGAGTCCATGACAAGACCGTGTACAAATACGAGTCCTCTTTATCCGAGTCCATGACAAAACCGAGTACAAATACGAGTCCTCTTTATCCGAGTCCATAACAAGACCGTGTGCAAATCGTTCCTCAATTTTATCGGGTCCATGACAAGACCGTGTACAAATCTGGTCCTCTTATCCGAGTCCATGACAAGACCGAGTGCAAATACGAGTCGTCTTTATCCGAGTCCATGACAAGACCATGACAAGACCGAGTGCCATCTGATCGTCTTTATCCGGAAGTCCATGACAAAGACACTGACAAGACCGAGTGCAAATCCCGAAATTACGTCTTTATCGAGTCCGCGACAAGACCGTGTGCAAATACGAGTCCTCTTTATCCGAAGACCATGACAAGACCCGAGTGCAAATCTGGTACGTCTTTATCGAGTCATGACAGGGCCGAGTGCAAATACGGAGTCCTCTTTATCGAGTCCATGACAAGACCGAGTACAAAATCTGAGTGCAAATCTGAGTCCTCTTTATTGAATCCGCGTAAGACGAGGAATTTCTGCCAAATCTGAGTCCTCTTTGTCCAGTCCATGACGAGACCGAGTACAAATACGGCAGAGTGCAAATACGAATCCTCTTTATTCCGAATCCATGACAAGACCAGTGCAAATCTGGTCCTCTTTATCCGAGTCCATGACAGAAGCGGAATTAATCACGAGGTGCAAATCTGAGTCCTCTTTATCTAGGAGTCCATGACAAAATGAGTGCAAAATAAAATTAAATCTGAGGTCCTCTTTATCCGAGTCCATGACAAGGGCCAATTACAAATGCACAGTCGTCTTTATCGAGAGTCCATGACAAGACCGTGTACAAATACGAGGTCCTCTTTTATCGAGTCCATGACAAGACCGAGTACAAATCTGAGTCCTCTTTATCGAGTCCATGACAAGGACCGAGTACAAATATGGCCGAATCCGAGACAAGACCGAGACTTTAAAACTGCTCTCGAGTACTACAACACTATCTTCAAGTTACAGGAAAGAAGTTCCAAGAGTGGGGCCAAATTTGCAGGATCTAAAGTACATATTCTATAATGTGGACTCCAACAAGCCTTGCTGAGGACCCAGTGAGTGAATTTTTAGACTCCTGGGATTCAAACCCCTCATCTTACAGATAAAAGATTGCTTTGTTATTCACATATTTGTTATTGACACTCATTAAAAAGTGTAATTGGATCTAATGGACTCAATTAGCACAGCATAGCTTCGAGTTGGTGTGGAGATGATGGAGAACATTATTTGGATCTGGGCTCTTTGCTTTCAAAATCTGATTGAAGAGTGTCATGTGATTGCGATATTCTTGGTTCCTAAAGAGGGGTCATTAAATAATTTCTTTGATTAATCTGCATGGTTATACGTTATTGTCCGTGAAGCTCCATCCTCGGTATTATTTCCTAAAACATTCCCTTTGATGCCTGGGAGGATGAGAACTCTCAGCACTTATCATCGAAAGTAGCTGAAAAGGAGAGAAAAGACAGTCTGGCCCATATGTACAACTTCAGCCTATTATTTTTAATAATCGTTTTCCATGAGAAATTCTCTTTCTTTCCTACTTGAAACTGTAAAATCCACACTGAATATTTGGTGCTGGTGTTTAGGGTGCACTACATTGTGTTTGTGGGGATGCCGCACACTTTCACGGGGCTCGGATGGGAGCTGCGCATGTACTGCGAGCTCTTCTTCAACTCTTTTCAGGTAACATCTCTCGTTTCCATCGATTAAACTGCAGCGCAGAGCCCAATGATGATTTTGAAGTGCTCTACAGTGTTGGGGAGTAACGGAATACATGCTTTCAACGTTACATGTTTAGAATTATGAGTAACTGTATTCCGTTACAGTTACGTTTAAATAGGTGATAATTAGAATACAGTTACTTTGTTGAAATAAATGGATTACACTGCGGTCTTTTCCTGCTTCATATGTTAGGCTGTCCCTCTCTAATTTTTGGTAATTTTGGTATGGCGCGTTTGATATTCCTCACGAACGCTATGATTTATCGAACTACCGTCCATAAACATTAACGTTCAATTCGTTTCCTACACTCTGTTGGCCTTAATGAGATGAGACAAAATTACTCATATTCTTAAAAATAAAAACCTTACAAACTTGTGAATAATAACGTTTTTTATTGTTGAATGTTGAATGTAACAGCATCATATGCAGCGTTAGAAGGGGTGCTTTTTCTGAGGAGCTCTGCCATAAAAAGCACCCTGTAACTTTTTCTTTTCTAGAGTGTTCAGTCCAAACAAATTTTGGATATTATTCTTGTCAGACCATGATGTTAACTTAATTTACCGTATTATGAATGTAACAACATCATGTGCAGAGTTAAGTGGGTGCATTTCCTGGCAGGGGCTTGCATAAAAAGCACCCCCTGTAACTCTTTTCAAGGTGTTCAGTCAAACTAATAATTTTGAATGTTATTCTTGTCAGACCATGATCTTCTTAACAGTATTATAGATGTAACAGCATCATATGCAGAGTTAGAAGTGGAGTGCATTTCCTGGCAGGTGATCTGTTGCAAAACCTCCCTTTAAATTTGTTTGAGGTGTGGTTTTAGTGCTGAGATATTATTATTTTAGGTTATCATATTTTTAGATTTTAGATCCCGAGGCATATTTTTATTTCTTCAAAAGAACTTAGTGAGCAAATGATTTTATTAGTGAGTGTTGTTTATAATAAGCCTCTCTAGATTCAGTTTAATGTTTTTCCTCCAAGCAGTGACATTTTTAATGACCTAAACATGTGAAAATGTGTTGCTTGCTATAACATATGTTTATGTATAATACAAATGTTGCTTCCTGCCAGAATAGATGCTTGAATTTTTAGTCATTATTTCGGTAAGTACAGCATGGCCTTAAACAATAATCATTACACTAGCCAGGTAAATGTGTGCAGTTTAAATTGGAGATTAAATGGCCTAGTGGATTGTGCATATAATATTGGTAAAATATTTATTTCAACGCTTTATGAAAAATACGACATTTCGCCGTTTTTGTTCACTGTTTTTGTTTTATTTTTTAAATGAAACGTTAGTGTTTACAAGTTTGTATGGGTTTTTCATTTTTTAGAATATGAGTAATTTTGCCCTCATCTCATTGGCGTTAACAGAGTGTAGGAACGAACTGAACGTTAATGTTCATGGACAGTAGTTCGTATAAAGGTGGAAGTCATTAAATGTCTGGCACTGCATTAAAGGGGGTGCTTCGTAACAGGGGTCCCGATTTGACGCGACACCTGTCCACCCAAACCGAACCGCATAATAGAGCTCTAATGAAAGCGTCCTGTTAATGTTGGTAGGCGTCCAGTTACACAGTGGACCCACGGAGCCAGCACAACCAAGGCCAGCAGTTCCGGGCAGGAATGCATTTTCTTGCCCAAATTTCGTCTTCCTCCTCTACCTACAGTAAATATATTATTTAGGGAGATTTGGGCTTAACAGCCAATTGGTAGAGAAAAACAAACAAGAATTTGCAGGATGTGATTGCTACATTCATGTAGTTGTAAAAAGCATGACAGTATATTAAGTAATACAAACTATTCAGAATACGTTACTCACATTGAGTAACTTAACGGAATACGTTACAAACTACATTTTGGGGCATGTATTCTGTAATCTGTAGTGGAATACATTTTAAAAGTAACCTTCCCAACACTGGTGCTCTAACAGTCAAGACTTAAGTTTACCCTCTCCCTCTACCAGAAAACTCTGGCCTTTGAACATCAGATTTCAGGCTGTAGTGGTGCTTTTTACAGAGATAACCCAAACTTTTAGCACTTCGCTAGCATACAGGCAGCCTAAATCGACCCAGACAGCGAGGTTTTGCAAGTCTGCGCAAACATTGTTCATCTATTAGTGCTGGAAATTATGCTCATTAATTTGTGACACTGTGAATACATATGAAAAATTACCTTTATTGGCCTTAATTGTTTGACCAAATGATTTGCGGGCTTATCCCTTGTCTAAGAGTTTAAACCACCTTCTTAAATTAATTATAAAACAAAGCTGCCCAGGGAAGTAGAGCTCTTTTAACATGCCTGGATCTCAAGCTTTTGACAAGAATGGGCAGTAATAGAAAAGGAAATTGTGACGAGAGCTGACTGATGCTGCTGCTGCCGGACCTAAGTTGTGAATTTTATTACAGCTATTTTTGCTTATGTTTATATTAAATTTATTGCATTTTAATGAATTATGCAAAAGTGCATTGGTCAGTTTGTGTAAACGCCAGATTAATAATTTTTACAACCAAGATTTTTGTGTCTCATTATCACAGATTCGTGCCAACGTACACGCACACAAATAAACACACTCCGACATGCACGTTGTCTCTCAGTTTAAGAAAGGTCATGGCTTGCTCTCTGTTTGTATGCATGAGTGGTGTGTGTGTGTTTATGAAGCGTGAAAGAACCTTCATACTCAGCCCCACTCACAAGCTCTTTCTGCTCTGTTTAAGGGCTTTTTCGTGTCCATCATCTACTGCTTCTGCAATGGAGAGGTGAGTAAGGTCAGCTTTCAGCTCTTTGTGTTTACAACACAGACTGCGTTAAATTTGTCACTGGTTTAGCATCTCCGTAATGTTCTGTTCTGCCTGGCAAAATGAATAACTGACTTAACAGTGACAGTATTTTGGGGGATTTCCTTACTTAGTCCTTCAGGCTTTTCTTGAGGTGTGCAAGCTCAATGAAGGGAATCATGTCAGACTAAATTATATATCAAATCTGTGTCTCATTCAGACTTGAATCAATCCTCACTTATTGTGCGCTTAACAATGACTTCACAGGTCCCACCGCAATAGGGATTTGAGTTGAACTTTACTGGACATAATAACACTGAAAGGTCAGTGTCAAGTATTGGAATAGTCCTTGAATGACTCAGCCCAAAAAGTCTTACTTTAGACCATTCTTTCACTTGAATTGAGAATGATTTTTATAGAGCCTCCAAGTCCAGTTACAATTATTTTGGTTGATTTTGAAGGTTAAATGATATTTTAGAATGAGGTCTGTGTTGTATTCGCGATAAACCATTCACCTTGTGCTGTTCACTCACTTTTCCCTGCTCAGAATGTGTCGACATCTGTGGAATACGCAAAATATCAAAATATTAGTCTTTTAAAATGATAGAGAATTGCAGCCCTCAGACTTTTTGACCTTGTCAGTAATTCTGTTGTGTTTCTTCACTGTCTTTGGAGTTGCTGAGATTTGCTTAGAGATAAGTAAACAATTACACCATGCAGTTGCCTAGTATTTGCATGTTTCGTGTCTAATCAGCAGAGAAGCATCTAATTTCATTCATGAGAATGTTTCTTTTTTATTTGGAAGGTGTTATTTTTGGCTTGGCTAAAGAGGAAAGGTGCCAGGGGCAGGGATGAGACGGGATGCAGGCATGGCTTTATTTACAGAACACAAACCAAACCAGTGAGCTAATCCCTAAAACATAAAAAAGGAAGCTGGGAAACCCAAATCAGGAGAACATGCTTTACTAATTTACCAGATCACTCGACTAAAAGATGCACCATTGCACCATTTTATAGAAGTGTTTATTACTTTAATAACGACTCAAACAGCTGGATCGGGTATCGGTGGCATTGGGCCGTTCTATGTAGCCGATCTGTAAATGCGTGCACACTCAGTTCGTTATGCATGGGAAGTGGATAAAGTAGAGCTGAAACAATCGTTCCAATAACTCGAATCATTTGATTACAAAAAATGGTCGAGGCAATTTTTCTAGAATCGAAGCTTCGTTTAATTCATTTCACTCGCAACAGCAGGCGCCACTTGTGTTTCACACGGACGCTTATTAGTGACGCATAACGTTTTCAGTTCCACGATCAAGACAAGACTCGATCCCTCTATATGTGAAAGTATTGTGAGATATTCCGTGCACAAAAACACAAGTAAATGCATAAAACGCATAAATGACATTTTTCGCGATGTAAACAAGTGCGCGTGAGCGGCATTACTCGCTAAAACGCCCCAGTTCAGTCAAAACGTCCCTTTTATTACAGACACAACGCATATTTTAGCTGATAAATAACCACAACAATCAGCGTTCTACTCACAATACAGCCGTTTACTGAGATTTTCACATAGATTTTGCATTGTTTATTCGCACGGGGGATTGTGGGAAATGTAGTTCTCTTCCAGAAAAGCCAAAAGCTGCTCATTTTGTAGGCCAAACTTCAGTAGTTCTTTATTTTCAATCAATAAGAAAGAAGAAATATTTCTATGTTGAAACAAACAATTTTTTGAGAACAAATAATTTAGCATGTACATATATGTGTGTAATTATTACATTGTTTTAGTTAGGAAAACAGTATTTAAATCAAGCATTTTTTTAAGCATAACAGAATAATCTCAGCCATGTCATCAGACATTTTTAAAGCATTATTTGAAGTTTAAAAAAAGACTCAGAGACTGTATCGGATTTATATCGTATCGGCAGATAGAAACATTTAAAATATCGGTGTCATATCGGACATTTAAAAAGTGGTATTGTGCCATGTCTAATAGAGAATCAGAAAAACTTTGTAGCTCTGTAGCACCTGCCGGAGAGGAGAAGCTGAAACAGATTGTGTCCAGCGTGTGAGGAGTCTACGATGATGTTCTTTCTCGGTTCTAGATGAGTACCGTGACACCCATCTACTAATGTATATATTGGTTGCCGCCTAAAATAGAATAATCAACTCCTTCATGAATTCTGTGGAAATCTATGAATGATTTTCCACTCATTGAGACACAGTGCTGCTGTGTTCAATCATATCTGCTTTTCCCAGAAATCATGTGGAGTCTCAGAACATCTAGCCGAGTAACCTGGACACGCTTCCACTTACAAACTCTCTCCACCTGTCTTCACCCAGGTCCAGGCAGAGATGAGGAAAACATGGCTGCGATGGACATTAGCATTTGACTGGAAGGGACCAGTGGTGCAGGCCAACTACCGCTACAGCTCCGTTTTGAGCAGTATGAACAGAAATAATGTTCATTCACAGCCACTTGCCCTTGCTCATGGCACCGTCTTGCTGTCCAGTCGAGTGTACCGCTCTTCCAGCCGGGTCGGAGGAACTGCCGCTTCATTCTCTCACGTCGCCCACGTCACCCTGCCTGGGTACGTCTTCAACTGCTCAGACATCGAGAGTTTGCCACCGTCCATCCCAGAGGAGACAGAGGACGAGACCAAGCGCATTGATGACATCACGCTACGAGAGGACGGCAAAGGAGTCGATGATATCACTCTAAAAGAGAGCACCGCCGCCGCCAATGGCACTTCTTCTCCGAGGAGCGGTGCCAAAAATGTTGATGACATCATTCTGAGAGGGGACACTGAGCACATTGGGTGCTCGGAATTTGGAGAGACTAGGAAGACGGTCAGTGATGTGACTCTCCGAGGGAAGCCTGAGCACTCAGACAACATCAGCCTAAAGGATTCTGTGGATGTGAGATACTGCAGTTTAGATGAAGAGGAAGAGGAGGAGCTGTAGATCCAAGCATTTCTCTCCCACATTTATTCATATTTTATCAGACAAAAGCTCTTACGTTTGTTCTTTCAGGGAGAAATTTGATGCAGTCAACCCACAGATATTTTAGATAAGATACTGTGACATTCTTGAGATGGAAAAAGGAGCTTCAAACATGATACGTTTTTATAAATACCCACATGCCAAGACTTTCTAATCAGTACTATGATGTAAAGTTACCATAATGAAATATTAAGAACTCTTTAAAAATCTACTATAGTGTCACAATACCAACATTGACAAAACCTTGTCAATCTTGTAAAATAGACTCTTTTTAGAAATCTCAATGTATAAAGATGAAAGACAAAATGAAACCTCTGTGTCAAGGACTGAAAGGTTGGACAGTCTTGCGTTATTAAGTTGTAGATTGTTGTGTAGCTGCTTTTGAGTTGGTGTAAACAATTACAAAATGCACCAAATGCAACTCTTTTTGTACATTCCGACTGTATTCTATGTAGTTAAACATTTGTATGAAGACTTTGTGATTGATATTCTGTGTTACTGGCGCCTGAAATTTTGGTCAGGCTCCATCAGCATTCAGCTACACCGCTAGTCTTAAGCTCTCATCAAAAAATTTCCACATCCAAGAATTCCAAACAAATGGAGAGACTCATGACTAAATTGATGCCTAAGTAAAAGTATATAAGCACCATGTTGCAATGTGTTTGCTGGACTACTGCGTGTGAATCTGCCTTTTAGAGCTGAAACGATTATTCGAATAACTCGAATAATTCGATTACAAAAAATGGTCGAGGCAAGTTGTCTAGAATCGAAGCTTCGTTTGAGTCATTTAAATGGCTACAGCATGCGCCGCTTGTGCTTCACACGCTTATTAATGATGCACCATTTTTTCAGTGGCGCGATCAAGGTGAGAATAGATCCCTCTGTATGTGAACGTATTTGTGAGATGTTCTGTGCACAAAAACACAAGTAAATTCATGAAAACGCATAAATGGCTTTTTTTGCGATGTAAACACACACGCTGTTTGTAAGCACCATTACTCGCTAAAACGCTCCGTTTCCGTCAAAACGTCCCCTTTATTACAGACAAAACGCGTAATTTAGCTGATAAATAACCACCAGCGTTCCACTCCCAATACAGCCATTTATTAAGATTTCCCATCGATTTTTTTTCATAGTTCATTCCGGAACGCACTGAACCCTTTATTGTGACGCGGCTCCGAGGCGTGCGCAGGAGATTGTGGGAAATGCAGTTCTCTTCCAGAAAGACCAAAAGCAACTCATTTTATTGGCCAAATTGGTTCAAAATGACCCTTGAACTTCATGTTTCTTCATTTTCAATTGAATACAACATAAAACGTATTTGACTAACTTCTATTCACACTAGAATGAGCCTGATAACAAATGTGTTGTCATTTTCATTTACATTTTTTTAGCCGATTACTTGATTAATCGATAAAATAATCGATAGATTACTCGATTACAAAAATAGTCGTTTGTTGCAGCCCTACTGCCTTTATATAAATTAGACTTCAGCTGCACATGATGGACAAGACTGCACATTATCATGACCATTATTAATCACTGAGAAACACAAACAGATGAAGCTGCTCTTCTGCACATTCTGCAGATAAAGCTCTTCTCAGATCATTTCACCGTATTTCTAACTGCAACGGTAGGTTGCTGTTTCTATAGGTACTGGATGTGTTTCTTACTGTGATCATAATAAGGGTCTCATTACGGTTATGTAAGCTCTGCATGAAAGTACTTCCAAAGATCTTTGCAGAAGAAAAAAATACAGGAAAAATACAGCAATTATTTGGTTGTTATCTTACTACTCTAGTTAAAAAAAAGTCCCTTTTTTTAAAAATGTAAATACATCACAAAGAAGATTCACAATTTCAAAATGTCAACCTCATTATTGAAGCAGAACTGTGAATTTAATGTCTCTCTAAGTATACATACCTAATGATCTCCAAATACACCATTTTCTGATTTCATGCCAACTCTTTAGTTGGCAATAATGAGGACCTGTAAGCGGCGATGCATTTCACTGATGAAAAACTGATTGGTCTTTGCAAGGCTTTTGAGATTACAAGCCTTTCAGAAGATGTGAAACATTACAAAACACATCAGAACAAGATCTCTAAAGAAAGAAAATGAGAGGAAGAGAGGGAGGACATCTGTCTCCACTTTTCCTATTTAACTTCTAATTGTTTCGGCGGGGCTAAATCAAACCTTTTGTTGTCATTTTTCACACCTTGTACTTGGACCTTGGAATATAGATAACAGTAAGAGTAGAGAGAGAGAGAGTCATTAAACAGTGTCATTTTTTTGCACTGGTGTTGAGGAAAACATAACATAATTTGTGCCTAAATCTTTTTTTCTTTTGTGGTGTAATAAGAATATTCTTATGACTTGACTGTTAAAAAAAGAGAGTGTAAGTACTTAAAGAATAATTGGCTCCTTGCCTGCAAGTCTGCACTGATGAACAAAAAGAACGAATTGTTCAACAGAATGAGAGACTTTTCTTGCGTTGATAATGAAGTGTTGGCACCCACCAGCAGACAGGTGTCTGTCCTCAAGGCAAAGACGGATAACAGGCATGTGAAAGCACACCGTCACGCCCGAGTGGCTAAATCCAACCTTGATCAAAGTCAAATGAGGGTATGTGTGTGAGAGGGAGAAATAAATAAGATTGGTAGTTTGTAAAACCACTGAGGAAACAGATGGACGTGCATTTTAGACGTCTTTCATGCATCTGTTCCCCCATTTAATTAAAAAAAAAAGACATTCATCCATGCACTGAAATTACAGCTGCAAAAGTCATATTCGCCTGCTCAGCATGCCATTTGATGTTTTGAATGAACAACATAAAAGATCATTTTAAGGCAATTACCTGCTCATAAGCAATAACCACTTAGGTGTAAAAAATTCTCAATTCATGGTCATTTTCCTCTGTTGTGACATCGCAGGCGGCACAGTGGTGCAGTGGTTAGTGCTGCCTCTTCAAAGCAAGAAGATCCTGCGTTCGAACCCCGGGGACGACCATAGGGCCTTTCTGTGTGGAGTTTGCATGCTCTCCCCATGTTCACGTGGGTTTCCTCTGGGTGATCCGGTTTCCTCCCACAGTCCAAAAGCATGCGACATAAGTTCCCAGGATATGCTCTGGTCCCCCCATGACCCCAGTTGGGATTAGGTGGTTCAGATAATGAATGATTGAATGTGGCATAGCACAATATTTTAAGACAGCCATTGTAAGACAGCCAAACTAAAATGAGTAACTGCATTTTCTAGCTGTGTATCACTAGTTAAAATACTTTTAAAAGCCTGATTTTTTCTCAATTTGTGATGGCTTACATCGTTACACCAAATACTGTTATTTTTCACCAGCTGCCCAAACTACCTCAAGTGGCACATATTGATGCAGAGGATCAGCAACATCATCCTACCTCTAAGGCTGAGACCAAACACTGTAGAGGAGGCTCATTTCCACTGCTTGTATTTATGATCTTATTCTTTTGCTGACTACCCAAAGCTCATGAGAATAGGTGAGAGTAGGACTGTAGATCAACCGGTAAATCAACGGCTTCTTCTTTTGACTCAACTCTTTTTTCACCATGAGAAGCTGCGGCTGCACTGATCCATCTGTTGGTTTCCCACTACTTATTACCATATTACCGACCTGAAGATGCTTGAACTGCACCACCTGGCACACCACTCTATCCCCTGTCTAGAGACTTGGAGACGCTGATTCTCATCCCAACTGCTTCTTATTCCCTCTGGAGATCACAACTCAATGAAGCCAACAAGAATACATAAAATGCAATCCTAAGGTCACCAAATTTTAACCCAACAACTCATTGACTGCGTCTGCGTCTGTCCATAAATACTCTGAATATAACTGGTGATACGACACAGCTCTGGCCAACATCCCCTGAGAAAAGGTCTGACTTTATACTGAAAGTGAGTGATTATTTGTCATTGTGAACACACCACAGCACAGCACAGCACACAGAGCACCACATCCAAATGTGATCTCTCCATTTGACCCACCTGAGAAGGAGCAATGGTCGGCTAACATGGGCAGTACCTGGAGAGCAGTGCTTGGGAACAGTACCTTGCTCATGAGAACCTCAGTAGTAACTTTACCGGTCCAGGATTGAACCGCCGACCTTCTAATCACGTTCTAATAACTGTTACACCACCGACTGCAATCTCTTACTCCAATTGTACAGGGCCTGCATAGCCTGTTTCAGTGAGCTTGGTACCCCATACTCTCATGGCATTTCCCATAGGAGACTACAAGGAACATGGTCATATGGCTTCCACAAGTCCAACAAAACACATGTAGACTGGTGGGGCAGTCTACCATGAACCCTCCAGTATTCTTGAGAGGGTAAGGAGTTGGTCCAGTGTTCCAGGACAAGGATGAAAACTGCATTGTTGCTGTTGAATCTGAGGTTTGAACAACCACTAAATCCTCCTTTCCAGAAATCTGACATAGGCCTTTCTAAGAAGGCTAAGGAGTGTGATCCCTCTAAAGTTGGAACAAAACCTGTTTCTCTTTCTTAAACATAGGGACCAACATCACCTCGGTCTGCCAGACCAGCAGTACTGTCCACTGCTTCCATGTGATGTTGAAAAAGGGTGTCATCCACAACTCAAGGTGAATCTCATCCACTCCAGGAGCCTGGCTGCTTTTTAATCACTTCAGCAACCTCTGCTCCAGTTGACATGTGATCCTCCCAATTTCCTTTGCCGATTCTTCTGTCATGGAAGGTATGTCAGCAGGATTCAAGAACTCCTTCCACAGTCTATATCCCCATTTGAGGTCAACAGCACTCCATCCCCTGCAAGCAGCCTGGGCAAAGCACTGCTTCCTGCTCCTGAGTCATCTGATGGTTCGCCAAAGTAATCCCTTTGGTGCTGACCAAAAGTCATTTTCCATGTCCTCCCCAACCCAAAAAGTTATAGCTTCCACTACCGCCATGTCACTTATTCTGTCTGTACCTGTCAGTTGTCTCTGGAGTACTAGACACTAGACAAGCCAAACATTCCCAGCATACCCTCACTAAGCATTTGGGTTTAGCTGGTATTCCCTCACCATCGGATGCAGCCCACTACCAGGTGGTGATTGGTTGAGAGCTCCACAAAGCACCAGACCTTTATGGCTTCTCTCCCTCGTGGTGGGCCAACATGAGGAATGACCCACATTGCATGTTTGAACTGTCCCTGTGGGTACCAGTAGAGTGCGAATTACCCCTCCATAATTGGGGGGTACTGCCTTCATAACAGAACCCCCCCAAACTGCTATTTTTGTCTCTTTGGGGGTCTGGGTCTTGATCGGGGGGTACAGTACCCCCCAGTACCCCCATAATTCGAACCATGGGTATCAGGCACCAAAAATCCCCTCCCCAGGCCTGACTCCAGGGCAGGGTTCTGGTGACCCCAATCCAGATGAGGCAACTAACTCTTTGCTTTATGTCTTCACAGAATCACTCTTTACCAGGTAGTTTCCACAGAAAAGCCAAAGATGACGGAGGAAGAGGAACAGCGGCAGGAAGGTTAAACACAAGTTATAGTTTGTCAACCTTATAATAATAATTTAATAGTTAGGTCTTACATGTTTAATAAGCACGCAATCAACGGCTCCCCTCGCCCACTTGTCTGTTCCTAATTCAACATAAATACAGATGCAGTTACAGACTGCAGCGAGGCACATCATTGGGATGCTGAAGCAGGCGTTATAGCTCCATCACACACACACACCCCAAGACTGATGGCCCAGAATGAAACTTTTGTAGTATCTGCATAATCATCCATTACGTTTCGTGCTTTGTTGATCCTCTGATGGTATGTAAGGTTGATATACTGATTATATTTGTTTTAATCCTTACACAGCTTGCAGACGAGTGTCAGAATACTACACAGGTGAACTGCAAAAATGGTAACATACCATTGTAACATTTATGGTAGAGTGACAAAGGCGTTGGTTACTTTACCTTTTTCCAAATCTAACGTCTGTGTTTATGTTGAATTGGGGACAGACAAGGGAGCTTACATCTCACTGCTTGTATTCGAAAACATAATATGAAGTAATGTAGAAAAATTGATGGGATGCATCGCGATGCATCAAGATATCGAATTGAATCGCTGACGTGATAATCGTAATCAAAACGAATCGTGAGACCAGTGAAGGTTCACACTACTAGAATCACATCAACCCATCCACTATGATAAGGTGTGTAATTCAGGGCGGGAATAATTATTTCAGTGAAGGATGGTGGCGTATTGTAAGATTATTATCCATAATCATTTCTGTGCTGTGCATAGTTCCAGTACTTGAGAAAGAACTCCACGAATTCTTCCTCTTCAGAGTGTGAGGCTCTCTGTGCAAGAGCGAGATGAGTTTTAGTGCTCATGCTGTGAAGCAAGTGGCGGTGTTAATGGGAACGAGGAGGGCGTTGAGGGGTGAATAACGCTCCCGTATTGCTGGGCATTATGTGAGAAGCAAAAAGCAGCATTACAACTCGCTCTTCTCATCCATCAGTGTCTCCTTCCCAAACCGTATCACATGCAAATATAAAGCACTTATTTTCGAAAAAAAGAAAAGACGAGGACTGTTTCTCGGTACACCTTCTCGTGATTGTTCTTGTACACTTGTTTGACGTCATCTTCCATCGCGCACATTAAGTTGAAATATCCAGAAATGTTCTTGTCCCTAACAAAATGGCAGGATTAAACTTAAACTGAAAATACCACAATTAATTGGCACAGCTGAGGATGTGAATCAGTCACAGGAGATTTATTTCCGATCTCGATCTTGATCAGCTTGCATCTTCAACTGTATAATGATTGGCTGACAGAGTAAATGTATCTTTGGCCAAGCAGAACTAATGCACTCATAATAAAACAGAATAAATGAACCACACATAAACCTGAAGTTACTTTACTGCTAGCTTGCTGTGAGTAACGCTGGGCTCACACAGAGATATTGACTCATATTCAACATGCAGGACTATTTTTGGTTACCGTCCTTGCTAGTTGTTTGTGAAAGTTTAAGTTGGTAACAAGCCATGATTAGTCGCAATGGAGTCGACCCCACAACCCCGTTTCTACGGTCACTATTTTATTACCCAAAATTCTTTGTGCAATAATGGCAGCACTAATGATGCATATTAAACCAAAAAGGATAGTCTGGTAATAGGTTACTGTTGAAGCAAGACTACTTGCCTCCTCTTTCAGTAAAACGTCTGCTACTATGATATATTCTCATCATATAATTACTGTCAAGGCAGTCTCCTTGGAGTGGATTTTGTAACTATTCATTACATGTGGTACATATCATGCCACAACCCCCACACACATCTCTCCTCATCTCTCTCTCGTGTGTATAAGCTTTATTTAAACCCTTAGAACCAGTGGTTTGTAAAGGTGCCCTATGGTGGCATCCACCATCATGAGAGTTGTTCTAGTCACACTCTTTAAGCTGATACGGCTTGTAAAGGCCTGCATAAGAAGAGCACCATGGCTTAAGCAAAAAGAAAAATATATATAATTGTAAAATTGATGTCAGTTTTCAAGATGCTTTTCAAAAGAAATTAGATTATGTTTGTTAACTAAAGACTGAAAAATTGTCATGGTGCGGTTGCAGGAAGGGGATGAGGACACTAATGCAGGCATACAAAAAAGGTTTATTAGGGGAGAACGGAAACCAGACAAAAACAGGCAGGGCAAAACAGAGTCCACTAAAGTAGCAAAAACTGAGGTCCAAAAACACGGGTGGAGCTCGTGCCCCCAGTGAGCGTGGCTGTGGCCAAAAACGGGAGAGCCTCCGTGGGGAAACCAGGAGAAGGAGCGCCTTGCACTCCTCAAACACCCACGAGGCGAAACAGAAGTGATCCCGGCGCTGCGCCGGATCGGAGTGGGGAAGAGGACCTCACTGGGAAACACGAACCTGGGGAGAAAACAACAAGGGGGAGTGAGACAAAGGAGCACAAAGGGGCAATTCAAAAGGGGCAAAAAGCAAACCAGAGTCAAAAAAGGGTCCAAGGTCCAAACAGGGCAGGAAGGGTCCAAAACTCAAATGAAGAAAGGAGCAGGAACAGGAAATCCAAAAAGAAACCAAACACACGACGGGAACAACCGCACATATCATGAGGGAGACAGACTCAGAGACACTTGGGTTAAACAGGCTTAAATAAGAGCACAGAACTCAACAAACGAGTGCTCTCACCAATCCCAGAACTCAAGGCAGAACGAGACACAGCTGAACTCAATAATAAGCGAGGGGGTGCTCTACACAGATCCTGACCTACTAGGACGGGAGCACACAGTGCAGACAACATACCAGGAAGTAGGGTGCGCTCTAGACAGAGAGTGACTATCAGAATGGCACGAAGTGCAGACACAGAGCCCAACAGTGAGGAGCAAGCTAACACAGAAAGCTAAGGCTAACTCGAGGAGACATGAGGAGCACACGCACTCACACACACACACCACAGACACACCACCCAAAGTGAACCCAGAAGACCAGAAACAATAAAACATATACTTCTCTGGGTTCACCGTGGCACGGTCCCGTCCAAGTCGGGCGGGACCGTGACACAAATGGGACAAATGTGATATACAATATATATCAGAAGTAACTTACAATATATTTTAAATAAAAAAAATCAATGCATTTAAGATTAGGAATTTAAAATATATAGTAAATAATGAAAATGGCTGTCCCATAAAAAACAGTTTTTGCAACACTGGTTTATGTGTGTGCACATGCTTAAGTGTTCCTGTGTGTACTCCATGTGTATATGTGCACGTGTCCTTTGCAAACTCTAAGGTTTTCTTCCCTAACCGCTCTCTCTGCATGGCAGACAGCCTAATTTGTTTCATTAGCCGCTATTCACATCGGTAGTGAATCTCCGTCCACTGAAGAATAAGCTCTTATTTCTTTGTCCAACACCTTCCTCATTCCGGCTTAAAAGACATTATCACATAATGACCACGCTAACACATTGTGTAGCAAGATCTATGGTCGGAAGACAACGTTCAATCACAGGGTATGAAAACCTGCCGAGTCATGTCTTTGTATCATGCACTGGATTATGGTTGCATGGTCTTCTCCCATCTTGTTTCTGCTGCTACAGTGTTAGCCAAGATGTGAGGCAAAGGCATTTTTAGGTGGCACTTGAGGACTGACATTTTGGAGAGAGAAAATCGCTGAGAGAAAGAGACAGATTGTACTGTGCTGAGCGCACAGGGAAAAGAGCACAATGGAAAAGGTAAACGGAGAGAGAGAAGTGTCTTACATTCTAGTTTCCCTATATAAGTTCTAGTTGATGAAGTGCTAAATGAAAACATTCTGTCCTAACCATTTGGGTCCATGTGGTAAAGTAGGAAAAATATCTTTTTGCAGAACACTTGGAACACAAGTACGATTCAAAGCGAAAGGGCAAAATGACATTTTGTGTTTTGTTGCATTTTTCTGAAATATGTATATAATGCTTTGTTGAGCCAGTTGTTGCGCTGCTTTTGTTTTGTGGCAAGCTAATATAATTGAAGAAGTTAACATATAATGAGTATTTTTTGTTTCTGCCATAAGGTAAAATAAGAAAGATCACAAAACTACAAGTTAAACCTTATTTCCTTCATACTTATTCATTCATTCATTATCTGAACCCAAATTAATCCCAACTGGGGTCGCGGAGAAACTGGAGCATATTCCGAGAACTACCATTGTGTTGAGCCGTTTAAATTGTTCGTGTTTGACTTGTTTATTGCAAACATTTGAAAGTTTATAAATTTTGCCAATAACCCTAATTTGCAATGGGGTTGAATAATTTTGAGTGCCACTGTACAGTACATGCACAAGGCGGGGCCCAACCCTGGGCAGGCGCCAACACACCGTAGGGCACACACAGTCACACAAACACATTCTCACTCAAACCTTACGGGGCCAATTTAGAAATGCCAATTTACCTACAGTGCCTGATTTTTGGGCTGTGGGAGGAAACCAGAGCCCCAGGAGAAAACCCACACGAACACGAGAAGAGCATGCAAACTCCACACGGAAAGACCTTACGGCCGACCCTAGGATCGTAGGAACGTAGGACCTTCTTGCTGTGAGGCAGCAGCGCTAACCACTGCGCCACTGTGCCATCCTTTCTTCATACTTAGACTCGCTTAATGTAACTGGTAAACATGTCAATTCAATGGATACATGGCTAATGAAAATAATTATTAGACACTAGTTGTCTACTAGTTACATTAGTAGACAATAACCACTACTACACTGTGTGCACTATTATTATGCAAGTGAGTTTTCTGACCGTATGTCTCTGAACACTGAACCCCTGAAACTTCTGGACGCACCAGGTATGCTGCAGTTCTAGAATACGGTGGCACTGGAGGAGAAAAGCTAATTTTGCAGCTAATTTGCATCTTTTCTTCTCCACTGGTGTTTTATGACCCTGTTGACTTTTTGCAACAAAACATTTGATCACGCCTCAATAGCTTAGCTATTTCAAGAGTGTTGCATCCCTCTGAAAGGCATTTTACAATTTTTTACTTTTCATTGTCAGTTAAATCTCTTTTTTGGCCCATTTTGCCTAAGGTAAAGAAGCTCCATAATAATTATGCACGCCTTGATGTAGGATCACTCACTTTAGGCAACATCCTCCTTGATTACACAAATACACATCACCTGAGAACGCTTAAATCCAATAAGCTTTCAAGTTTATAAAGCTTGGAGTGGGAAAATATGCACAGAAATAGTGATAAGGTCAAAAAACTCACTCGCATAACACAGTGTATATGCATAGATAAGTATGTCTGTGTACCTCTGTAGCACTCCATTCTGAAATCTTAATGTTTTAAAGATCATGATGAGCAGTTGATATGCAAATCCAGGTTGTAGAGCTGTTAAAGACTAATTAATATATTCTAATGTTAAATGCAAGAGCGTATCTGTTGTAAAAACCATGAGCCTGGATATCTGTATTTCAGAAATAACCTTTTCAAAGGTATGAGAAAACAAAATGTCAAGTACGACTTTAATTTATGAGTTTCTACCAATAACCAGTGTTGTATAGTAATGAAGTAATAATCTGTACTTTACTTGATTTTTTAAAATTTTGTCAACAAAGTAAGATTATTCTTGGAGGATCTGCTGCTCAGGTGCTGGCGACCAAAAATGATGTATTATTTTGGAACTAGAATAATCCCAAAAGCAGCACTAGTCAAGCAGTGAGGAGGCTACAGGTAAAGGGACGACTGCGGTAATCATGGCTTACTCAGAGAGTCTGCTCATACAGGTCTTAAAAGCAAAAATGTAAAAACGTTCAGAGCTGAATCACTTGTAGTGGTAAAAAGTAATAGCACTGAAACTTTAATGAGAGTTGTAAAGATTTCAGATGAAGTTAGTCTACTTTGCTTTTCCCAAGAATTGTTTGATGAACATGCAAGTTCCCTCTACTATGAAGCTGATTTGTTCATCAGGATGTCTGGTTTAAAAAACGGAATAATCAGATGATTGAGAGATTAAACACCAAATCTTAAAGCCATAGTTACAGTAACTTTCACAGCAAACTTCTAAATTCGTTTTTCTTTTTGAAACAGTGGAAGGTCTATACTGTACTGTTGTGAATAAATTTGGCTGAAAAACTTACCCTTTCCATCCTAAAAACGTGACTTTCTTGAGGTGAGGAATTCAATTCCAGCAGAATGTTAAAAGTTTCTGTTTTGACCGCTCTACTCCAATATTTATAGAGAAAACAGCTTCTAGATACCAAACAGTCTACAAGTTGACCATGAACTACAGGAAGCCATAGAAAGTTGTGAGGTAATATATTAATTAATTAAATGAGAAATGTATATGAACATTAATTAATCGAGTCCATTTGCTCGTCACAACCATAAACATTGAACCACAGACGTAATTTGCACAGGGGTTACGGGGGTCACGACCCAAACAAAAATCAGATCCAGCCAATATAACCCACCAATAACCATATCATTATGTTGGATAAAAAATATTGATTATCTCGTCTGGATAATTGTCTCGATTTTCTTTATTTATTTCAGGGGTGGGCAAACTTTGTGGCTCAGGGGCCACACTGACCTTTAAAATTTGACAGGCGGGCCGGGCCAGCACCAGATGCATACAGATCAAACAAACATTAAAAAGGCATTACAGTGTTGATACTTACATTCACTTTTAGTGGGAAGAGTGTTGTTGATCACCCTTTTTTGCCAGTTCATCGAAGTCTGGTGTTAGTGTTGTTGTGGAAATTCAGAACAGATCTGAGATGTTCATCACTCAACTGGGATCTGTGAGGTGTTTGTCGTTGCTTATCACACTAAAAGTCTGCTCACACACATACGTAGAGCCAAACAACACCAGCATCCTCTGTGCCATCTTCTGGATGTTTGGAAATTTGGCTGCGCTTAATGAAGCATAAAACTCATCCAGTTTAAGAGAGTTGATCTTCTCCTTTAAGATGGTGTCACATTGGAGATCAGTCAGTTCCAACTGCAACTCCTGTGGTGCTGTTTCAGGGTCTTGTGTGAAGAGACATGACACCAGCTGAAGTCACTTGTCAATTTTTCCAAAATCAGAGAACTGACAACAGAATTCTCCACGCAGGTCATCCAGTTATTTCCTGTATTTTTTCACATGTCGAGGGGCCTCTTTCAGCATAGCTAGAGTGGGGAAATGGGCGAATGACTTTGTTAGAGCCATTTTGTGTGCATTAATGTGTGAATATTTAGATTTAATGTTTTATAACTATTTGCAGTAGAAGGTAGAGATATGTTTCTGGAACTTTCCATAACTTTCCATGTACAGTGTTATGGAATAGAGTTAATATATTAATAATATATATTAACACGTATACACGTTAAATGTACTAGTATGTAACAATAGAAGTAATACATGCCTTACGTGCCGTAATTTGATTGGATCCTGAAATATATATATATAAGATGCAAGAACGTAGAGAACTAGTATTGTGTTAGAGCTGAGCGTTCAGGAGCGTTACAGTTTTTTGACCGTCACATAAAGTATAGGAATTCATCTTTTGCTTGTAACAGTCTAAGTTGTAGTAAAGAAAAAGACAACAAAAGAAAACTCAAGACTCAAGACTCTTTTTTGGATACGTGTCGCGTGCAAAGAATCTTCGGAGTTCGAGGCTAGTGAGGCAGCGCGAGCGACACTGCACTAACAGACTTGTTTGACATTTGTTTTGAGAATAAAGCTAGCTTGGTTTTAAAGGCCCTGACGTTTGTGTACATTTCATGCACAAACTGGTCTTTCCCTTGTAGCTTCACGTTCAGCTCATTCATGTGTGTCAGTATGTCCACAGCAAAAGCTAAATCACAAAGCCAATCTGTGTCACTCGGGTCAGGAAAATCGGCATCTTTCTCAAGTAGCTCCAAAAATGAGACAATCTCTTGTTTGAGCTCCCACACTCGTTGACATGCTTGCCCCAAACTTAACCAGCGGACATTGGAGTGGTAAAGCAAGTCCTGGTGATCAACGTCAATTTCTTCAAGAAACTTAATAAACTGACGATGCCGAAGCCTCCTCGTTCTAATAAAGTTAATGCATTTTACAACTGGCTTGACTACGTGATCAAGCTGCAGTACAGATTTACACAGTGCTTCCTGGTGGATTATGTAGTGTAAAAAAAATTACCTCCTGCTCAGGGTTGTCCTCTTTCACCCTCTCCTGGATTCTTTTGAGCAACCCGACTTTTTTTCCAGTCAGATTTGGCAATCCATCTGTGGTGACGTTGACGAGTGTACTCCAAGGTAGCTTGTGCCTCTTGATGACCTCCTCTCCCCGCGTTTTCCCCTTAAGGGATTCCATGGCCAAAAACTCCTCCGTTATCTCAAAATTGTCATTAATCCCTCTGATAAAAATTAAAAGCTTTAAAGAGCAGTGTCCTTTATGTCATTACTTTTGTCCAGTGCCAAGGAATATAATGTAAATGACTCCGCTTTTTTGTTTAGCTTGCTAGCTAAGTCTTGGTCAATTAGCTCAACACGGCGAGTCACTGTCCTGCGTAAAAAGCTAATTTTTTCAAATTTGTTCTTGCTCTCAGGACACAAGATACCTGCTGTCTCTACCATCCATTCTTTGAGAAACTCCCCTTCGGAGAATGGCTTGCTGGTCTTTGCTAATTTGAATGCCAGCAAATAAGCTGCCTTCGTGCTTGATTCTTGGATGGTAGTTTGTCGTATAAAGGTGTTTTGCTGAGCCTGCAAACTAGCTGCCAATCTCTGAGAGGTAGCTGTCCGTTCTTGCGTCGACTGGGTGTTAGCGTAATTAGCATGCTTGGGGGAAAAGTGACAGCTGATATTGTATTCCTTTAAAACCGCAACCGTTTCTTGGCAAATAAGACATACAGCCTTTGACTGAAGTTCTGTGAAAAAGTATTTAGTTGTCCATTCCTTGTTAAAAACTTGGCACTCACTGTCGACTTTTCTTTTCTTTGGCAAACTCATTGTTGCAGATGGGTTCAGAGCAGTAGCAGAGTAATAACAGAGAGTAGCCCGGGCTCTGCAAAATCAAGTCAACGTACAGGGATTGACATAAGTGGTACGCCAATACGCATTGACGTATGTGGTACAGTTTTCAGTATTCACAGCGCAAATGCGTACCTAATTTGAGTAACTTCATACTGCACCACCTCTGTGATAACGCCACCTCTGTGATAATGGGAGACAAAATTTCGGCAAATTTCCTGTCACTGAATTTCACACATTTTGAATGTGATTACAGTGAACAGATGATCAATTTTACCTCATTATGTTTGACTGACTTACATGGTTGCAGGTCAGTAAGCCTGTAAGTTCTCATGACCTGAGGATGTGGAGCCAAAAGATGGACAAACACCTTCGTCTCATAGCAAGCGACTAGCGCCAGAGTGTAAGCAAAGGGGAAAATCAGCATTGTGCAAGCAGGGCTGATAGCTATCTGCTGGCATATCAAGGCCCTGGAACCTCTGAAGTTTGCCATTACCCCCAGTGACTGGCCTTAAACCTAAAAAGGCTAAAAAGGAGATCCTCTTGTGGGACTCTTCAAAGGCCTGGCATTACCTATGGGAACACAGACACACAACAGAGTTTCAGTACTGGAACTGGTCATTAAGCAGTGAGATCACAGTGCATTCCTGCATGACAGAAAAAAAACAGCTCATTCTCCCTTGCCAAAATTCACAAAGTGAACAACTAAGCTAGAACTGTTCATCTCTTACAACACTGAGATTCTGGCCACCAAAAAGTGACAAAATAGCTCTGATATTTTAACAAGAGTTTAACAATCACTCAAAACACCTGATTCACCCAAATTGTAGGCTGAATGCCACGTTACCAATTTGTCTCTCTTTCTACTTCTAGTTTAAAGTGTTTCTTTTATATTCTGTTTATATATTGCTTATTCTATGTCACGCGCACTCACTCCAGCAGCCGGTAGTTGGATTGGGACGCGGCCGGTCGCGGTTCAAAGGGTATTTAAGCAGTCATTTTCTCACGACGCATCGTTATGCCATTGAGTCACTCCGCCCATCTTCCGACTCTGTCGGCTTCTACTGTGAGTACTCTCAGTTATTGGGTTATCTCTTTGATTAGAATGTGTGTCTTTAGAACGCGGATTTATTGTGGAAATCCTAGCGCTTCGTGTAAGAGAGTTCTTAAATCAACTCGCGTGGCAATTCTACCTACTCCCGTTCTCAGCCGCGTTTAGGTTAACCACCATGCTACACGGGCTAACGGCTAACCAGATCACTGGCAAACTGTGAAAGTTAGGCATTCGGTTCAAATCCTAACCAGATCACTGTCCGAATCATGACGCAGTCCGACAGCCGCCTAACCCAGCCGCTGAAAGATTGTTTAACAGCTGCCTTTCCCATCAAATCCTAATCAGATCACTGATGAACCTGACACTCTATGTGCCTTATTTGTTCTTGTTCATTGCACTGTTAAAACTGGAGCCATGTCGTCTCGTCTCTGTGTAGCTCCACAGTATATAGCAGAGATGACAAAGTTTACTTTGAACAACATCTGGTTTGATCCCACAATGTGGTTAACAGTAGTAACCTTCCAAATTCCTTGAAAAAAAGGATAAAAATATGAGAATAAATGTATTATTGAGCAAGCTAGACGCCGTTAACACTAACACACGTTATGTTTAAGGGTACAAAATAAACACAGAATTCAAATAAACATGGTGTCACGACCCCGGGTCAGCATGACAGGAAGCGAGGTATAAGTTGCAAGCCTTTTATTGGAAAACTTAAACATAAAAAGGAACAAGAGCCACAAACAAAAACTCCTTCTTGAAAAACCCTGTAGCACACGGACACAGCAGGGTTACGGTAAGTGTGGACAGACAGGAACCAATGAGAGAAACCACACCTACACAGGGGAACATGAACGAGGAACAGGATTAATTAAACAAGGGGAAGCCAATGGGGAGGCAAACTAGAAAACAAGCAGAATTAACTAATGAAGGGGTAACCAATAGAAACAGAGGGCTGGACTGAAACATAAGCAGCACAGGTGCGATAACTAACGAACACTGACTAACCAATGGGACACAATGGGAAGGCGGGACAAGGACAAGACAGACAGGGGGCACGAGACAGAACTGAATACACTAAACTAACTGAAATGGCGGCATCTGCTGGCCGCTCAGTTTGAGGGAGCACTGTCCAGCCAAAGTCCAGGAGGGCTGTGACACACTGATATTTAACAGAAGAGTTATTAAAAAGATGAAACTGATGTTCTAGAATCTAGAATCATGGCACGTGGCCAAAAGCATTTAATCCCAGTTGCTGTATCATTTAAATGGGTGACTAAAAATTTACATACAAAATAATGATGCAAAAAATCTTCTCCACTTTCCATGTTCAAAACATCATTTTAGTAATTGTACTATTTTACAAAATGTCTTGAAAGATTCCAATATTTAAAAAAGCAGTGTCCTGCATTGTATAACGCTGACGAGGCATATGCAGAATACATTTGTGAGTTCTCATTTTTACACCTGATCACAGGTTCCAATACTGCTTCTCGTTAAGAGTATAAACAGACATGAAAGATTGAACCTGAGTTTGTTAGTACAGTGTGGCCTAAAGGATGATAGGGTTATACAAGCACCTTTAAAACCATCTACATTTTCCTATAACAGTGTTGTCTGGGGCAGTGGTAGTGGTGTAACATTAGGGAATTGCTTCTGTGGTCAGAGGGTCACGGGTTCAAATCCCAGACCGGTACAGGTAACAGTGAAGTCCCCATAAGGCAAGATACCACCACATGCCAGTCAGGGATTGCATTTCGTTGCGGTGCACTGTGTGCTCTGCTCCCTTTCAAAAACAAAATATTTGTAGCAGGTTTGCAGCAAACTTATGGTTAATTTGTGGAGCCAAAATATGTCGCCACACGTTTGCCATATTCAGCCACTAGTGGGAAACTTGTGGCAATGTTCTGGCAACAACGATAAACTGGCGCTAGTGGCAAATGTACTACAAGTCCATTAGACAAGTCCACTACAAGTTTGCCACAAACCTAATTTGCGTGTAAAAAGATGGCATTGCTGCCAATTTGCGGCAACACTGCTAAAGGTTAATAACAACTGTTTGCCAGAAGTCAAAAAATTTGGTTATGGTGTATAATCAATGACATATAATCACACACTCAGTGCTAGCTATATTAAGCCGTTATAATCTGCTTTCTAGCACCGTTTTGTGCATTTTGGAGCTCCCAAGATCATTTCATAAGACACTACACATACCTACTAGCTGATTACTAAAAGAACATTTATAAACACAGTAAAGGTGACAATTAGCAAGAGTACACTTGGCTGAAATTAGCACAACACAATATAACATAAGTTTCTACATTGAACGACACTACAAACATGCTCTATTATTAGATCCATTTTGTACTTACAGGGTGGACGGGTTGCTATATAAATGCCAAATGAAAAAATCGGTGCCTCATAAAAACAATGTAACCCACTAAATTGATTTAATCTGGTCACCAACTTAAGTCAAGTTTTACTTGTGACTATTGTAAGATGTGTTTTGTAACTCTTCTGCCTAGTTCTCATTCCAAATGAAGTTTGGCACAACACTTAAAGTGTGTTTTGGGCCCTATTCACATGTTAATATGTGCTTAGCATAATTGGTGCTCTTGTCTCAATTAAGAGCACTTTGGGCTCCTCATGTAATAGCTGCACCCGAGCGTCAACACCTTCCTGCTGAGAATGCTCACTATTTTTAAGCAGACAGGAGTGGGCTCATTGTTCCCTAATACCCGAGATTGAGCTTAATAGGACGCGGGAAAATACACTACGAAGTTCGGCTTTAAATCATTTATTTTATGTTTTGCCCTGAGTTTAAATCACCTGGCTTTTTACCTCATTGTGTCTTCAGGCTCAAGTGAGCTCTTATTCCAACACTGCCACCTTTTGGTAGATACGAGCCATTAAAAGACTCAACAAAACGTCACTGACACTACTGTAAAAGTTCCCATGGCAGCTTTATAGGTAGTGAACATGTTGCAACAAAAGAAATTCACAGAGCGTCCACACTTAAGTTTGTCACTTTTGATCCAATAACATAACATGTCCGTTGTAGCCTTATATTATTTTCCAAAAAAGCCTAAGTTTTATCCACCGGTTCAGGCAATTATAAGACAATAAAAATATAAGAATTTCTTTTAAAGTTGAATTTGAAGTAAATTCTCCCAATATGACAAGGCTGTAAATTTTTCCAAATGGCGAATCTATAAAAATACGGAGTACTGGCGCCCCCTTGTGGCGCCAGGCATCTAATTGACTGCTAATATTGATCGAACATTTTAATCGAATATCGAACATGGGCGGTGCGGTGGCGCAGTGGTTAGCATTGCCGCATCACAGCGAGAAGGTGCTGGGTTCAACCCCCAGGTCGACCCTGTTCTTGTGGATTTCCTCCGGGGGCTCCAGTTTCCACCCACAGTCCAAAAGCATGCAATATAGGTTAACTGGCTAATCTAAAGTGGCCCTGTAAGGTGTGAATGTGTGTGATTGTGTGAGTGAGTGTGCCCTGCGGTGTGTTGGCGACTGCCCAGGGCTGGTTCCCGCCTTGCAGCCGTAGTTCTCGGGATAGGCTCTGGTCCCCCCGCGACTCCAGATGGGATTAAGCGGTTTGGATAATGACTGAATGAATATTGAACATTTTGTTATCAATGTTTAGAAGCTATTTTTGTCTCTACAGACACCACCCTTACAAAGATTTTAGCCTTCTGACAAGCAGTTGGCTGTGTTGCCGCAAAATTGGAGCAAGGTCATGTTTTCACATGCAAATTAGGTTTGTTGGCCATTGCTGGCAAACGGTTTTGGAAAATCACTGGCAAATACATTTGTTATTAGTGGCAATTTGTCATTGCTGCCAGAACATTGCACACGTGGTTGACAGTGCTGAACTTCATTCATTCCTTGATTCATTATCCAAACCACTTAATTCCAACCCGAGTCGCGCGGGGACCGGAGTCTATCCCGGGAACATTCAGGGCAAAGTTGGGGACCAACGGGTAACACACCGCAGGGCACACACTCACACACAATCACACTCGCCCTCACATCCTACAGCCAACCCAGGGATCGAACCCGGGACCTTCTTGCTGTGAGGAGGCAGCACTAACCACTGTGCCACCCTTGTGGCAACGTATTCTGACAAACTTTAATGTTTGCCACAAATTAACCACAAGTTTGCCACAAAACATTTTTTATAAGGACAATACGATTTTTTGACTATTTTTGAAATTTGTCATACTGATGAGGGACAAAAAGGCAAATGAGTCAATTTTCACAAGGCATCTTTATTCTCAGCATTAGAAACGTACAATATTTTGCAAAAAATCCCTTCTTCTCCAGAGTAGTTTATAAGCCCATGTCTGTGTTTGGGCTCATAATACAAACACGGTAACAGAACACAATTTATTATTGATAATAAATTACTCAGGTAGAAAACCAGTAGTAAAATGATTACTGTTTCCAACTATATGCTTGCACTAAGTTTCTAGTGAGTTTGCAAATACAGCGCATTGGCATTCTGTCCTCAAATGTTAAAGGTTGGAAAAAATATATATTCACAAGAAAAAGTACATCCCTGGAGCAAAGAGAAGAGTATACACTCACATTACGTGCGGTAAACTTCACAAAGAAAATAACCATCATGATATGCTTTTCTGACTGACCATGAAACTAATGCAGCTGAAATAAGCAAAAAAAATTACATTCAAACACTTGGGAAAAAAAGCCTTTTCTTCAACATCAATACAGAGGTACACTTCTTCCACAAATTTACAAGCCAAAACATTTTAAATAAAGTGACAATGCTTTAAAAACAAAAATACACTAAAAGCTTCTTGATCAGCAAGTTAACTGTCAAGAAAACAACATTTGCGCAACAACAAAGTGTTGCACGGAGTCTTTCACAGATATATGCAAAAATGACTTAGCATTCACCTGGGCCTCTCTCTTGTGAGTGAGACATGTAACGTTCAAGAAACTGTTCGACATACTGTACTAGCTGATGCCAAAAACCTATGGCACCTGGGCTGGAAAATGAAAACTTGAGGTGTTAATTTTGTGAAAGCGTGTCATGGTCTGGCCAGTGATATCCCTGCTAAGCCACTTGGGGTCACCATATCCTGCCTACTCTTGTCTGTGGTGCATTGGCCCTAACTTGCTTTACCTGTTTCTCCCCTATTAAGTTGGCTTCTCCTCTTTGACGTTGTGTTTGTATCTGATCCAAATAGCCTTGTGTGCTTTCCATGTTGTGCTCTTAAGTCTCCAGATTTGTGTTCTCCTGTTCTCTCTTTTGGGCTTGTTTCTGGGACCAAACCGTGTGGTCGATTGTGTTTTTCATTTACAGCATTAAGTTGCTTGGATTCCCCGACTACAGCCACAGTCTCCCTGGGGCAACTTGGGGTTAAGAAAGGTTTTAAACTTTTCTGTTAAGTTACCAACACTGTTTTTAGGCACCACTGAGGTTTTTATGTTCATTTCACGTTTGTGTCCGGTCTCTTCCTTCACCATAATAACATGCACACTGTATAGAAATAGTTAATAATTATTTTTTATTTTGTGGGACATTTTGAAATATTTTTTTTATTACTTTAGATACAGCTTTTTCTCATTTTCTTTTTAAGTGAATGTATTTGCTTAGTTTTATTCAGATTTAATTGCACAGAATTAGGAACACATCAGGTGACTCTGCATTTCATGTAGGGCTGCAACAAACGACTATTTTTGTAATCGAGTAATCTATCGATTATTTTATCGAGTAATCGAGTAATCGGATAAAAAAATGTAAATGAAAATGACAATACATTTGTTATTAGGCTTATTCTAGTGTGAGTAGAAGTTAGTCAAATACGCTTTATGTTGTTGTATTCAATTGAAAATGAAGAAACATGAAGTTCAAAGGTCATTTTGAACCAATTTGGCCAATAAAATGAGTTGCTTTTAGCCTTTCTGGAAGAGACGTGCATTTCCCACAATCCCCTGCGCACGCCTTGGAGCCGCGTCACAATAAACGGTTCAGCGCGTTGCGGAACAAACTATGAAAAAAATAGTTCTTAATAAAATCTTAATAAATCTTAATAAATGGCTGTATTGTGAGTGGAACGCTGGTTGTTGTGGTCATTTATCAGCTAAATTACGCGTTTTCTCTGTAATAAAGGGGACGTTCTGACGGAAACGGAGCGTTTTAGCGAGTAATGGCGTTTACAAACAGCGTGCGTGTTTACATCACAAAAAATATCATTTATGCGTTTTCATGAATTTGCTTCTGTTTTTGTGCACGGAATATCTCACAAATACGTTCACATACAGAGGGATCTATTCTCGCCTTGATCGCGCCACTGAAAATATTGTGCGTCATTAATAAGCGTCTGTGCTGTAGCCATTTAAATGACTTAAACGAAGCTTCGATTCTAGAAAACTTGCCTCGACCTTTTTTTGTAATCGAATTATTCGAGTTATTCGAATAATCGTTTCAGCTCTAATTTCATGTTGTACTCGTATGTGACTATTAATGTGACAAATAAAGACTTGATTCATTCCTCAACAGAACACTAGCACAAAGACAAAGAGGAGAAGCCAATTTATAGGAAAGGAAGAAGTGAAGCGTATTACTGCAAGCAAACTGCAGGAGAGGGCGCCCCCTTGTGGTGTGACAAAAAGCAAACTACACCTAAATCTTTTTAACTGTGACTTAACTAGTTAAAGAAATAGACTAGAAGTTGCTTACAATGGTGAAAAACTTTCTGCCGCTGCTGTGAGCCCTAATTAACTGTTAGAACTGATTAGACGTTTATTAACTGTTCCTTTTAAAAGGCAGTTTGAAGCTCACCATAATTCCAGATTATCCAAAATGATTAAGGCAAGAAATATGTGAAAGATAAAAAATGTTTTGGCCACAACACTGATTTCAGGCTTCACAAAGAGGGCAACAATTTAAAACCCTGAATATTTTCTGCTAATTTCGTTTCCTAAATCCCGAATCTTGCATCAACATTCCAGGTTTGTTATAATTTCAGGAAGAAACTGAAATTCCTGATTAATTTTTGACTACTGTTGGCACAGAGGGATGACCAAGACCATTTTCAAGTGTTGATATCTCTCAGTTACTTCTGAGGTACATCATCTGAGGGTCCATGCTCATTTTGGCAAAAACGACGCGTTAAAATGAAGAGATTCGTTTCCTGATGCTTCTAATTTTGGTTCCGAAAGCATGCACTTGATTTCCCAGGAGGGGTGTTAACCACATCTTCCAACACACCAGGACGTCATTTGGTCTCAGTGCATTCGAAGGCTGACTCCCTCGTGGACGAATTTGGTGTAAAAAATCATTAACATGGCTTTGAGCAGAGCAGTGACAAGTTTGCGCTCCCGAGCAGATGTCAGTGGAATGAATGAAGATGGTCACCTTGCGTGTGCTCGGAGTCCGAACGTCTCAAAGAGCAGGCCTGACGTTCCATGTAAAATACATCCTCATGCTGTTGAACAGTTTGGGGTTTTTTAAACAAGCACGGGAGATACACACGCATACAAAAACAAGGCCTCATTGCGGGTGTCTTTGAGCCGTTCTCCCAAAGAGTCTGTGCTCCAACAGCGCTTGTTTCCTGGACCTGTTTTCCAGGCGTTTAACAATTTTGTGAGGATACAGAGATGAAGTGTGGCAATAAAATATTGACACATATTTCATTCAAAAAGGCCAGTCCTTCTGACGCTTGGTTATCAGTCATGGCTCTAACACTGAGACCAAGACTTGATCATAAAAGGTGAAATCCTGAATTTCAGTGAATCACGAAATGAAACTGCCCAAACGCTTGATAGCAGTGACACTGTGGGTATCAGTATTACATCAGAGCGGGAGGGAGTGTGTGTGTGTGTGTGTGTTTGTGTGTTGTGTATGGGTTAACAGTCTGAGCCATCATCGCGACATTGACATGCCCAGAGAGAGAGAGACAGAGAGAGAGAGAGAGAGACAGACAGACAGACAGAAACAGTCAGAGTAGGATGCAGTGAAACCTAGTGGAGCCTGACGGTCTGTCTGCCCGCCACTTTGTTTTCTTCTTCTTCTTCTGAGCTCTCTCTGGAACTTGCTGTCTGCAATTGTGTGAAAAAAGTGAGGCAAACAGAGAAGGGTAAGAAAAGATCAAATCCATTTTTTTTAATAATGTGAACATTTAACTCCAAAATTAGAAATCTTATCTCAAATAATTCATATCTCATACTTCATATTCATAAGTGACTGCTGACATGTTGTGGTACAGAGTCTTTTAGTAAACTTATTTAAAGTTAAAGTAAATACTGAAGTTGCTTTAAAAAAAAACACATTTACAGGTGCTTTACTACTTTATTTTCCATCCTTCCCTCTTTTTCATGCCTGGCTTTCAGTTGTATGGACATCCATCCACAGGTTTTGACTAGCTCAAAATTCACTCAGGAAAGAGTTAAAGGTAGTTAAGAGCTGATTTGTGATGGTCCTGCCCATTCTGACCAGGGCTTCGCTAACTTTAAAACTCTGTTCAAGCTCGACTTACCGAATCACTCTCACAAGCTCATGAAACGCCTTATCGACATTCATTGGCGGATCCTTCGCACTCGTTTCAATATACGTGATCTGGCAAGAGAAAAAGTGATCAGATGAGGCTGGATGATTCAGCGTGGGTCTGTGAAAGATGAAGAGTCTCTTACGCTGTGCTTCATCGCCATCTCTCTCCCCTGCTCACTTGTGATTTTCCGCAAATGCACCAGGTCTACTTTGTTAGCGACCAGGACCATGGGGAATGACTCCCTACAACACACCCACACACACACGCAAACATAAGAAATAGCAAAACACAGTCACATTTGAAAAGGTAAAGGCATTCAGGGCTGTTTGAAAAGCACGTGTATTGGTCAGAAGTGGAAGAGGTATGCATGTTGTACAAATATTTCAGAGTAAACAGTTGGTGTATAAGATTATTTTGGATTCTCATCTTCCATTATTCAGAATCAAAACCAAAAAATTAGCAATGGATGCTGTAGGTGTTGGTATCGTCTAAAACAACAGTAATAACAGTTTAACAGTATTTACTCCTTGTTACAGTGAACACAATCACACTTTCAGCTAAGAGAAATTTGAAATGATTCTGGTAATAATGTCAATTTTAATGCAGGTTAAACGTTGTCACTTTTTGGACAATTTGGACCAAATTTTCTTCGATTTGCATGAAAAAAACGCTGCATTGTTTTACACTGTTTAAAACGTAACTGAATGTATGGTGAGTCTACTGTTTTTGCCAATAGATTTAAATGGTTCTGAAGGCTCCACTTTTGATGCATACTGATTTTTCGCAAGCACGAGTCAGTTTCCTTCGGCTGGTTATTGTAATGTACTCATGATGCCAGTACATAATCTACTATAATGCTGTTACAACGATGGCTGGCGAGATTACTAGGATTAGGGTTGAGGGTTAGTGTTCACTGATATCTAGTGTTACCGTGTGAGGTTTCATCATCTGACGCAATACAGAATTTTAAAATCCAGTACCAAATCCAATATTTGAAGTTTGGGGAAAAAAAACAACAACTGAGGCACACACTTGAGCTGCATTCTGCACTGCGAATTCATGAATGAATAAATGAAGTAGTGAGATTACATGTCTTCATACCTGTCCTTCACTCTCAGGATAAGCTGATGAAATCGGTCCACATGCTCGAAGCTGGCTTTGTCTGTTACTGAAAATACTATGAGGAAACCGTCTCCAGTCCGCATGTACTGTTCTCTCATAGCGCTGAACTCTTCTTGACCTGCTGTGTCCAGAACTACACACATACACACACACACAAACACATAGTTTATCCTGTGAGCAAGCATAGGCACACACCTACACACGGCATGAAAAAAGATAACACGAATGCGTGCACACAGCCCATCTAGAGGCAACATTGGCACAATCGTACACAGCAGCTCAATGCCTCCCAAATTTTTTCTGAAAGGCCCCCTTGTGGTGCATTGGCGCCCACGGTTGGTCCCCGCCTTGCGCCTGTAGTTCCCGGGATAGGTCCCCGCGACCCCAATAGGGATTAAGTGGTTCGGATAATGAATAAATGACTAAATGAATGAATGAATGAATGAATGAATAAAGTTTGACCTGCATTTGGTATCCTGTGTTAAGATGTGATTGTTAGTCCCCACAGTAGACACATCGTTTTAGTAAGACCCTGTAAAAATCTTGATTTCACAAACAAACAAATAAAGAAATATTGGACTAGAAACATGACGCAGAATTTTTATTCACTAAATATCAATCGCTAAAAAGTTATACTCTGCGTAGTCTTTGAGACGTTTTTTACAGTACTTTTACTGTTTAACATGAGTACTTTGTACTGCTACTTGTAATTGAGTATTATGTCAGTAGTGTAACATTACTGTTACTCATGTACAAATATTCCGCACTCTTTCCACCGCTGGTGCATTTGCGTCAGCCGAGTTGTTTCTCGCAAATGAGTGCCATGTCTATATTCCGAAACTAGGCACGTTTTTCTCTTTAATAAGCTTCAGTCGGATAAATCTCTGATGGAGCTGCTGGCAGAAGTTTAGGCCAAATCTGGTCATATGATTCATTCGTGTTTTTAAAAAAATGAAGACCTTGGTTTCCAGATTAATCACATGTGCTAACATGTTAATGTTTCCAGCACTACTTTTGACAGCTTTTCCTTAAAATTGACTCTATGTGCAAACGTTGCTTTAAAACCTAACCAGCTATTTGTTATTTTAAACTGCTTATACAAACAACAGTTTGAACAGAATCTATTTTATGTTTAAACAACATATATACGTATAATATACAGCTCCGGGGGAAAAGAATAATACGTTCGGCTGTTCACTGACTTTGCAGTATGTGGTTGAGAGTGTAAAATGTACTGGTTGCTATTCTTTTATGACTTATTGCAGTTGCAGGTCTGTGAAAAATAATAAAGCAGTCCATATTTTTGTATATATCTGCAATTCTGTTTTTATAGCTGCTACTCCATGTGTTATATTCCACTTAAACACCTGATTCAATTTGCTGATTAGAGGAAACAGACCTCAGCAAATGAGGATACCATGGACTTGTGGACCATATTATTTTCATGAGATAATTGCAAAATAATATATGTGTAGTTTATATATATATATATATATATGTATATGTATGTAATATATATATATATATATATATATATATATGTATATGTATGGAAGTATGTATGTATATATACCCCGACCAAAAAGTTTAAGCCATACCTTCATTCAATGTTTTTCTTTATTTTCATTTCTATTTACATTGTGAATTCTCACTAAGGCATCAAAACTATGAATGAACTTTGTGTAAGGGCTATTTGACCCAGAAGAGAGTGATGAGTGCTGCACCAGTGGCACAACTCACAGTCACCTATTCATGTCGAGATGGTTTTGGGATGAGATGGACATAAAGGAAGTGAGAGCAAAAAGGGCTAACAAGTGCTCAGCATCTCTGGGAACTCCTTCAAGACTGTTGGAAAACCATTTCAGGTGACTACCTCATGAAGCTCATCGAGAGAATGCCAAGAGTGTGCAAAGCAGCGATCAAAGCAAAAGGTGGTTATTTTCAAGAATCTAAGATATAAAACATGTTTTGGGTTATTTCACACTTTTTGTTTACTACATAATTCCATATGTGTTCTTTCTTAGTGCCTTCAGTGAGAATCCTACAATGTAAATAGTCATGATAATAAAATAAAACATCGAATGGGAAGGTGTGTCCAAACTTTTTCACTGGTAGTGTGTATATACATATATATATATATATATATATATATATACAAGTATATATAAGCGATATCATATAAATGTCATTTACTTGAGATCACGAGTAAATTTTTCTTGATATCGACTGTGGTTATTTGGAGATCATGGTTTATTTTCTCTTTTTGCCCATGATCACGCTACAGGCTCGCAACACGTGATCATCGTTATGTACAAACGTTTTTACTTTGATACGAGGGCATTTAAAAAGTAAGGCCTGGAATACACTTGCTGTTAACTACGTATGTACGTACGTACATACGTACAGCCGAAATCCGTATCCTGCGTTCATTGCATCGGTTTTTGCGAAAGTACTCAAAAATTAACGGAACGTATACGGAGATGCAATACCTGCGTAATTTATAGGGGGTGGTGTTGCGAGACATGTTTGTTTGGAATAACAGATGACGGTTTTAAGATACAGGCATTCATTCATTTATTAGGTTTGCGGCCTTGACACGGTCTCCTGGTGGTAAGGAGTACACACTACAGATTACGACGCACAGTACGGATGCAAGTATATTAGCACAACCGTTAACAACGCAAGTGTGTACGTATACGCATACGTAGATCACAGCAAGTATATTTCAGGCCTAACGCATGAACGACGTTTGCTACGTCGAACTGTGGAAAAACAGTTGCCGCGCGTCCTCTTTGGATTTCAGTATTTTTCGCAGGTGGAAAAAGTTTGAGGGGATTGCCTCCTTCAGTCATCGTACACAACCCACTGACTGCTCGCACCAGGTGGAGGGAGAGAGGCGTGTTCCTCTACGCTTCACAACACCTGAGGGATTTCTGCACTTCCCGTCTTTGACGAATCGGTGAAGAACAGCTCGTAACGCTCTGACGGACAATTTTAGAGGTTTTCATTCCGTAATGCTATTAACAGGCCCATGCTTAGTCATTACCGTCCAGGATGGCCCACTGGCCGTCTATCTCAGTGTGCTTGAGGTAGGAGTCCTCGATGGTGGGGTCATAGTCCGGCACGAAGATCTTCTGAAAGAACTGGATGGTGAGCGCGCTCTTGCCCACGCCACCGTCGCCCACCACCACCAGCTTGTAGGTGGGCAGGTTGTCCCCCGGAACAGCGCTGGTAGCCATGCAGACTGCTTCACAAGCAGCTCGGAGGGGAGTGTGGGGTAAAAAGGGCTGTCACACCACACACACGCGCACACACACACACACACAAAATGGAATATCATTAGAGCAGGAACACGTCGGCCCATAACAGTTTAAATGCTCAGCAAAATGGAAACCAATGCATTATAGCACTGCAGACTTGGACAATAAACAATCAATCAGCAATTTTTGATGACCAAGGCTTTTTTCCCCGAGCACAAGCATTATGCGCTCATGCCTGCAGAAAATATTGACTGGTCCACATGTATGGATGCCAATGTTAACAATTAGCATTAAGTATAGTCCATAAAGAAAAAGGTGGACAAAACTCTATCGTTTGTGAAGCTACACGTTTAATACAGAGTATTTTAATACATTCAAGACTATTGCAATAAAAAGTGAATACACCAGCCGGTGACCAGCATTCAGATTTACCTCACTTCAGTTAAAATGTTAAAAATCTGATGAATTTAGCAAACTGTGCAATTAAAAGGATGGCATGACGTTATTATGGTAGATTTTCTACATACATGTGATTTTACTGTTTTCTGTACCAAAGACCAAAGACATTTAGACAGCTTTTGTTCTGTCGGATTCTCTTTTAACTCAGTTTGAAGTTGCTGAAGATCTGTTGAAGTCCGTCGCTGATTGCACACATGATCATAAAGAGCACTTTTAGTTCAAATTTTGAGAAATTTGACCCTTTCCTTGAATAGCTTTGTTTAAATGTACTTCAACAAGGCACAGAGAAAGAGCCAAGGCCTAGAGGACCTTAAGTCAAACAATACGGTAGCAATTAAGATTCAGAACCTGTTGTTATACTGATAACAGGTAAAACAAAACAGATATGAGTGGAACTTTGTCCTTCTTGGATTTTATAACCCAGTTTCCTTGTGTATGTTTCAGACACGAAGAGCCAAAATTACTCATACTAACTATACCACTAAAGGACATTTTTTATTAGTCACTGCTTTGGAACAGAATGTACACACACAACCACCAGAGGAAAGAAAGGATTTCCCAGAGCTCACAAGCCAAAAAAATCTTTAAGATTAAGTATTAAATAGCCTATAGGTATCCTTAATAATTACACACAGGCATGAAATCTATCTGAAATGACAGACATTTGAATAATTGACTGAACCGTCCCGGAATTCAATATTCAAGTACATCCAAACAAATCCAAGACTGAACATGTAGGAGGTGGAATTTGCCGTAATTGCGCTGGCTGCTGAAAAAACATCCACACCAAAATACAGTGAGAGACATGCAGCCATGAAACAATGGTTGCAGTAGTGAAGTAGTGAAAAACCCACAAACCTAACACTAAGCCATTGATTTTTTTTTTCTGATGGAGTAATACACTTTTTATGTCTTGACTAAGATTTTAACAGTCTCACTGTGATCAGACCACACAGGAGCTAGAGTGACACGATACTAGGGGAATAAATTACATTGGAACATACATTTTGGCAATATATATGAATGAATGTCACATGAATTTATCTCCTGTATTTAAGAAAAATATTCTATGACTGCGCCAATTCTGTATCTGCAAAAAAGCAGAAAAACACTTTTTACTTTTTTCCACTCTGAACCATACTTTCTTGAACTCTTAAAATCAATTATGTTATAAACAGACATAGTTCTCTTGTAGATCGGACAACAAGCGCTGGACAAGATTTCCTTTTGTTTCAAGCAGGAAAGCAGTTTTAGCATGATATGTTTTTTTAATCTTCCGTACAGGACTTTGCACATGTTGCGATGTGATCCTGATACAATATATTCTGCAACCCTACTTTTAGGCATTCTGGGGTGGACTCTCAACCTGGCTGTTGCTTTTAGCAAGTGTTGGCTTTAAGACTGATGTAATTGAACCTTCTGAAAAGTTGAATTGTAGTTTTGCTTCCATTGTCTGCTGTGTCTGCATTTTGTACTATTGGGTGGGATTTTGTACTATGTGGAGATAAACAGAATAACAGAATAAAACAAATGCAGACTCTGTAAAACAGAGCTGGCATTTAACAGCAACACTGCGTGATGTGTGAGCATCTAGAATGGAGAAGCCACGAGGTCTACTCCAATGGGGTACGTTTTATCAAGCACTTTGATGGTATGAATTTATTTAGACATTAGTATGGAATAGAGAATGTGGAAGCAATTTGCTCATTGAGAAATTCTGCTAAGTTGGCAGACTAATTTTCGTTCCGTTATTTTTTTCATTTGTAGAAAACGGTTCTGACTGTTGTTTGCTGACCTTCGAAAGAATAAGCAATGGTTTTGCAATCCTTTCCACATTTATATTTCAATTCTATGACTGAAATTACTTTTCATAATATCATAGTGTGTGTTAAGTTGAAACTGTTAAATATTTAAATATGTGCGCACTGTATTTTATTCTTTGCTTTCTCTTATAAAAAATGTGACCTGGGACACGTACCAAACGTTCAAAAATAGAACCTAGAAAGGGGGCAAATATTGTTCAAGAATCTGCAAGTACAAATGCAACCATTACATTTTTATCTAAGGCATGTCTATGCAATGTTATGACGTCATGACCTCGCTACACACTCTCTACTGACGTCACTCACTACAGACGATGAGGATAGCCCCTTGTGCTTTATTACGTCACAGGAGAAGGAATGTTGGAAAATTATTTTATTTCTATTGGTATCTGGCCAGATCCGTATGAAAGCCCCGTTATTCTTACTTTGTACCAAACTGTGAATATTTTGGCCTATTTCGTCTGTATGTCACCCAGCTGCGTTTTTAGACACCGATTGTACAAAGGCTCTTTTAACTCACTTTTGATACAAAAAGTCTTACGTTGGTGTCAGTTGTATTTTTCAGAAAGCTTTGCGTCTTCCCTCCTACCAAGAGAGGAAGAAAGTCATTCTCACGAACGCCCTTTTCCTGTGCTTTTCCTTCATTATTAGGCTGGGCGATTGCTTTACGTTAAGACCAAGCATTACGTAAATCTCTCGAATACTCGTCGATCATATGAAATAACCGCTTTCCACTGACACAAGCCCGGCATCACATAGCTTTTGTATTACAGGCTGATCCAAAAAAAATAAAGGCGACAACTGTTAATGAAACACATTGATCAAGACATTACCTTACCGTTTAAAGAGAAGACACCATGCGCGAACGAGAACGTCCCTTTCAGCACATAATGTAGCCGACATTACAGTGGAAATCCAAACAGAATCGAGTTTAATTTCTCTTGTACAATTCAACAGTGTCGGTTCCAGAGTCACTGAGACCGAGATTACCTTCCTCCGCTACAACTGGGGCCACGTTCAAAATACCAACTAGCGTACTAGACAGTGTGTTAAAAGAGCATTTTCAACGTACTACTTACTAGAGCAGTACGCCGTTTAGGACGCAGCCTAACTGTTTCAGTTCCTTACACCTCAACACTAGTTGCAAATATTAACGTTAAGGGGGATTTTCAACTTCCTTATCGAGGATATTCATCCGTGAACCTGGCAGGAGTGACTAAGTATTCGCATTTACGGACCTACCCTTGTGTTTTCTCGAAACCTCGTCTGGCTGACATTTTTACCGTCAGAATTAAGAAAAGTGAGACTTGTGGACAAAACGATCCCCCCGATACAGCAATGGAACGTTCCACTGTCAAAGCCTGTTGGTATAAAAGGAAAACATGAGGCGACTTCACACTTTGGATGAAAAAAGTGCAACGACTGAAAGAGGAAGAAGAAATAGACAACATCTTAATGTCTTGTGTTGCCATGTTTTTTTTTGTCAATCATATTATGTCTGTAAATCTGTAAATTATCTTATGTATATTCATGTGTATATTGGTTTGAAAAGTGGAAAGCATTGAAGTATAATGTAAAAGACATCTCAGGATATAATCTTTTGCTTTACTATACATGACAACTGGCTAATTACTTATTCACACATTACTCAATAAATATGGTAAATTCTCATCATTTGTTTGTCCTGCAAGGACTGGGACAGAAGACATTTACTGGACACAGTCAGTTCGAATTGTAGGCCTGCATGCAACATTTTAGCCATGCAGGAAACACCTTTTGAAGGATGAATGCAACATACAGTTCAAGAACCAGCAACCACACATTTTTTATGGATATTGTGTGAACTCATGCCATTTCATGTTCAATACTTTCTGGAAGTTCTGTATGCCAATTATTGTGTTTCTAAATGATTCATGTTTCCGGAATGACTAGCATTTTATCAGCATATGAGCTTTACTCTGAACACTCAAGATTTATTTGCATGCTTACTGAGGACACAGCAGGCCTTTGTGTTCAAGTTGCATTTTAAGCCATGGTGGTTCTGCGATTCACATGCAGAAATAGCTAGAAACAGCATTTGTTTTAATCATGTGCTGTGAAATTTCACTAAACCTCTCTAGAACATGTCTCCTCTTTAGGTAAGAATGGTTGCCTAGTAACTGGCAGGCTTCTCCCAGAATCCTCTCCCTTTCTCTAAAGCACTACAAGCAAGACACCGCAATCCAGGCTGACATCATCCTGAAGGTTTAGAATTGACTGGCTTGATGACATGGCCGGATAGGGTAAAAACCACATGGAGGTCAATTGAATTGTAACTGCACTATGTGGTCTTAAAGACCAGGAATAAAAACATCAGCAGTGGGTTAAATTATTCCTCAACTAAACAATGGAGCTGCGAAGACTTAAGGTGTCATGCACAAGTAATCCAACAGATGGCACTGTTAACATAATGTTTATGCATAAGGTGTGGGTTAAGGCCACAATCGTTCAGTGACTACAGTATTTCATGCATTTCTATATATTTTAAAGCATTTGACTTAAGCAACAGTTATGAAAGATCATGCTAAAGTTACATTTCAAATATATAATATTGTAATAAAGAATTAGCAGTTTGAAAATAAATAAATGAATTAATGAATGAATGGACATGGTCATTACACTGATAGCACCACTGAACTCAAAACTGAACCACGACAAGGAATATGGTAGTACATTGTAATTTTCATTTACACCATATTTCTTTTCTATACCTTATCGTAATTTTAAAAAACAGGAAATATATCAAAATTAATAATCACAGTAGGACTGCCATCGCCATTGGCAATAATGCTGAGTATGTATGCTTTTATCAATGAGTCTGAATGACATTGTTGTTTTTTGTGTAATGCCCACCAGTAAACAACCTTCTGCTCAGTCATACTCATTTCCCCCGTAGGCCATCAGGTGTCGAGGTCACTTTGCATTAACTAGGCCAAAAACACACAATTCAACTATTCAGATTGTGGGTCTCGCTGAGATGTATTTATGTGTCATCAAAATGTAATCGGTTCCCTGCTGTTCACCTTTTTACTGGTCTGCTTGTTGGACACTCAACTATGAACCAAGAGGCTGTGACTTGGACCCTGACTGTACCACTATTGAGCCCTTGAGCAAGGGCTTGTTTCTGTAATTAACAAATGTCATTAACTTTAAAGTAAATGTAAGAAAAGTGAAAACCTTTCAGAATCTTCTTATGACCACGTGCCTTGAGTTACAAGTGGCAGGGAGTTACAGAATCTCCATATGTATAGATAGGGTCAGAGAGAGAGAGAGAGAGAGAGAGAGAGAGGGATCATTGTAATATTCCTTGTGTTTCGTTTTGATGGCGTTTATATTCTAAGAATGAATGCTGCCTCATTGGACACTTTCACACGATTAGAGAACTTGAGTTAATTTCTTCACAGTTAAAAAAAACTACACATACACTAGGGTTGTTACTCACAAATAATACAACACGGCACATTAGGCATTAGGTCAGTTTATTAAAAGAATTAAACAAATAAAGCCACATTACCAGACACTGTTAAATACAGAAGCAGCTATTTCAATATCTACATAGAAGCCTACAGAGGCAGGAAGTACAGCATCTCCATATTTCTCTCACGACAGGCAACTTGAAGAGAGAGAGGTTTGTGTTGAAGCCCCGCCTCCGTGATAGACCCCGCCCCCGTTGTCAGGCCTATGAGAATGTGGGCGTGCGCTGCCGTTGCGCCATGTTACCGCCGCGCGTTGCTATGCTGAAGCCGCTGCAGCTGCGCGCCGATGTATGGAAGCCCGTTAGCGAAGCGGCCCTAATACCATAAGCGGAAAAAAGAATAAGGTCACGGCAACGAGCGGAGCATATCTGACAAAGAACGGCCATCGCCTGGGCACGAACTGCTACTAGAGGAAAGAAAAGCTCCGAGATCGAGGGCGGGGGATTATTTCTCTGTGACTCTTTCTTTCTTTCTCTCCTCCCGTGGGACCATCCTCATCCTCGTTCCCGTTCCGCGGTGTGAGGAAGGCCCCTGCGTCCGCACAAACCGGCAGAAATGTGGCTTTCTCGGTTTTGCAACGGATGATCGGCTGTTTTCTTTCCCTTTCTCCATTCGGCTATCCTCCTTCCTCTCGCCCTGTATAACCATCATCATCACTACCATCATCACCACCACCACCTTCCACCATCCAGACTCTCTCTTGGACCTGTATATGACGGTAAGGTCTCGTCCCGCGCTTGCAATTTTGCCTGAATTCCGTTCTCGGGTGGTTTTGCATAGCGACCAATGCGTCGGTTGCACGCTTCGTTTCCCCCAGTCAGCTTCACATCCAGCAGCTTGATTTGCTCACACGCACGGTTGAGTGAATAGTTAACGTCACCTGTCTTTTTTTTTTTTTTTCTCACCATTTCTAACGTCAGGTTCTGCTCGGTGCAGGACATCCGAGTCCTCGGGCATCTTTCCTTTTATGCGCACTTTGATGCCACATCGCAGCGTCTTAAACGCGTTAAAACCACGGTCTCCTCTCCGGCTCTGTCAAACGGCATATTGAAGCCAGCCGCTACATTACGTAACCGGTGTGTGTGTGTGTGTTCGTGTGTGTGTGTGTGTTGCATACCAACAGAGACGACCGGCACCGAAATACACTTTAAACCTCGTCGATACGAATGTGGAAAAGGAGACTGGTTTAATTGTGTTTGGACCGCACGCGTCTTTCAGCTGAATCAATGACGTCACCTCGGTCTGTTCCTCCATTTGTTCTTGTCTAGGTGCGCACTGTTCTGGACACACACCTGCCCTGGCCTTCTGTCCCTGTATCTGGACACTTCACTCAAAACAGTCTTGGTTTCAAGGGTTTTTGGTCAGGTAGTCAGCCAATCAATTTGTTGCGAGAGTACCTGCCTTGGCAGTCATGACCTCACTGCACATCCTTTTACCTGATATTAGTTGAGCACCTCTGCCAACTCAAAACTTTCAGCTCTAAACTGTAAACTACATATAAACTAGCGGTGTCACATTCAGCTTACAACAGGCACATTTATTGTCATGTTCCTAGTAATTAACAAATGACATTTAAATAAGGTACATGGATTGCCATTGGGGTTTTACATGACAGTTTTTAGTTTTCATCAATTTGACATTTCATTAGCAATGTTATTATCGGTTATTGTTACATTTATTTTCGAAAACAAAAATGACAGATGGTAAGTTGTGTATATTGCTCTAATTAATAGTAAATAATATAGCATAATATTTTTAAACGCACAAACATGATCTCATTTTCACTTTCTTACGAAGAAATTATTTTTTAAAAGCCAGTTTTCACAGAGACTTCACAAAGATTCTGACATTCACCAAGGTTTATTTATTTGAAAATTGTATGAATAATCTACAAAGATTTTTTGCATGTCTGTTTGTGAAAATGATATGAATAAATAATAATATTATACTATTTAAATATCTTAACTGTGTTATGAACAAACGTAAGAAAAAAAGAGTGAATGAGGTCCATTATCTATTGAACATTTAAACCTTTTAAACTTCTAAAAATTATAAGACCTTGCTTTTACCCATTTTCTGAAATTCTATTGATGTTCTCTGCAGATCCAGATGTGATCACTTGTAATACTTTGGTAAACAGTTCATCTCATGATTGAGAAAGCTACATACTGAGAAATCCAAATGCTACCCCGAAGACAGCATTCACTATAGCAGAACTTGCCATTTGTCTTCTATAGCTACAGGACAAGCAGTGACCAGTGCAGCATTAAGATTGGTCTTGTAGAGCAGAGTGTGTGTGTGTGTCCGGTGGCCCTGTGGTCTTGTATGACAATGCCTACTGTGATTTATTATGAATGAAGCAATATTGCTGACACTTATAGAGTCTGTGAGCATGTCTGGCCTTGGCTGTGGGTTTTTGGCTTCTCAGATTCTCTGTCTTTACCCTTTCAAGTGTCTGAATTGGTCTGAGTTTTGTTATTTCTTACCCCCTTTATGGTATCTAAGAGATATAAGGATCTAAGCCTGAATCTGTTTTTGCATGAGTATGGGGTGATGAAAGACACACACACATACAGATAATAAACATGCACAAACAGTGAGATCATAATCCAACATTTGCGTGATTGCTCACCTACCTGCGCCATCATAGCAGGTTAGATTAGGAGATTAACCTGCTCCACTCTGAAAACACAGAGATGATACCCTGACTATTGCTAAGCATATTAGACAATGAAAACCATCACCACCGCTACTGCACTTCAGTATGTTATAAATGAACGATTTTGAAGAGGTGGTTCATCATAGGCTTTTTCTTTATCAGCAGTTTCTGTGTGTTTCACTGCTTTTATGCTGTTTGATGTGGTAATTTGTAAAGTATGTGGAGAACTTTTTGTTGTCGCTTTTCTTCTTGTCTTAACTTAATCTAAGACGATTACATTATGTGCATGAATCTTAGACACATTCACATTGATGTGCTGTATTGAAAAATCTATTGTTAGCGTCCTTTCATGTTTTTTGTAGTCACTGCTTGAGAAAACAGGTCACAGAATAAGTATTCAGAAGTAATTTATATCTCAAACACGTGTTATTTTGCACAGTTTCAAGGTGACGGGATTGTCTTCTGACAGCCTTCAGTGGAAACATCTTAACTGCATTGTTCTAAAAAAGGATCTGTTTCAAAAAAAAATTGTGGATTATTGTGAGTTAACGGAGCAGAATGGAATGTCATATATATGTAACAAGTCGTGTGAACATTGCACATTGCAAGGTAGTGTCTATGCGATCCAGGAAGAGAGGGGATCGTTACCTGATCAAGTCAGTGACTAGTTCTTAAAAGGTCACACTGTGTGACACTCCATACTGTTTTATTAATAATACAATAATACTGATGTTGGCCTGCTAAAGGACCTTAACCACTGCTGAGAATAAATTAGATATTTGAGATGTGTGTTGGATCCTGGAGGTGGTCAACGTTATGTCACAGAAGGTTCTGACTCAATAGCTCAAGATTTGCCAAACATTTATTGTACAGTATGCCTGATACGGGTGATGCAGCTGTCCTTTCTAATAGTAGAATATACCAGGATGGAAAGTGGGCCATCTCAGACTAACAGGATGCTTGAAGTGTGAAGGAAACCTGATGTAATATTGGTTCTGTTCACACAGATTTTGAAAGAGACACTGTTGGTAACGGGTAACTAACACAGTGTGTAACAAGTAAGTTCGGCCGCCGACCCCGACTGACCTTTGCACAGTGTATGTGAACTGAGAATGCATCAAACTAGTGTTTCAGAAAGGTGTTTTGGGAAGAGAATCCTGAATTGCCTCCTCACCTCTGCTGCCCTTTCTAAAATTTGCCATTTTATGCTTGAAGCAAAAAGCACACTTCGCAAGAAGCAAATGTTAGGAAGTGTCATATCTAACTGGCATCTGTCAAGATCGCGGCTTTGTTTTTGGACGGAAGATCAAATGTTGAGCCGAGTTTACAGTTCTGCGCAAAGCAAAACTGAAATTACACATGCAAAATAATGATGAAATCAGAACCAGCCGCTATCACACACGGCCTCATTTGTAGTGACGACGATCAAAATCTGTTCCTTAGAAGCATGTTTTATTTAGTATCGAGAGGCTATGTTTGAACATTTTAGAGTTGAGAACATTTTAGAGCGGTTGACCTGACTCTGGGGTGCATCAAATAAAACATGTAAAAAACAGTATTCTATTTAAAAAGAAAGGTTTTAATAAATAATATCAAAAGCTTTAATTCTACAGAAATGTGGATTAAGGTTTAGGTGATGTAGGTAAATGAACATACTTCAGTGAAATCAAATCCTACATCATGTTTTCTCCAAAACAAGAATAAAATACAATGAAGGCCACAGGAGCGTAGATTAGAAACATCCGAAAGTGATCAGCAGTATAAGCTGGTTTGTTAAATTTTGTGTGCTGATATTTATTTGTGAAATATTTTGGTTGAGGTCAAAGTCATTAGAAGGATCTAACGATGGGGACTGTATTATTCAGATAAAAACTAGTATATGCAGTATATAAAGTGCAGTGAGCTGCAAATCTGTGTTTCATTGCAAAGGCCCTCAACAGTTTCAGCACATTGCAGAGATCTGCTGTCGTTGGTATAGTTTTTATTTTTTTAACTTACAGTAAAATGGTACCTTGTGAGTTCGTCTTAAATCTTTTATGCAGTCAATTGAGTAGCAGCGTTTCTTGTGAATACAACGGTAGAATGAAGTGTTTTGGCCTTGATGAAAATGGACACACCCACTTCCTGCTGGTGTGACGTAACATTGAACATTAAACACTCCCCTTAAACTTTATCAGAAACACTTTGATAACGGAAACTTGCAATCGTATCACGGGTAGATTATGCACTGTAGCTCTGGGAATCTATAATATATAATTATGCACTGTAGCTCATCTGTATGAAATGCCCTTGCGTAAAAAATTGTTAACAGAAATGGCATTGATCACAGTTAAGGTCATAATTGTTATGGAACATTTCCCTGAAATTGATATTTGCATCTTTTGTAGAACTATACATAATCAAACTTTAATTTGTGTTATTTGGTAGTATTTAGTGCATTTTGGAATATGAAGTGAATATTTATGTATGCCTTATCTCAAATATTGTGAAAAATGGAGTGGTCAGAATGATTAACTCCCATTTGATTTTTTGCTTTCAAAACACACATGATCAACCAAACCTAGTTTTGGGAGCATTATGCGGTGGGGCTGGTTTGCTGCTTCAGGAACAGGGAGCCTTGTTCAGGTGCATGGCATTATGAAAAAATAAAATGATGTCGACATTTTGAGTCTAGATCTTAGGTCTTAGTCTAGGCTTAGGTGGCTGCTGGGTCTTCCAACAAGACAACGACCCAAAGCACACATCGAAATTGACCCAAAACTTCTTACAGGACACTAAAATCAAGTCCAGATCACAATCCTATTGAGAATCTGTGGTGGGTTCCCAAAGTGAATGTCCATGCTCGGAACCCACTCAATTTGGACCAACTGAACCAGTTTGCCATGGAAGAATGGGCCAAAATCCCTCAAGAGACATGTACCAACCTGTCGAGAAATTTCCCAAGAGGTTCTTGTGTGTTCATAAGGCTCAAAAAGGGTGCACTATTGACTATTAATTGTCAGAGAATTTTCTTATTTTAAGTGCATGAATAAAATTTCCTAATTTTCCAATTCTTTGTTATTTTGAAATTAAATAAACAGTAAGCACTTTTGTTAAAGTTAATGTCCATGAAGAAAATCAAGGGTTTTCTCTGAATTCCTAAGGGGGGGGCTAAAAATGTTGACCTTGACTGTACATATCATTCAGAAGTCACTCTGTTTCTTACCACAACTGAATGGAAGCATCGTAGTAGTAGTGAATGTTATTGTGGTATACAACACTTTTTACTTTCTTCTCATCCATACAAAGAACCGAAGTGCGACATATACCCAAAACATCATATAGTGCAAATAACATCTACTGTAACTATATAAGGGGCGGCACGGGGGCACAATGGTTAGCGCTTCCGCCCTCACAGCAAGAAGGTCCTGGGTTCGATCCGCGGGTCAGCCGTAGGGTCTTCCTGTGTGAGTTTGAATGCTCTCCCTGTGGTCGTGCGGCTTTCCTCCAGGTGGTCCGGTTTCCTCCCACAGTCAAAAAACACGCACTGTATGTTAATTGGCGTCTCTAAAATTGGCCCTGTAAGGTGTGAGTGAGAGAGGGTTTGTGTGAGTGTATGTTTCCTGCGGTGTGTTGGCGCCCGCCCAAGGTTGGCTCCTGCCTTGCAGCCGTAGTTCCCGGGATAGGCTTCGGTTGGAATTAAGCGGTTCAGAGAATAAATGAATGTAACTAGATAAGACATTATACAGTGACATGACAAAGTAAATACAGATGGTTCCCATCTGTAAGATTTTTCAATCTTACGATGACGATCGCGATATGACAAAATTGTAATAAAATTTTATGCTTCTCGCCAGTGATCGACAGTTCAGTTGTCTCTGTGTTAGAACGCATATTTTTTTTCTGTGCTTCAGGTGTTTCAAAGCCATGTGTCGATAATGTTTTCAAGTTACGATGGGCTCACTGTAAGCCATCTCCATTGTAAGTCGACGACAACCTGTACAGTAAATCAAATGGTTGTATCTTGCCAGTACAGCCAACTGAGTGTCCACTTTGGGAGGGATCATGCTTGGGGGTGTTGGTGGTCTAACGGTGGTAGTTTGAAAGATGTGGTCTCAAAATCCACCTCCAGCACTACCATCATTGTGTCCCTGGACAAGACCTTGAACATCCTTGTCACAAAAAACTAGGGGTGGGTATCGGCAAGGACACGTATCATAATATATTGCGATACTATACATATTGTGATATTCTATAGTTCAATGAAAATGCAAAAACGGAGCTGAAATGCAAGTTGCTGTGTACAATCTGGGTGGTCTTAATCAATCACATTACATTAATAATTCGGCCATAACAACATGACAATATAAGAACGGAATTTGAACTTTATTGTCTTTGTATTTTAACACTGAACTAGTGGACACCAAAAACATTAAGATAAAGTGCATAAGATTGAAAATAAGAAATTAAAGTGCTCAGTCAGTTATCTGAGGCTGCTTGTGGCGCCTGATTCTCCCCCTCGGAAATATCGATTTCTGGAGCTAGAAATCCATATAGTATATTGTGAAAGGAAATATTGCGATATATTGATGTATCAATTTTTTGGCACAGCCCTACAAAAACCGTAAACGTATATGTGTGAAGCTGCATTTGAACCAAAATTAGGCTTAGTCTAGACATAGTAAAAATCTGTCGATGGAGGGACGATTCTTACTGTAAATGTTTCAAATGAGGTGTCCGGTGAGTGTATAGGATTCTTTATTGGCAGTGGTATGCTTTTCTTGTTTACATTTGACCTAATAGCTTTATAGACTCACTTCAACAACCTTAACTGCACTCTAGAGCCTCTAGCTAGACTGGGTGTCATTACTGCTTAATCCACCTTGCTGTGTTTTGTGTCATAATATGATTAAAACCAAGTGTGGACCGCAAATGTAGTCCACCATGGCTCTTTAAATGCTTGCATGCTTAAATGTGTTAAGGTCATGACCTGACACGTGTCTAAAAAAAAACAAATGACAAATTTAGTCCAGGGGATGAGCTGCTGATGAAGGCGCTAATGAGCTGAAACTGAGTGTTTACCCACGTGTTTTCCAAGTTGAGTCAAGTCTGAGTTAAGCCTTCTTCATACTCAGTGGGCAGAAGAAGCTGAAAAACAGAATGGCCAGTTTTCCAAAAACAGTCCCACTGGCTTACTTAAAAACATGAAACCATTATTGTGTGGCGTCATAACGGCAAATGCTCATCAGCTCAGTTTTCAGTCGCGTTATTTCAGTGAATGCTTGCAGACCTACAGTGTGTTTGTGTGTGTGTGTGAGCCTAAATCTTGTATAAAACGTCTTCTTACATCATATGGCTCTAACAGGCTGCTTGTTCTGTAAGTCGGATGTTTATTTATCAATGTGTACGTGCAGACTTGATCGTCTAAATAAGTGTTAATTTATTTCTTTGTGTCAGTAGCAGCTCTTTGGCGGTGAAGCAGCGTGTCTTACTGTTTCACTGTTGACTGACTTCTTTTAGGTGCGGCTCAGACCAGTGTTTGCTAAAACTGTTTGAAGATAGCTTTAAGATTGTGTGTGTGTGTGTGTGCAAATTTGTGTGAAAATGTGTGTGATAGGTCATCGATCACTGTTGATGTTACATTACATTCAGACTTTTGCCAAATCTTAAGCTAGTGTAAATATTTTTTTCCTTTTTTGACCTTTACTCTTTTTTACTTATGTTATTTACAGTAATTATAAGGCATCAAAGGAACTCTGGTAGTGACAGAAACCACAAATTAAGCTGGGGGTATTTTTTAGATTTTTTGAGGGTTTGGCTATGCAGGTGTTGATTGTAGGCTTAGGTTTGTATGTCCGTGTGTGTGTATTTCAGACGGTGTGGGGACAGTAATGACAGCACGCTTCCGGTTGCCTGCTGGCAGAAGCTCCGATCTGGGAGAGTCAGAAGTGGTACGAGACAGACAGAGTTCACAGGTGGTGTGTAACGTTCTGCTGCTGGACAACACTGTGCAAGCCTTCAGAGTTAATGTAAGTAAACACACACACACATACACACACACACCTTCTTACTGAACCCTTTCGGCCTCGTTCTCTATTCTGCCATTCATGTGAGATTTACAGTGGTACATGAACACAACACACTAGGGCCATGTTAACCCTTTCAGGTGTCATGTCCATGTCTTGATTGAACAGCTACTTAAATTCAGACATCTTCTGTTGGGATCAAACCAGAAGTTAATTTTCTTTTATTCTGTCTAACAAAATTCGTGCACAAAAAGGGGAATATGGAAAATGACAGCCTCTGTTTTATTTCATCAGCTTTAGTTAGAGTTGTTTATTAAGTGAAAGTGAGTGATTATATGTCATTGTGAACACACCACAGCACACAGTGCACCACAATGAAATGTCACCACTACATTTGACACATCGGTGAAGGAGCAGTGGGCAATTGACGTGCAGCGCCCAGGGAGCTGTGTTGGGGGCAGTACCTTGCTCATGAGTACCTCAGTGGTACCTTTTCCTGGTAGGGGAACTCCATAACCATTACACTACCATCTGCCCTACTAAGTGGTCAGGGTAGGCCGGTTGGAATCCCAGACCGAAAATGACATAATCGTGCATTCACGTAAATCATTCAGTTATTCGTGATGTAGGGTCTTATCGTCCAGCCCCTAGTGGTTCGTTTTGAGCGATGCATTTTTGCAAATTCTATGCTGCTACTCCCAGCATTGCCGGACTACTAATCCACTCCCCGTGCAAAGAATCCCAGGTAAGCCCTGCGCAACACGACTTCAGCGTTTGTGTTACAGCAGTGTTAGCGATCCCTTTTGATTGCCAGTTTCAATATGACTCACCGCGCCGCTAGCGACGGTCATTATGGCTGAGCCGTACGCGCCGCGCACAACCTTTTGCACCCTGATAATTGTGTCAGAGCAGCGAATGGAGAAGCACCCATAATCCCTCCCTGTTTTGGTCAGCGAGCCAAAGTGCATGCATTTGCATTCGTTTGAATAAATTAGTATGCATTAGTATGCGCTGGGGGGTTCGGCGCCTCCCTCACCCGCGCCCCACAGTCATGCATCATTATGGCCTAAACTGTCAGTAGCTACAAATGACTGAAAAATAACTCTCTCTCTCTCTCTCTCTCTCTCTCCCACCTTCTCTCTTGTTTGCACTCTCTCTCTGTCTCGTCTTTCTACAGAAGCAGGATCAGGGTCATGCCTTGTTGGATGTAGTCTTTAAACATCTGGACCTGACTGAACGCGACTATTTCGGACTTCAGATCACCGACGACTCAGACAACCAGGTAAGTCTGCTTGTGAAGTCAGACCAGTGTGAGACCATGTTTATATTAAAAGGACGAACAGATAGATTTTTGGAGAGATGGACCCCAAACTCACACATACACACAGACTCACACGGAGGAACTGTTGGCATTACACCGAGCAGAGTTGACTGTCGGGTCATATCACACTCCAGTGGTTTGTAACTGAAACTGAAGAGTGACTGCGTCTTCGCGTTACAGCGCGGCATCAGAAAAAGAAGGTTGAATATATTACTCATCTTTTCTGATGAATATGTTATTTATAAAGCGATAAATGTTTTATTCCTTTCAACAAAATGTCAATGCAGTGGATCCGGCGTGTGCTTGAACTAATTTTTGAGGGGTCGTTTTTGACATATATGTTTCTACTTACACACTGAATTTCACACCCTAATCTCATACTTTTGTATTTTACCTAGAGGTGGCTGGATCCTAACAAACCCATAAGAAAACAGCTGAAAAGTAGGTGATACTTGTCTTCAACCTTTATTTCCCCACTGTGTTTCATTAGAACGTTTTAACTTAACCGCAGCTTGTGTTTGTGTGTTTTTTAAAGGGCCGTCTCCGTGCAATTTGAGTTTCAGGGTGAAATTTTTTGTGAGCGATCCAAGCAAACTACAGGAGGAGTATACAAGGTTCAACTCTACATCATTTATACCTTTTTACTTGAAATACAACCTGCCATTCAACAGTTGATATGTAATAAAATAGTAGGACCATAGCTAGGGCTGCAACTAACTAGGGCTGGGTTCAAAAAATCGATTCAGCGATCAATATCGATTCTCGTTTGAAAAATACGATATCGATTCAAAAATTCGCGGATCGATCTTTTCCTGCGGCTATGCACTACTTCTCGCGGCCGCGCAAGGAGAGCTATAAAAACGTGAGACCGGCGAAAGCGAAACCAAATAGAGCCAAGGCCGATGTTTGGCAACACTTCGGTTTTAAAACAAGTTATTTTATAACCAAGCAAAACTGGTATTGACGCAAAGAAATCTCTAAATAAATCGATATCGAATCTAATCGAGAATTGAGAATTGAATCGGATCATGACCTTGTGAATCAGAATCGAATCGATTCAGTAAGTCAACAACGATACCCAGCCCTACAACTAACGATTATTTTGTTAATCGATTAATCTGCCGATTATTTTTTTTGATTAATCGATTATTAATCAGATAAAAAGGAGGGGAAACTATTTCATTTCCAGCATTTTTTAATAAACCAAACTTTTTTTAATATATATTTATTTTTTTACTCTCTAACATTATAAAATGGAGAAAAATATTTTCAGAGTTATTGAAAATAAAGAAATATTGAAATTTTGGCCATTTTTAGCCAATCTGGACTCATTTGGGCCCATAACTCATATTTGACTCATTTCTGGGAGTTGGCGTTTCACATGAGAGTCACGTCACAATGACGCGGTGGACACACGTCGCAATAATCACTGAAAATATCAGGTTAATGTCTGTTTTGTGAGTAAAACGCTGGTTGTTTTTGTTATTTATCAGCTAAAAATGAGTTTTGTCAGTAATAACTGGGAAGATTTGACTAAACTGGAACGCTTCAGTGAATGACTTCCCTAAGAAGGCTGTGCACGCCAAGAAGCGCAGCACGTGTGTTTTTGTGGCCCTGCCTTGCCGTGAAATGTTGGACTTCCCAATGAGAGTCGAGCGCGCTAACAAACAGCGCATGTGATTACATCGCTAAAAATGGCCTTCATGCGTTTCTACGCGATTACTTCAATTTGTGTGACGGCACTGGTTCTCGTCTCCTTCTTATTCTTCTTTTATGGCGGTCGGCGTCCAGCTTTATGGTGCTTTTCTGCCAGTGCGGCTTTGGTTAGCTTACTGCCCCCACATTACGGGGTAGTCTCTGTACGTATGACTCACTAAATCGATTATTAAATGAGTTGCCAACTGTCTTAATTATCGATTTTAATCAATTTAATTGATTAGTTGTTGCAGCTCTAACCGTAGCAATATCATATTTTCCATTACAAGCTTCTCAGCACAATACGCACGATGAAATGTTTCCATGTAATCCTGACAATTGGATCAGATTCCACTAGTTACATAAATAGGACCTTAATAAACAAACAAATAAATAAATAAACACTCCATGTGTTCATTCCATGTGAGGCACCAAGCACTGTAGTGTGTGTTTTGGCAGGTTGTCTTCTACTTATTCAGCTGGATTGAAAATGAATCATATCATGGTCTAATAACCACAAAAGATAATCTTTGTATATATATATTATATATACATAGAATGTGTGTGTGTGTGTACGTGTGAGATTGAAAAACATCATTTTGCATCTTGTGCTTTGTTTTTTTTTCAGGTATTTGTACTTTCTGCAGTTGAAACAGGATATCCTGAGTGGGAGGTGAGTACCATGCACTTGCTGTATAGACGTGTAACATATATATTTCACCATCCACTTTGTGAGAAAATATTACAGTTTATACTACTTCAGAAAATTCTGTTAAAAATGACAAGGTTTACAAATGTATAAAAAGCACACCTTGGGTTCCTGGCATGAGTAGAGAAATATTAGTAGTTTATTTTACCCAATATTATTGTATTTTTATACATCAATTGCTCAATGCAAATAAAGTAAGGAAAATGATCTATGAGATCTAAACTTGGGTTGTAGTGGCCTAGTGGTGGGAGACTCACCCATGCACCTAGAGGTTGTAGCTTCAAGTCTGCCAGAACAACCATAGTTTTTTCCTGAGCAAAGTCAAAGGAAACTTTGTCATCTCTGCTATACAGAGAGACGTGACAGCGTGGCTCCAGTTTTAACAGTGCAAACAACAAAGAACAAGGTACAAGGAACAAATAAGGCACAATAAAATATAGAAATAGAATATAAAATATACACTTTAAACTAGAAATACAATATAAATGTAAAACTAGAAAGAGAGACCAAGATGTTGTGCAAGTCCTTTAACCCTAAATTGCTCCGGGGAGACTAATTCCTGTAATTAGGAGCGTGAGTCACTCCAAATAAGAGTGTTAATGTGAATGTGAACCTAAACAAACCCATGTCATGGCTGTCTTTTAGGGGTGTGATGTGACACTCAGTTCACAAGATGAAACAATACATGAGATTGGGTTCATGAGACGAGATTTTAACACTACTTTAAAGAAAACTTCAGGGATGAAACGTGACTGGAATATGGCCTTTTGTTTGACTGAAAGTTTAAATAAATTTTTTAAAAAAAGTTTAAATAATAAAAGTTTAAATAATCTCATTAAATCATCAGATTGTACGTTATAAAAATCAACGTGTGAATTTAAACGTTAGAAGTGTAATCCCTGCAAAATGAAAAGATTTACGGGAACATTAACAGATACAGTTGGACTAGGATACTGGCTGAAAACATTACACCCAAAATCTTCAAATAACCCGCAACTCGTCTTCCTGTTGTTTCTTTTGGCGTCGTACTGGAAAAATCTGTATTTGTATTTGGAATATGAACTTGGAACCATATTAGCCACCTGACTGGAGACGAATTAGCTTTCTCCAAGAAACAGACATATCTTAATAGCATGAGTCTCTCGTCACACACCTACTGTCCATGTATTTAAAACACTTAAGAGCTATAACTATAGCTGACACACACAGATACATGGAGAGAGAGAGAAAGAAAGTGAGAAAGACTCATACAGTATGACTTTTACTGCAATTTCAGCCTCTTTAAAATTATTTCTAATTTACAAATGATCTCAGGCTATCTGTGGTACTATTGCAAAAAACTGACCAACAACGAACTGGGCAGACATTAGATCACACGTTCCCTAATAGCATCCCTATTTGGCCGGTGAGAAATTAGAACTAAAGTCGATTGTGAGTATATGCAGGTTTAATTAACTTACCGACTGGCTTACAGCGAATTTAGTTCATGTTTTTGTTTTGAGTCGGGTATTGTGATTCTAATGTGCTGGATGTCTTTTAAGGTTACCATGTCCCCAAAATGCTGCAGCTGTTCTGGCATCGTATGCCGTTCAGGGTGAGTTTATGCAGAGGCACAATACCATTACTTTATATGCACTTCGTGCACCTTCCTGGGAGAGGATTAAGTATGCAAAAAATCTTTGGTCTTTGGCACTGGCCTGTTTTTTAAAGGTCTCCTCACTTCAGCATGTAATTCCCAGCCATAAAAGCTGCAGACCAAGGGGTATTTTATAAAGCAGGATTTTTCAGTAAGCACATCATTTATGCCAAAAATGTGGATTGTCCTCTGGGAACATCCTGTACCCTGCATCCTACTGGACAGTCTTGACCTGGCTCAAGTTATCAGACTAAAAGAAAATACCTGCTTTCTGTTTTCAGGACAACACATGCATTTTTCAAATGATCATATCTTTTCTAACATAATGCATGTTTTTTCAGCATATCTAAAGCCTCTGTGCTTTAATTTTTATTGGTGTTTCACAGTTTAATTAAGTGATATAGTGAATGATTGATGAGCCCCTTGGTTAATGGACGAATATTTTCACTTTATGGTGACGTTACTTGGAAACTGGCTGATTTGAGAGTGATTTGCTTTACACGCGGTTCTCTCTCGTTCTCTTAATCCTCCCCCAGTCTGGCTTTGAGCCTTCTGTCTCTAGATTAACCCCAATAGTGGTGCTGGGGTTTAGCTGATGTTTGTTTTGTGGTATATGGGTTCATGCACATGAAGGGATTTTAAGTTGATTTTTTTTTTTTTTTTTTACAAAAAGGCTGTGCCCTCAAAAAACAATTAAATAGTAAATTATACATTCAAGAATTTAGTTCGGTTACTTTCTTTTTTATTAACTAAATGTTTTAATTACTCTCATTTTAGCTTTTTGGATTCAATATCTTAAAGTGGATTGAAAAAGTGTTACATTTCAGAGATGCAGATAGCAGTTTCAGTGGGGCACTTCACACGCTCAGTATGAGGAGAAAGTGATGAGTTCCAACAGCTGGCTGCTGTATAACCACAGTGTAGCACTTTTTTAAAAAAATACCAGAGCTGTATGTGGCTTTCAAAGGGGCAAAGGACCAATTCTCTCTGCCCTGTTCACACACACACACACACACACAGAGTTAAACAGTGTGCTTTCTGTTCCAGCTGAGCTGGGAGACTATAGCCAGTCGGAGCACTTGCCTGGCTACCTCTCAGAGTACAACTTCATTCCAAACCCTCCGGAGGACTTTGAGAAGGAGATCACCAAACTGCACCAGCAGCACAAGTAAGAAACTAAAGAGCGAATTTGAGAAGGGCTGTGATGCTAGAGCAGAACTCTGATGGTGGAAAAATAAGGGACATGTCTAACTATAAACACACACACAGACACACACACCCTTGGAGGAACAAGGCAGCTCATTGTTCCCAACTCTCAGAGACTGAGTCTCCTTACAGACTACTGAACAAATGATCTCTCTCTCTCTCTCTCTCATTCAGTGGACTCTCTCCAGCTCAGTCAGAATTTAACTACTTGAACGCTGCCAGCTCGTTAGAGCTGTATGGGGTGGAACTGCACTATGCTCGGGTGAGTAACTTCCTCCCCCTGCCTTCACCCCCTCTGTCTCCCTCCCCAGCCCTCCTTTCATTTTCACCCTTCTTTTCAGGCCACTGGTCCAATATTTGCCCCCACACTGCAGCGTTTATTTGCAGCACAGCCAAATATGCAGGCAGCGTGTTCAAGCACGGCGTTTTAACTATAGTACGTCTGTATCGTACAGCATGCCGTTTTTGCTGTAGAGCTGATACACCTGGCTCAAAAACAGTTTAAAAAATTGCATGCTAAAACTAAGTACATGATTAACGACACCAAAGATCTCCATAAAATAAAGCTATACTAGAGTAAGGACATGATTAGCAAAACTAGGATTGCATGTAGGTTAAAAGTGGATGGAGCAGCATTTATTAATTACATTTTCTTAAAATTCTCCAAAAATGTACTGTTTTTACCTCTTTTTAAACAGGTTCATACCTTACTAGGTCTGGCAGAAGAGGTTATCTGCTTTTTAGTTTTGCATTTGGACTTCAAAAAATGTATCTGAAACACATAGAAAGCATTCTTGTTTGAAACACAAATAAATGGCTGTGTTTTGCATATTGACACATTCAAAGTACAAAGTGAAAGTGAGTGATTATTTGTCATCGTGAACACAGCACAACACACAGTGCACCACAACGAATGTGACCTCTGTATTTAACCCATGCGTGAAGGAGCAGTGGGCAGCTGACAAGCGTCCAGAGAGCAGTGCTTGGGGACGGTACTTTGCTCATGAGTACCTCAGTGGTAACTTCACCGGCCCTGGATTCGAAACTGTGACCTTCTGATCACGGGGCCAACACCACCAGCTGCCCCCGAGTAACAAAGTACAAGTAACAAAGCGATATGGTATGCAAGTAGAAATGAAAGTCACATGAAAGAAAGTTTAGGTTAAACCTTTGAGTTACGTTTTAGCACAGATCTACGTTCATAATATCACTGCCAGGATGTGCGACAGAAACTGCAATAAACATAAGAGTTTTGAGGGTTTTATTAACAAAATAAAACAATATTAATTAAGCCTAAGCCATGAGGGAATTGAGGGAACACAGACCAAGTCCAGTGTCAAAAAAGGGCACAGACAAAAACTACAGACGCAGATAGCAGAGTTACACAAATGTACTCATAAACACTTGTGTAGCACATTATGACAAACAAACCAGAAGAACAAAGATGGCTTTAGTGGCCTGGCGGGAAACTACAGGCTCAATCCTGACAAATACAAACAAGTTACAGTCCTTTGTGTATGTGCATAATCCAGTTAACAGCCCAGTGTTGATTTGCATTAGTAGGAGAAGTCATATTTATATCTCATGACTGTATCTCATGTGTTTTTGACTCCATTTGGACAGAAACTAGAAAATGCTAGCATCAGCAATATAAACTAGTAATTTGTGCATGTGAGACTAACATGATAATTGCCAGTAAGACACAGAAAATGCCAACATTTTCCGCTGATTGTGGTTACACCACACAACGAGATAGCAATTTAAACCACACAACTACCAAGAATCCTTATCTAATCATATCAGGTGAAAGAATGTTTGCAGGACGAGATATAAAAGGCCCGTTTAAAACATGGTAGCCACTTGCAACTATTCTTCCCCTGACAAGTTACTTCAGCCAAAAAGTAAATTAATGCACATAAAAAGCGGTCTCCAAAACAGAATATGCAGCAATAAGTGGCAAAGGAGCTCTGAAAAACAGAATACTAAAACCTGAAAATATCTGCTAAACAGTTCTAGTATCGGTATCTAGGTGTCCTCAGAGTGAGAGATTTAATCAATGTGAAAATATTATACTGTGTTTTAAATGTTGAGGTCACACTGCAATATTGCAGTAGGTGCACTGGAGCCCACTGCCTAGAGTTATACCCTCTCTGCTGATCTGTGCAACATTTAAAATTGAGTGTCGGCCTCAAAAAACCTCCAAAAACAAACAAATGTGGAAGACGCCACTGTATGTTAGAAGACAAGGGAAGTTGTTGTTACATCACATGAAGTTCCTATGAAACCAATAAGCACTGAGATATAGCCAAAGGAATGGAAATATGGGACAGTGTCCACTAGGGGTCAGACAGGAGAACTGCGGGGTACTATTATGACACAACTTTAATCTTGAAATCCTTACACATGACTTCAGAATATTCGACTCCAAAAGCGAGCACTTTTATCTATCTAGCATAAGTACTTTTTAAACAACTGTTCTGTTCCTCATAATATCCAATAATTTTCCATATCCATATGAATCAATATATTCTCTTGCCAAGTAAAGCAGATATAAAGCATCTCTTTTAAAGGGATAACAAAAATAAATTTGAATTGAATTGAATAACAATTTCATGTGAGTCATTTGACTCTGTTCTATGTTGTAAAGGTCAGCAAAGAGGTTTATAGGAAACCTTAGCGCCAGATTTAAATATTTAAATTTTTTACACAGATATCGACATACACATCATTTTCTTAGTTTCAAGGCATTTGCTGAGTCTCAGAATAGTACTTCATAATTCTTTTCACTCATCGCGTAGACATTTTAGTAAAGTCTGTCTGAAGATACAGTCTTGTGACTAGTGGGAAGGTGTGAAAAGAAAACACCCCATGACCTTGACTGCACCATATTTGACTCATAACACACTTGTCTGCATAAATGGAAACAAATATTCATCCCCTTACATATGAATTTGCGGGAATCTCCTTTTGAAGGTTTCCCTCACATAATATTTTGCCTCTGTTTTCTACTGTTTTCTGTCCAATCGTTTTCTGTTTGTTCTCTCTGTCACTCTTTGGAACACAGTTAAATACTTTGTCACCTGTGATTTTATTCAGTGAATATTTTAACCATAAATGCTTGATTTTAAATTAAGATGTCTAGAGTTTAAAAACTGAAGGTAGTTGTACAGGAAAAACTGGGTTTAATTGCATGAAATAGCTAATGGTGAACTCACTGGCTACCATTTTCCAGAAACAAAAGGCTAGTTAGCTAATTAGTTAGCATTGCTTGTCACATATAAAATCATGCTTCATTCAAGTTTCTGTGAACGGAGTAAGTACAAGTAGTTTCAGCACTACTTCAGCACCAAACAGTGAAACATACAGAAGCTTGGCAAACTCCACTAGAAAAACAGCTACAAGTACTAATATTAGCAACATGCTAGTAGAAATTGCAGTCAGGATTAGATCAAAGTTTGCTAAACTATGGCTAATAGTCATCAACCAGTTTTCAGTATGTCATACATATATTACTTCGATTTTCTGATGTTATTAACAATAAAATATAGTTTGCACACCCACTGACTGCAATTTATTTCAGCGATAAAAGTAAATGTTTGGTATAAGTTAATGTTAAAATGTATTTTTGGAATTCTTGCCAAACAGGACATACGTTAAAATAATTATAACCAGTGTATAGCCTGGTATTCTTCATACGTTCTTTACTTCTGTATTGTCACCGAGCTTTGAATATGGATTACTATGTTTCTGCCGCTCTCACAGGAAGCTATTTCTATAAAAGTTGTTATGTGGTTTTGTCTACTGTAAAACCTGATGTACTGATAAAACAAAGTTGAAATGAAATGCCTTACACTTTGGTACTTTGTGCCACAGGATAAGAGCAATACCGAGGTCTACATTGGAGTGATGTCTGCCGGAGTTGCCATATATAAGAACAGGGTACGGATCAGCCATTTTCCATGGTGAGTGGTCTCATGATCATCTAATGCATGGCTAACAAAATGTGTATTGTTGTCTTGTATTATGTACATGAAATCTGTTATGTATAAGTTCAAATCCAAGCTTGTGGGTCACTGGGCATTTTCTAGATGATTTCCTTAATGATTTAATGCTTTTTTTTTTTCATTCATTTGATGCAACATTGTGAATGCAACCTTTTACCTTTTGTTCTTTTTCCTATTTCTCCACAGGGTGAAAATTGTAAAAATATCTTTTAAGTCAAAACAGTTTTTTATTCAGCTTCGAAAAGAATCGGTAAGTGAATTTAGTCGTTTTGTCTTGTTTCTTCCTGTTTTTTGTTTGTTCGTTTTTTGTTTTGTTTTCCTGTGTCCTGTCCTGTTGCATTAGACAAACAGAATTTTTGGTCTGATTGCCTTGTGTAGTCGGGGCAGATTTGTTCTGCAATGGAGGAGTTTGGAAATCTCTTCATATTGCACATTGTAGAGTTATTCCGACAGACAAAGCACATTAAGAGTGGACAGGAAAGTGAACAACATTTAAGAGAAAAACAACAACAAAAGGACAACAACAACCACAACAATGTCAAAAACAAATAAAAAACAAACAAAAACAAAACAACAAACCAACCAAATTAACAAAAAGAAAGAAACAAAAAAAACCCCCAAAATTATATTGTCTTCTTTCTGACTGTTCAGATCATGGAAGCAAGTCTGTAAGTGATGTCACAAAATCCGGCCAGCTTGCTTAATTATGCAGAGCATCTCGAATGTTTATGACACGATTCATAATTGATAGTGTCCTCCTTTTGCATAAATGAATGTGGAGTTGACACATGTAATGTCTTTAACTTGATACTCAATAACCTCAGTCTTTAATAGGTTAAACTTAATGTATGAATAGGCTTCTTAATAATATACCTTAAACTATTTTATTTTTCAGAGTAAGGGCAGGGACTCCCTGTTGACCTTCAGCATGCTGAACTACAGGGCGTGTAAGAACCTGTGGAAGACTTGCGTGGAGCACCACACCTTCTTCAGGCTGGAGAGGCCTTCGCCACCCCACAAAAGCTTCTTCTCGCACTATTTCACCCTCGGCTCCAAGTTCCGTTACTGGTGAGGGCGGAACACTCCATGTCATGCATTCTGCATTTTGAGGAACAGACTTGAAGGCTTGAAGATCAAACATGTTTGAGATCATTTATAGGCCACCTGTTCTCAATTCACAGAACTTGTAGAGCTATTTAATGGATTACTCCTGTGTTTAATGTTTTCTATTTCCTTCTGCTAATTGTCAGATATTTCAACTTTATTGCAGAACTGTCCATGAAATAGCAAATCTGAGCCATTCATTTATAACATTTGCTAAAATGATGCCACTACTCCTTCCACCTGTTGCTAATGCTGTTAAAATGAACCTGAATCTCACTTTTGTCTTCTTTTAGTGGGAGGACTGAGGCCCAGTCTGTCCAGTATGGGAAAGAGAGAGGGGTGAAGGACAGAACGTTTGCCAGGTAACAAAGCATTGTTGGCAAAATGATAAATTCTGGCTTTAATATCACACTTTATTCTCTAGGCCAAAGGCAGGCTGGCTGTTGGTGCAGTTGGTAGCATTACAGTTCGGGTTGAACCGAGGTTCAGAATGACAAATAATAACTCACTAACAGTAAATATTTTTAAGTAAGTGATTGTCATTGTGAACACACCACAGCACAGCCTACAGTGCATCACAATGAAATGTGACCTCTGCATTTGTCCCATCCGAGAAGGAGCAAGGGGACAGCTTTTTTGGCAGTGCCCGGACGGACAGTGCTTAGAGACGGTACCTTACCTCAGTGGTACCTTTACCGGTTCGGGATTTGAACTAGTGACACTAGTGATCAAGACACATAGACAATGTGGTTTGATTTGTGTTTTGAGCCCATCATACCGTTAAACTAACTGTTGTTACCAAATGACTATTATAATGCTAAATTCAAAACTGATAGTATGTTTATCGACTGGGAAGAAAAACTGCTCTTGTTTTATTGATTAGTAAATAATGAACCCACACATGATGTGTAGGAATTTGACCTTTTGGGGTAAGTAGTAGAGTTACTCTCAAAGCAGGCAAACTAAAACGACTGATGTGTTCTTATATGTGGATGAGAGGCGTGCTCAATCCTCAAGCTGTTTTCCGTGAGCCTGTGTGTGGTAAAATTTTCTAAGAAAGATACGCCTAAACAACACAGGAAGCTTAAGTGGGTTTGTAGTGTGAGTGTGTTTGTGAGTGTGTTTAGCAGGCACTCCCTCTTGTTGTTTAAAGACAGTTTAGTTTATTGCGATAAACTCCATGATGAGGCTAAAACTGAGACTCAGACATTCGCACTTCCCATCTATCAGGTATCTGATCAATTTGCTCTCTTATCTATAAAACATTTTATTTTATTTTGTTACTTTAGCTGTCAGTTTTTTATTTGATATTCGGTGTTTTTCTAGCTTTTCATCTTGTCAGTGTGTTCTCCCTTTAACAGGGCCTTCACATGTTGCTTTGATGGTTACATTTGAGCAATGGTATATAGGGAAAGAGATGAGAAGGTTCTCATTGCCTGTGAGTAAAGTTAACCAGCTAAATAACAAACATGGTTAGCCAAATAGCCTCAGTTTTAGAGCTTGTGGTTGTGGTTCGTGAATGACTACGAGCACTACATTCTGTTCTGAGATGGGTTAAGCGTGATAACCTTTAGCCGGGGCTGATGAGTGTGTTCTGGTGGTTCTCTGACCTCAGGTCACCCAGCAAGCCCCTCGTAAGGAGGCTAGTGAGTGGAATGGACTGGGAGACAGTAAGCAGGAACTCTCTGTCAGATGACCGCCTGGAGACACAGAGTCTGCCAAACCGCTCACCCCCAGGCTCGCCCAACCAGTAAGTGTACAAACATTCACATATACGGTCTTAAATTTCCGACCACTACTTAAATTTCCTACTCACATACTTCTTTTGCTCCTACAAAGGGCTTAATTGCTTTCTGGCACACAAGCTCATTCTCTTTTAGACGTCAGTGAGCCTTTCTTCCCACTCCTCATTGTTTCACATCATTCTTTACATTTTACTACCTTATTCTCTACTTTAATAATATACTGTCCCAATGTGTAGTTCTACTTTTTGTCAGACACCTCCTATGTCTGTTCTTTGTTCTGACTTTTAACTGACCGTCACCTACGTATGTTCCCAAAGATACAAACATAGCAAAACATTTGTACGAACCATTCCTTATGCATACATTCACACACATGCTGAAAGACTGTCTTGTCTCCAGCAGTTCCATTTTCACTCCAGACGGGACACGGGTTCGGCCGTCCTCCATCGGGCACCTGGTAGATCACGTGATTGACGACTCGCCATGCCAGGCGTTTACCAATCACAAATCTGCTTCTTCGACGCAGGCCAACAGCATCAGCCTGGACTCCACCCCGTAAGTATGAGCCACAGAGCTCAGATGAGCACACTTCTCAGGCCTTGTGGTCTTAGTGAATGCCTAAAGAAGAAACTGAAACTTTTTGGTCGTCACCACAATGTTCATTACCTATAAGCCATTAGTTATATATATATGTACAATTTCTGTACAATGTGCAGAGTGTATAGGTTATAATATATCCATGTCCATTACAGTACACGGTTGTGTGTAAGGGTCATATTTTTTGCAGTTGTTTAAAAACTTAAATCTGTCGAATAATGTATCAGATATACTAATAGATTGATTATTAATGATATTGATTTGGTTGTATTCCACTGTCTAATTATTGTACAACTGTTATATCGTACACAAATTTGATAGAAGGATGCTCAGTTAATGTTACTGATTGACATTATAATAATTATGTTCATTGCTGTCATTATTAGCAAAAATGAAAGAACTATGAAGTTGATTTTTTTTTTGTTTAAATTATTTTTAGTCATTATTAGGGATGCACAATGATATTAGAATCATATCGGAATCGGCCGATAATCGAACTGATGCTTAGATTTGCCTGATATTTTTAGCCGATATTTTATGATGCATTTATTGTTCGCAGGAAAGGTAGCACTTGTGTCAGGCAGTCCAAGGCCGGCGTCTTCTGACTTAAAATGTATGCCGGTATTTTGTGTTAAAATTCTGAGCATGCAGTAGAACGTTTGCAAGCAAAATCTTTTGTCTTTTCGCGCGTAACACTGCCTGCACATGCAAAATAATTTTAACTATCAATAACTAAATTGTGTTTGCCTCACTTACATGAGCTGTATCCCAAGCTGCGTACTACCACATTTAATAGTATGGTAGGTAAAGCACTCTTATCATACTTTTTTATGTGGTAGTATGCATCTCAGGAGATATTCAGGGTTGTAGCTTAACGGTTCTCTACGCACTAGGTAGTGCACACAGAGAGTCAGCAAGCCCTATTTGACTTGGTTCACCACATAGGGCCGGGAAGTGACTTTTTCTTAAACTCTTGTGCACTACGAAATGCCCCGCCCTGGCTCGACTCTGCTAGTTTACTCTGTAAGTTTATTGTAGGCTGTGGAAGAGATAGGAAAGGTGTCATGAGATCCATTATGATCTAGAGAATTCAATGTGAAGTACCGGGTGAATTTGCTCAAATATGATTAGAGTTCAACTGGTGAGCAGTTAATAATTCATAAAGATCCGTTTAGTTAGGCAGGTGTGTTTTCGTATTCCAAGAAAAAAATGTTGAATGTATGAGCAGTACGTATCAAAAGTAAATACATTCAAGTGTTGCATATACGTGAAGAAAAAGCTGATTTAAAAAGATTGGACATGGCTCCAAGCAGCCCTCCAACTTTCCTGGTGTGTTAACCAATAGGGTGTGTTAATACAAGCAAATATATGACTCTACGTACTAAAATCAGTAAAACAAATGTGAAACAAAACGTGATGCCATCCCTAATTTTATTATTGTAACTGTAAATACAGTACCGTACAAGTCACCCCTCATTTCTTTATATTTGGCCAGAACTGTGTTGTTTTATTTTAGCTACTCTAGATATTCTCATATCTCTTTCATCATATAGTGTCTCAGTGATCTAGACAGTGATTCAGACTTGAATGTTATGTATATGTGTTTCTGTCTGTATGTGCGTACGGTGGAAACAGTAATGACTACATTTTTGAGTCATAAGAGTTTCCGCGATGTACAGAGATATTGCTGGCATTTATCACATGAGCTTATTTTAGCTTTGATTGTTAGACACTTGGTGGAAACATTTGCTGGTCTGAGTTGAGGTTTTCCTGCTGTTTTTGACCACATACCTGCTTTACACTGGCACCAGCGGTTATGCAGCACTTTCACACACACACACACACACATTTCAACCTGAGAAGCTGTCAGCTTTTGAACTGCAAAGGGACGTCAGCTAGAGCTTCATGTGGTTAACACTGTTTGTCCTTAACAACCAGCAGGTCGCAAACATTCGCAAGACGCTGCTTCCAAAGTTCACACTACAAATTAATGCGGGTTTCTAAAGTCTCACCCTCCTAATATGTGTTCAGTACAGGGACAATACAGACCAGGTTCATCTGCAATGCATTTAATGACTAGTAAACAATAATATACCACAAACGGAAAGTTGTTATTAATAATATTATTATTATTAGTAGTAGTAGTAGTAGTAGTAGTAGTAGTAGCAGCAGTATTAGTAGTACCAGTAGTAATAAGTATGTATGTTAGGGTTTAGTTTATTTAGAAAACATTTTTCACAGATAGAGATTACAAAATGCTGAATAGTAATAACAATAATAATAATAATAAGAAGAAGAATCATCATCATCATCATCATCATCATCATCAATATAACAAGCAATAAAAATTTTAAAACACTGTTCTTAAAACAGATAAAATATGAAACATTGTAAAACCTGCAAAAAGAAATATTAGCAATAAACAACAATAAATATTAATATTTTAGTTATATTTACATGTATATACAGTAATATACTGTATATTGTAATAATAATTATTTTTCAAGTCTGTTTGTGACCCGATCTGCCGTAATGAGTCGGAAGTCGGCGTTCTATTTATTTAGATACGGGCCGATTATGTTGAAAAACATTAAGAATGTCGATGTCGCACCCCCACAGCAACACCCCCCGCCCCCATTGAAGGTCAAGTTAATTTTATGAAATTTTGTTTTACATATAGCACCAGATCACAGAAGTCATGTACGTTCCTATAGAACGGGTCTATACCGTGTCCGTTTATTAAACAAACTAAAGAGCCTTATGTTATTCATCATATTTACACCCCGGCATGTCACTTCTGTCGCTACATGGTCACGCATTTATAATTCTTCATTTAAAATCCGATATACACGTTGTATTAAAAAATACTTGCACTTTTGTGAGAATATTTATACAATGCTAGATTACAGTATATCCGCTTTGTTGTAATATTAATAAAACAGCACGCCATGCGGTTACATTGAATGTCATCACTTTCAGCCTCCTCACGCTGTACTTTATCAGATTTCCTGACAAGCCTGCTATCAGACCCTCGGAGCATAGCGCGCCAGGACGAAAGCGGTTTCTAGGGCCTGTCTCACCTCTCAGATTGAGCAAAAGTGTTTAACCTGCTGCTTCCACCGTCCCAGATTCTCGCCCCAGCCTGTCGAGCCGGATTATTCCTCGCCATTTCGTGCTCTTCCAGTCTTTTCTCCGCTGTCAGCTTTTGTTTTTCTGCATTTGTTTTTCTTATGTAAATGACCTGGAGGTTGGGCGCTTAGCAATCGCTTCCAGGACTGCTGAGCAGGACGGCTTATGCTTGTAATCTGAGCATTCATACTGAGCTCTGTGTGTGTGTGTGTGTGTTGGCAGAGCAAGGCCAAACTCGGCGTCCTTTCTCTTTGCTAAAGGCACAAGAGTTAACGCTCTTCGCCTGTTATGTTAATGTTCTATACCAGATGCGTTTCGACTGATGTTATAGAAACAGCGCTTTGCTACAGTATATTCATTTATGGAACACACACCTCCCTCCTTTGCCCTCGCTTGTATCGGGGTAATGACGACGACTGCGTCTTAGATACGTGACGTTTTTGCTCAGATTGTACATACAAGGATAGGGTTAACCAGCACAATACAGATCATACACAAACACACACAGCCTTGCTGATACTTTATCAGAAATGCAGCCGTATCAGCCCTAGATGCATGTGGATACACGGCGTGTCTCTGCCGCGGTTCCAGTCGCTGTTTGTAAAGTTTGTGCTGAACACGCATTGGGTGTGTGTGTGGTGGAAACAGATTTCAGCACACATAGTCATGTATGCGGTGACCTGAGGATTTTGGAGATTTTGTGAGGACATTGATTTGAAAAACGAAAAGAATTTAAGATCTCATTAGTTACATTGGGCGTTAATTATTTATACATTTAGACATCAGAGGTGAAATTAAAATAGCAAATCCTAGGCGATTGCCTGAGGCCCCGAACCTGTACAAAAGCTGAAGTAATTGCGTAAAAACGCATTAATTACATGATTCCACTCTCATGTGGAACGCCATCGTGCGCAGAACTGCAGTTCTCGTCCAGAAAGGCCAAAAGCAGCCCAAAATGAGTCCAATGGATTCCAAACCTATAAAAACTTATCATTTTAGAGTGATCAAAAGGAAAAAATCTATATAGAAAATGTATTACTTGTTATCAAATAATTTTATTCTGTATACAGACGGATACCAAATGGATAAATAAGTGTTTCCGCCTGGCACTGACCTTATTTGTCTTCACAGCACTAAGCCATAGAATGTCTCTGCATAATAAAAACTCTACAAGTCAGTAAAACAGGCTGGTCTTATTATTTCTGGTAGTTAAATCTACTATTTCAGCACTTTTAGAGAAGATAAAGCTAAAACAAAGTAAAAAAAGATCTACAGGCGCAGGTCAGTTACTCATCAGAAATGGGCTGATTTCAAGACTGTGTCAGCATTTAGACATCAAACTATGACACATTTGAGTAGTGTAGGTAGCGCGGTAGAGTGGTGACCCTTCTTGCTTTTTTTCTGGATTTTTTTTCAAGAACGAATGCGGAGGATCCCATGCCTGTATTCACTAGGGGCCCTAAAATTGCTAAATCTGCCACTGATAAATATGATTATTGAAGTGGAATACAAAGACTGTAAACCCAATCATGTGTGTGAAAATTGATTGGAGATCACTGGTAGCAGCCGCTATCTTCCTCAGGAAGCAACTGACAAAGTAATACATGACAACACATCCGCACACACACACAGTCACACATACACATACATGTGACGGCTTCTTTTTAAAAGCATGCTTCCTGTACCAATGAGGTTGCACACATTATTTTTGCTAATCTAACAGAATATTGCCATCACTTTGCAGTGTTTCCAGCGTCATAGCCTTGAAATCTTAAAAAAAAAAAAATCTCATGAGCTTGAAAAGAATAGGCTTGTTATCAGGCCCTACATTATGGAAGGAAAATCTTGCTAGATATGATCGTGCCACTTGATTCATGGTAAAAGTTTGATGATATATTATGGATATGAGTCAGTCTCCTCCGCAGACTCCAGAGCTGTATGAAAGATCTTCGGCACTAGGAAATAGGAATATAGGGGAAAGAAGTGAATTGGGGGAATTAACTTGGCCGAGGGAAATATCCTGTCCAAACTCTGTCACGCTTAATCCATCCGAAATGCACAGCATTACTTCACTAATTCATAATGTCATGCCTAAAAATATTTCAAGTTCCAGGGAATTCATGTAGCTCAGGACGTGGAAGATCAATGCAGACAAGAATATTTTTCTGTCTGTGATGTTTTGCTACATGGTGTTTCTTTCGAACGCATTTGCATGAATTACCCATATGACATTGTTCTGCAGGTCTCCAGACAGTGGACGGCCAAATCACGTTTCTTCAAGCAGTCCAGAAAAGAACTGACAAATACGTGAGCCAGCCACGGCCGGAAATTTAGATCTGACGCAGCAAGCGTCGATTTATACGCCCATGTGCCAGCCGTCTGGACAAGAGCATGGTGAGACAGTGTCGTCTTTATGAAGCGCATGCAGCATGTCAGCGTGCCTAATTATCAGTGAAAGTGAGCAGAAGCAGTTTGTGCTCCTTAAACTTACCAATGCATGCGTTGTACTATTATGCCACAATTATGTGGCTGACCAGAGGTATGCTTTTATCTTTCCTCTTGAGCAGAACGGCGCTGTTCCGCACGACAACCTCGTCCTGATCAAAATGAAACCAGATGAAAATGGGCGCTTCGGATTCAACGTCAAGGTGTGCACCTGTAAAAACATTCTGATCTTTTTTTTCCCCGAAACCAGATCAGTGCTTAAGTGATGTGTCGTGATCTCTCCACAGGGTGGTGCGGATCAGAGGATGCCAATTATTGTGTCCCGTGTGGCCCTGGAACGGCGGTAGGATGAGAAATTTGGGTCTAAAATAAAAAGCCCTGCTTAAAGCCTGCTTGTCCTCAAACTGCTACTATTCTTTATTTATAACTTTGACATCCGTCAGGCTGACCTTTGCGTGCCCCGCCTTAACGAGGGCGACCAAGTGGTGCTGATTAATGGGAGAGACATCTCTGACCACACGCACGACGACGTCGTTATGCTGATCAAGGCCAGCTGCGAGAACCAATCGGGAGAGCTCATTTTGCTAGTTAGACCGAACGGTGAGCCCTGACAGCCAGTCATTTTCATGACACTACACCAGCAAACTGGTTTAAAAACTGGTGTCCTCTTTAACTCACTTTTTTCTCCAACAAACACGCCAACAGCTATATATGACGTGGATGAGGAGGAGGAGAAGTTGGATTTGGGAGCCCGAGTTCCAGCACATCCAGAGAGCTATGCTTGATCAAGCCTCACTGAACTCGATGGTTGAACCAGCTGCTGAGAGACGGCCTCAGCAGCGGCTCCGCGCTCGCCCAGTTTGACGTGAGTCACCCAAAGCTACAACTCTCGGCTTCACCATTCACTCGCCATGTCCCAATCACCACCAACACGCAAACTTTCACATCGCTTATGCTCATTGCTCTCAATAACTCCATCCGTTCTGTCTGGCATTCATTAATGCTCACTAGCATTTTCCCCTGGACTCTCGCTTCTACATCAGCTCTCGCCTACTCCATCTCTCGTTCGCTTTTATCTCTTACTCATTCACCAAGCCCTTCCTCTGTCATTAACCCTCCAGATTTGCTCACTCATTCACTCAGGCTCTGAATCATCTGGTCACTTCCTCTGTCAGCTGACCTGCAGATGCTGGGACATCTTGCTTTTTTTTTTTTAAGCACCACCACCAGTGCCATCTTCCATCATAGTTTTACATAACACTCATCTCACGTTTAATGCAGGTTTCCTGTTTGCTGAGCTTGCTGTACCTGTTGCAGAGTTCTCACACTCCAGCTCTCACGCAGCACTCTCGTTTGTGCATTTACGTTTTTAAAAGCATATGAGCGGCTGAGCTTCTCTGCCCCCTTCTCTTTCCTCTCAATGTTTCTCTGTGAACTTGAGACAGAGTTCATTGCCTCATGAGATGATCTTGTGAACCCTCTGGAATACATAGTAGAGACACGACTAGTCCGAGGTAAAACAGCGCCTAATGTGATGGATATTAGGGATTCACAATATGGGAATTATTGGCCGATGCCTTTATCCGTTGTTCTTCATGCACATATGTGCCGATGCCACTAATGATTACTGGATAAATGAGGAAGGCAGAGTCGAGCGGAGCGCAGGTAAGAGTTGGAGGAAAGTGAAAGGGTAATTATTGTCATTGTGAACACACCACAGCACAGCACACAGTGCACTACAACCAAATGTGAATTTCCAAGATTTGACCCATCCGGGTGGAAGGAGCGGGGGCAGCTAACAAGGGTAGTGCCTGTGACACTCTATGTGCACTACCTGATGAGAAGAGATGTGTTAAGCTAATGCAATTTTTATTTTCCTTATGATAAAATACTGAAAGCAAGACAAATTCTTTGACAAATGTTGCAAGTAATCAATAATTTGTTAACTTAAATGTACGACACATGTAGATTCTATGTATTTATATTATCCCTCTTAGTGGCTTAAATTTCCTAATTACAGTCTCTGTGGAGAAACCAGATTTAATATTTTTACCTGTAGCCAGGCACGGAAGATGTGCTTGAAAGATAGCTGAGTAGAAATAAAAAATGCCATTTAGCAAAAGAAGGAAGCATTGAGTGAGAGGAAAAATTAATTTACACACAGGGCCTATGCCCATCACACAGGTGTGAATGAGCATAACATTTTCAACTTTGCAAAACACACAAAGCCCACATCACCCCTCAGTGCAGAACCCGGACCTGTCCAAGGGATATTTTAACAAACAAAAAGACATTTTGGGGTGGAGCATTTTGAGAACTATGACATGTATAGCTTCCTGACTAGTGCGACATCGTGATGAGTTAGCAGGTTTTGCAGTATGGTGTAAAACAGTATTAAATATATATAGTAGCGTGTCCAAACTTTTTGTCAGATAGTGTCTCGTTTGGACTACATCTACTCACATCTCAAAGTGATATTCTACTTACCACCTTGTTTCACTAACTAAACCTTTTGCCTGCCACTACGGCATTGTTTCTTTTACATCACGCTGCCAGCTGGTTTCTGTCTCATGACCACCATTCCGTCTGGGCTGCAGTCTGTGCTCCACTGTGTGTATCTTATATATGTATCTTATGTATTTATGTATATATGTATATATATGTATATATATATTTACACACACACAACACACACACATATATATATATATATATATATATATATACGCATGCGCTTAAATTCATATATCTATAAAGATGATCAAATCATCTGGAAATGGTTAGAACAGTAAATCAAATGAAAAAGTGAAACAGTAGATCAGACACACGGATCACCTGCATTGCTGTTAGGACCACTTAGGCGTCAAGAAGTGGATCAATGTTGAAAAACCACGTTTACGTTATACAACAAATTTAAAAAATAAATGTGGCTAGAGGTGAAGGACTTGAATATCTGGAGAGTCCTGTTACATGCACTTCAAGACCGGAACAAACAAGCCAGGTCTTAAATATCCACGTTAAATCTCGATATCTCTTTCTTATCTGTCCAGCAACTATACCGGAAAAGGCCCGGAATGTTCATGTCGTGTGCCAGGCTTCCCCAGAACGTCTCCAAAAATCGCTATCGGGACATATCGCCATGTGAGTTTACACAACAACATGACAACCATTTCCCCATTTTCACTGCACCGTGCAGTTTTACTGACATTTCTTAATTGTTCTAAACCTCGACTTTTTGTTCGCAAGAGACGTATGCCACTTTCGGTCATCTTGAAGGAGCAGAGGACTACATCAACGAAAACTACATTAATGTGAGGATTGTCATCCCGATAACTTTTGAACATAAATATATTTTCTGGACATTTATGATTGTGTTTTCTCTTTAAAGATGGAGATCCCAGGAGGTGGTGGTCTAAGGAAGTACATTGCATGCCAGGGGCCACTTCCTGGCACTTGTGGAGACTTCTGGGAGATGGTCTGGGAGCAGAGCGCCACACTAGTGGTCATGCTCACTACACAGGTGGAACGAGGCAGGGTACGTACAACATTTTCCACTTTGCAAACACACAGCCCATTACCCTCAATACAGAACTGACCCTGTCCAAGTTGGACATTTTTAACAAAACAAAAAGACATTTTGGGGTGGAGCATTTTTGAGAACCATGACATGTATAGCTTCCTGACTGAAAAGTGTGACATCGTGATGAGTTAGCAGATTTTGGATTCTTATTATTGGAACAAATTTAGTGTCAGTTTGGACATCAGCTGGAGTTCAGGAACAATTTGGAAGTGCCGTACATTACAGTAAGCTGGACATCTGATGTAGCGATTGGACATCATGGTTCCCTGCTAAATTTATGAGAATGACGTGGAATCCCTCCTTGAAACTCAGGCCCAAAACTATTGAACAAAGCAGTTCACAGATCAGTTCTTTGTAGTGGAAAGAGTTAACAGGAACTCTGAGGCATTTCGAGCACAGACCATCTCTTCAGATTAAGTGATTGAGCTTTACGGAGGGAAGTTGTTGGTGGGGAGGAACTCTGGGAACATGTTGAGTTTCCATTGAGTCACCACACAGCCCACCCCTTAAAAGGAAGAATTTGAGGAGCATCACATCTACCCTCTGGACGGCCATAGGGCCTTTCTGCGTGGAGTTTCCATATTCTCCTGTGTTCTGTGGGTTTCTCCTGAAGCCTGGTTTTTCCTCTCCCAGTCCAAAAGCACGCACTATAGGTTAAGTGGCTACTCTGGATTGGCCCCGTAAGGTGTGAGTGAGAGTGTGTGTGTCTGGCGGTGTGTCCCTGACTTGCACTCGTGGTTCCCAGGCTCGTCCCCACCGCTGCACCCCAGTTGGGATTACGTTAGGATAATGAATGAATATTACCTTGTGGCTTACCGCAGAACTCACCTGGTCAGATCTTTTCCCTGCAGGTGAAGTGTCACCAGTACTGGCCCAACGTGTCGGCAACTGGCACCTACGGTGAATTTCAGGTGTCGTGTGTGTCTGAAGAGGGAAACCCACAGACTCCGTTAGAGCTCTAACCTCAACAATATGTGGAGGTAACACTTACGTTATTGCATAACTTCAAATGTATTCTCAGACTTTGAGGGTTAAGAACATTGGCAATCTTGCCAGTTCATGCTGTTTGTGCAGAGAAGAGGAAAGGCAGCTCTGTCAGATGCAGTACATGGCCTGCCCGATCACGTGCTGGTGACTTAATTCTACTGACTTTCTGAACTTTGTTAGTCTGGTACGAAGCAAGAGAGGCGACAACACAATGGAACCTGTGGTTGTGCACTGCAGGTAAGTGCTACACTCGTCACATTTACACATTTACCTAGTCTTGTCACCAATGTAAGGGGTACAGCACGCGATCTTAAAAGCCACACACACACTTTTAAGTTCTAGTTACATCCGAGCTGTCATGATTCCTCAAGATACTCGACTACTGAAAATCCTTGATGGCCATTCTTTGAAATATTCGTTGAATCCACACAACTACAGCACAACACACCATGTCACGCTCAGAATGCCGACACACCGTGTGAATATGGTGGGGCGGATTGCCGAAGAGAGTAGTGAGGTCTGAAACGAGGAGAGAGGCCATAGAAAAGGACAGAACGTATCCGAAGTTATGATTAAATTCAATTGTAAACTCATAAACTCCCACAATGTCAGAAAGTAATAAAAATCAGCAGTGTCCACTAGCAGGGGTGCCTGGATGCCCTGACAGCTCTCCAATTTTAATGCACTTTAGTCATTCTCACAGCCCACATTCACTAGGGCACTGTGGGTCGGGAAGGGGGATGGGGGACTACACTGTCTGCCAGCAGTGGCGACCCTCTCCTCCTAACTGCAGCCACGAATTTTTATGGACAGACACACACACACAACACTTTCACGCATGCACATACACACATTTCACACGGGGTGCGGTGAGGGTTGAGTTGCCCCTATCTTCGTTCTGACCTCGTAGGCGGTAAAGGCCGGTGGTTTGGGGAAAGATCATGGGTGTTATGGTGGCCTTAGGTGGGCGTCTCTCTCTTGGGTAGCGGACTGCCCGGGCCTTGTCTTGCTGCCAAGAGTGATGGGACCCTTGTTGGTGGTTCGGGGTTTTGGGAGGCTCTGGCCACTTCCAGGTGAGTTGGGGGGTCGGTTTCTGCCTGGGTGGGGGACTCTTTCTCCGTCGTCCTGCGGTGTCACGGGTTATCGGGTCCCGCGGGTTGGCCAGGACCTCCCATGCGTATGGGCCCTCCAACAGGGTGGGCCTGCGCCCCCGGTCGATGGGGGCCTGTGGTTCCGGCACGACTTGCACAGGTTGGGGTTGCGGACCTGACTGGGGGCCTCGCCGGTCGTCCCTTCTTTGCGGGCCATCTTATGTAGAGGTCAGCGGCCCCTTGGTCCCTTGCTGACTCTTCTTTTGGGTTGGGTGGGTGACCGTCTCAGGGGCAGGCGTCTGGGGGCCCTTTGCTGTGACGCGGCTGGGGGGTTTTGACTACTTGGTCCTACGCGGGGAAGTTTGCGCGGGGAGTTGGGGCACTGCTTCATCCCGTCAGCATCAAGTACCACCACTTCCAATTGACAAACCAGTATGTATATATATACAGATTTCTCCCCTACGTCACAATTGGAGATATTTGAGTAACTCCACCTTCCTATCTGAGAAGCTCCGCCCACCAGGTAGAACAGCTAGCGCATGGGTCTCAAACCTGTCCAGAAAGGGCCGCTGTGGATGCAGGTTTTCATTCCAGCCAAGCAGGAGGCACACCTGATTCCATCTCTGTAATCAGTTGGTCTTGGTTTTCAGTTACTCAGGGATGTGGCTTCTTCTTGGTTGGAATGAAAACCTGTACCCACTGCGGCCCTTTCTGGACAGGTTTGAGACCCCTGAGCTAGCGCTACTTGATCCGTCATGTTTTCTTGCAAGCAGTAGCGTAGGAATCGCGATGAAGAAGTCTAACGGCGGAGTGTTGTGGTCAACTTATATAGCTGTATAAAAATGCTTAATCTGAGAGGTATTTTCAGCAGACTACTTCAGAGACATGTTTAGTGGAGCTTAGAGACCAATTTTAACTTGTTGAAAAAATTTATAATAATGTCTTAAAATGTCCTAACTGTAAACAAAAGGTCATTGAATACACGAGAATATCAGAATACTTGGTTGCAGCTCTACATAACATAATTACCACTTCCTGACTTCAAATCACAAATGCTGTATATAAAGTCTGTGAATGACTATCTGAATATAAATCGTCAGTCCTGCGGTGTGCTAAGTTGGTTCTCTCTTGACCCTTTGCTCCTCCTCCTTCTCCTCCCCTGCAGCGCTGGAATTGGTCGGACCGGGGTTCTGATCACCATGGAGACAGCGATGTGTCTGATCGAGCGAAGTCAGGCTGTGTATCCACTAGACATCGTTCGAACCATGAGAGATCAACGGGCCATGATGATTCAAACTCCAGTGAGTATTCAGTTGTGGTTAGGGTGAAAACCAAACAGTTTCATCAGTGCGCACAATGGCACAGATGATCAATTTGTGAGCAGCTGTTTTATTGCCGGGACGGCAAAATCGCATGTTGGTGATACTCGCTTGGTAAGATCAGAGGCAGACGCCTGATCACTCCTCATCCTGATTTTCTCCCTTCTCCAGAGCCAGTACCGTTTTGTTTGTGAGGCCATTCTGAAAGTGTACGATGAGGAGATGGTGAAACCCCTGGAGTCACCAGAGACACCTTCCTGTGAAACGGAGGACTGAAGACCTGCCATCTAACAAGCTCCTCGGTAAAACTCCCACTGCCTGTGATAAAACTGCAGCTGGCCCTCTTTTGCCCCCTGCCGGACAGCAGCGGTCACGACACCCGCAAACTGGAACATGGGCGACAAAAGCACTATTTGCACTTTACGTTAACAAACGACGACTTGAGGAGATTTACTGATTTACAAATAAAAAAATTTGAACAACGATAAACATTCAGGGTGGAAAAAAACTGAATGGAACGAAAAGACAATAAACACTGACTTGCTGTAGTGCCATACACTGAAGTGAGCCACAGTCGAAAAGATCTTTGATTCTATGACAGCATTTACAGTTTTTAAAGCTATTTATTCTCCTTTTTATCTGGTTTAAGGGCCCTTGCCGTCCCCCACACTCCCTGTCGCCCCAGTAAATGGTACTCAGAGTGGTCAGACCTCCATAAAATCCTTCTTCAAGGAGTGTCTGAGTACTAGGTTGTGAAATTCTAGTTCCCCTTCACATTTACAGTACACTTCGCTTCACTAAAGCCGTCGTGAAATTTCATGAAAACAGTTTCAGTTGGTATAAAGATTTTAGGAGCCAAAAATGCATCTACTGTACACAGTGTGGGGGGAAAACGCGAAAAACAATGTGAACATTTTACATGCTAGCAGAAAACTGCTGCAGTGTTTGCCTGCAAGACATGTCAAATCAATGCTGTTTTTTAAATATACAGTTTTCAGAGCACACGGTTTAAGCAGGTGTTCCAGACTCGCACTGCGGTTCCAAGGGAGACTTTTGGAGCTTCGGCAGCGCAGGAAAATCACAGAAGCTTGCGTCTCAACGCGCCGTTTCTGTTCGGCGGCCAGACTGCTAGTGAAAATAAGCTGGTCACAGATGTTGATTAGTGACTCTCTTTCAACATTTCACTTATAAAAGGGTGGTCGCTTTAAAAAAATGTCAGTGCTGAAATGTTGGGAAAAGAGAGAGAGAGTGAGTAGGTCTCCCGTTTTGTCTTATTTGTCCTTTGTCTGTGTATGTGCCATTAAATGCCATTAAAAGGTGCTTGACATGCTTTGCACCTGGCTAATTTAGGTCGAAGCCCATGCTGTACCTTCAGGTTAAGGGAAGGCTGGACGCTGAATCCATGAAGAGTAGGTTCCTAATAACTCAGAATTAAAAGTCGAATCTGAAGCTTTTGGCAGCAGAAGAGTGACAGCAGAAGAGTAAGAAGTCACACTTTCTTTTTGTGGAATCGACTCTCAATCGAATCCCCCGATTCCTTACTACTGTTTTTTGTAATTCTGGAAGGAGACAGCACTAGGTACTGTAAGCACCCCCAAGGATCCGGGTAAAATTTAAGTCTTATAAGCCCCATATAACAGTTTTAAAAGCTTGATTATGCTTCAAATAAAATCGATTATTTGACAGATTTGAACTACCATTGAACTTTTCCAAGGTTTGGAAAAATAAACCAATAACACGCTCAGCTGTACAATGGCGGCCAAGATAGCATTTCAGTTTGGTCCTAATGTAAGTGCAACATTCTTTTTTGACAGTAGAAGAATTTTTTTTAATTTGTCCTAATCTGCTTTAGGTATAGGTGCTGTTCTCACATCCCAAATACTGAGAGTCAAATGATCTGTACTCTGCAGGCAGAGGCAGATTTCAGCCTTAATGAATCTACTGAGTTTAATGCTCCTGTTCAAGTGAATCAGTTTCAAATGTAAAATGGTGAGCGTACTGTGAATAAACACAAGAGGCTTTATCTCAAGCATCTAATATAAGAATTTCCCTCTTAAACGCGAAGGTACTGTGGCTAACAAAGGAGAACCAATAGGAATCCCATTAGCTTGCATTTTTCGTTAGCCACATTAGCGTAGAGGCTCCTTTGAGCGCGCTCTAATATAAAACTGGAAAGAATTGTGATTAACTACTGTTTTACTGTTGTACTTTTCCCTTAAATGAGCCATCGTCAATCCATTCCTGCGCTTATCCATCCATCCCTGCTGTTTTATTCCTGCCATTCCACACAGTATAAGGGACTCGGCTTCCAGGACCAATGCGTTTTTCACCCTAAATGAATGTCCGTCAAGCCAATATGCGAGCTTCCGTTCTGTGTTGTGATGACTTGAGCTATAGATTTGCTATCGATATTGTGTTGGGACGATGGTATTTTTGTATTTTAAAGAAAGAAAAAAAAGTCATGGACAGCACTTTGCAGCTGACTCCAGTAGCCCGTCGCGCTACTTATTCTTACTGTAGTTATGGCGGAGTGGGGAGTGGTGAAATTATATTTATGTTGGAAATTTGTTAAATAGCGACACCTATAGGGGAAACTCTTAACTACATAGTGTCACCTGTTAAATATCTGTAAATAATGTTGTTATATATTAAAAGTGTTCTGAAAAGATTATAGTTTTCATTTGTTTTTATGTGCGTTGTGGCCGGCCAATAATGATATATTACAGAAACAAGTCTTTATCTAAAGTCAGCACCTGTGACTTCCAAAGCGGCTTCAAAAACAGCAAATCAACAGTGATGTCCAGCTGGCTATCAAACAACACTGAGGATGCGTGCTGGTTCAAGATCGGTTTGTTTTATTGCACTGCTACATGAATAAACGGTCCCAAAAAAGTCTGATCTTACCATTTTTAGTGTTGTTTTACAGAGTCTGTCTCAATCAAATGGACGGTGCCGAGGGAGAATGAGCTGATCTCTTTTCATTCTGTCAAAAAGAAAATATGTTTTTATAAATAATGAAGGAGCAAAAAAACAGATGTATATACATCCAAGTCGTTTGAATGTTTCCATATACAATCTGTTCAAATAAAGACTTCTTTAAATTTAATGCCAGTTTGCAAACTTTATGGACAACTCTACATTTCTGGCACAAAGAGAAAGGACATTTTTAAAAACCCATGCAAATCACTCTTTACACTGCGGTGAGTCTGAATGGGGATCTACGTCCGCACATTTATCAGTAGGAGTGTTGAAATTACAGTTTTTCTTGATTGCTTTGACCTGCTTAAAGAAACTGGGATCCACTCGGTTTTCATCACTCTCTCAGCAGAGCAGAGGACACCTCTTGCAAATGTGTTAACCCGTCCTCATTGAATTGACACATTTTTCCCACCCTTTTGCAAAACAGTTAACACGGATGTCATTCAAGCAGTCCAAACTCCATTATTTTAGCTATAATAACCAAACAGAAACCATATATTCCTAACTATTAGAAACTACCTAGATCAGTATCCAATTACTGAAGCACCCGTTTGACACTCCTTCACACAAATCTTCAATCAGCAATCAGTCTGTACACCTTTCAAAGTGAATAGACTGAATATCCATAGTGGCTATTTAAACTAATTAGTTTTATTGCAGTAGGTTTCATTTTGGTTTCTTTTCTGCAATATTTACAATATTTCAGTTTTCAGCCACAGTTTGGAAAAATAATGGCATGGAATAAAAAAAAATGTGTTTCCAAGTATTTCTTATTCTGGATCCAATTCTTTACAAGATGGTAAATTTGGCACATACCCTATATGTAAAAAGTCATCAAATTCAAATTTATTTATATAGCGCTCATAACAACAGTCATTGTCACAAATGGCACAGGCATAAAGGCAAGCACAATTTCAGGCACTGTTTCACACTGATTGCTTGATTTTATATTTTGTTGTCCATTGTGTGATAATTGATGGGAAGAGTGCATACATTTGGCTGCAAGTTGTGTTGTTTGAAGGCAAAATTTGCTTTTGTTGCATATTTTAACTGTTTTGGCACGGTTAGAGCCTTTTGCAAACAAAATGTGTCATTTTGACCATGAGTGCCACTGTTTAGGCCTGTGTGTTAACTGTTTTGAAAATGTGGAGCAATCAAGAAAAACTGTAATCACATTAACGAAGCCAATCAGAGGCAGCGTTGGGAGGGCCTTCTCACACAAACACACACGCCCCGTTGCACACTAGCGCTGTAATTTTCGGTTCCTTGTATTGCCAAGTCTCCAGCTAATTAAGTTGACCGGCGAATTCACTGATGACAGTGACAAGTGCTAACCTGCGATTCAGATTAGTGTATATATTTCCGACTCTAGAGGACGTTAACCGACAGATTTACTCATGAATGTGTGTGCTTCGCGGCACGCTGCTGATTCGACTGACACGAGTCCCGTAGTCTACAAAGAGGATTCAGCTTTGTTGTTAGGACCCCTCATTTGTGGTGGTGTGGTGGTGCAGACAAACTGTACGTTATGACATTTTTAGCAGCTATACTTGCTACTATGGCTGTATTGATCTTGTAATGAGTTTGAAATGATTATAAGAGGTTTGTACGTGATGGGGTTTATATTTTAGCCATGGTGTTTAGGACTCGATGGATTCGGGTTAATGGAGACCTCAGATTCGTGACTAGTCAGTTATTAAATGGATCCGAGTGAGTCACGAATCTCACAGACCAAGAGACACACGCAGTACATTATTCCCAAGAAGAAAGTGATTTCTTCATGTCGGAGAAACTATTATAATCTAATGAAGCACCTCTCATCATCACACGCTTCCATTAAGGGAGGGTTACATTTTAAAAAATGTAACGCAGTAATTACGTTCCCTGGTAACTAGTTACTTTTTTAATGCTGTAACTCAGTTACTTATTGGGAGACCATAATCGATTATAACTGCTGTTTTCTACCGGTGGTCCGCGGTGGCATTGCAGGTGGTCTGTAACATGCAATCCGGTTTCATTACTGAAATCACTTTAAAAACAATTTGATTTATTTTTCAAAACATTTCTAGATGACTTGGCCATCTTTATGAATAATGAATTTAATTCAAATATCAAAAAAGCAATAGAAAAAAATACTCCCCCTGCTTAGTTTGAGTGGTGGTCCCTGTGGCAGGGCAATTGAAAACCCCTGGATTATATTATATTGACACTGGTGATTTTCTGGCTACAGCATAAATTGAATCGTTGACCTGATAATCGTAATCGAATCTAACCGTGAGACCAGTGAAGGTTCACACTTCTACTATCCAGGGCCCTACATCTGCAGAAATACAAAAATGATGGAGTAAAGTCTACAAGTTATCAACATGAACGTTACAGTTTAGTTATTCACCTTTTCCACTTTTAAGGGTAAATACATTTATTAAACATTCTGCCTTGTGCTAAGAGACAGTCCTTTATTTCTTCTGTATAGCTGCCTCTCTGATTTATGCAGATGTGTGAGCAGCCGCCATTCTTCAGTACACACTTGTTAATATTTGACAAATTCTGGAAATCAGTGACAGGTATATTTAGTCATCACTGTAAAAAGCTTCCCACTGCTCCTTCACGGATGGATTACATTTCATTGTGGTGCACTGTGTGCTGTGCCTTGGTGTGTTCACAATGACAAATAATCACTCACTTAAATTACTAGACTCGCCACATATCTGCTGAGATGGTGAAGGCTGAAGGCTTTCTTGAGAATGTCAGGCAACAAGTACTTTAACAAGTACCATTAGCAATATAACGAAATAGGACAAAGAAAAATGCCTAAGCATCGATTTCAATCGTGACGTGTAGGGTTTGCCTTTTTCACAACTCTAAATCTGTACTGCTAAGTTAACGTATCTGCCTTGCAAGTGTTTTTCATTATATTCGTCTTAGTAATGTCAACCAACTAGTACTCAGCCTTGTAGACATTGTGTCTTTCAAAATTTTAAACCAAGAAACCAAAAAATACTATTAGTAAAAGTGAGTGATTATTTGCCTTTGTGAACACACTACAGCACAGCACACAGTGCTCCACAACAAAATGTGACCTCTGCATTTGATCCATCCATGAAGAAGCAATAGGCAGCACCCAAGAAGCAGTGCTTGGAGATGGTATCTTGCTCATCAGTACCTCAGTGGAGTCAAACCAGCAACATTCTGATCACAGGGCGAACGCCCTAACCGTTACACTACCAACTGCCCCGTGACTGGCCAAATGAAGCAACTGCTCTACTGATAGAAAGTATTTCTACATTTTAAACACAGAAACTTATCAACAATACCATCAGCGGTCAGCCAAATCTACCAACTTCTCCACTAATAAAAAGAGATGTGATGAAAAAATGGATAAAGCTTCCTGGAATTTGATCCAACTCTACAGTGTTGGTAAATTCCTGCAATGTTCAAGACTTTAACCACTGAGCTATCACGTCTGGCTTATAAGCAGTGTCTACTGTTATTTCAGGCTATTGCCAGTTGAGCATTGCAAACAGAGTGTATTTCTAAATATTAAACAAAGAAACGTATCAAAAATATTATTAGTGGCCGGCCAAATCAACCAACTGCTCTACTGATAATAAGAAATGGGTTTAAGCCTCCTGGAATTTGAACCTAGCTCTATACACTGTAAAAATCTGTAAAGTAACAGAAATGTTACTGTATATTTTACAGATTTTTCCTGTATTTTTAAAGTATGTGTGAATATCAATTAAATTCCAAAGGTTTACTGTGATTTTACATTTCATAAAATTTCAACTTAAAAAAATATATATTTTTAAACATAAAAATATTGTTAAAATCAATTCACAAATGTATCTTATTTTCACAAATATTTCTTTGTTAAATGCAAAACAGGAACCAGATGTCAAATGTCGGAAATCAATGCTGAGGTTACTGTAGAGTCAGTAGCGCTTGGTAAATACAAAGGATGGGGCAAACTGTGTGTTCAAGACTGCTGTAAAAGTCTTTTATCTCTCTGATGGTCGTAGTTCTGCAACTGGATCTGTAATCGCCTTTATTTGGATGTCCATTTTGCTGAGTGTCTCTCTGGGTCCTAAAGTCCTGCTATTTCCTGAAGTAGTGACTTGATCAAACTAATTTTTAGTAGCATTTACATCCAAAGGTTTCTGAGCAGCATCAGGAACCTCCAGTCTCCACTGAAGATGAGTTTGGACTGAGCAAGGAAGGTTTCACAATAGCTTTTTTGGCAGCTGTGTTGGTGATAGTATGAAAATCACTTTTCAAAGTAAGGCATCTGTATTCAGCTCTATGCAAGGTTTGTACAAAAAATACTGCGTCAGACAGGAGCTCGTGATGTCCAACACTGAAAACAGAAAAGACATCTGAGTAGTCACTATTCACAAAACACCAAAAAAAAAAAATCCTGACAACTTACTGTTGCTATAGAAGTCTTTTGAATTCCCAAAACATGAAACCCCACCAAAAACTGCCCCTTAAATGTATCACACGTCCACATCTTAAAGGTGGTCAGGATGTGCAAATACACTTAATTGACTGAAGGTTGAGAAATTGTACCTTTACACACAGAAACAAGGACAGACTTGGAAAAAAAACCCACACACACACCTCTGGACTTACTCCCAAATAAGCCCACCAACTGGACTTTTAGGCCTCCCTGTGGATTTTACACTCTTAGAAAAGATGTGTTAAATTGGACACTAACTATATCAAATTAAAGGGTAAGTTTTGGGACAACGTTTCTTGTGTTAACACTTTGAACACAGTGAAAGTGTGAAGAAAGGTAACACAAAGATGTGTCAGCATGTATATTATTAGCACACTGTCCTTGGTTACACATATTGTGTTCAATGCTGTGAACAAATGCACATGTTGTGTACATTTTAAAACTACACATAACTATGTATACAAGATCAGAGTTTTTTCAACAATTTTTATTCAAAATTAACACAAAATGTGTAAACTGCTACACGATTTGTGCAATTTTTCTGCACATTTCGTTCTAAGAGTTTACACTTTACAAATGATCGTATTAGCGCCCCCGGCTGTTGTTGGCTGGTAAACTAGCTAAATCTTGGTCATTTAACAGGACAGGACTTTTCCAGAGCGCACAGATTGGAAGAAGACATGATATAAACATACCAACGATCTGAAACACACACCATTCCTGGTGAAGGCCAATATGATCACACAACTGCTTCATCTGCTCTTTAGTGTACAAAACACTGCACACAGCAAAACAATCAGTGTTTTACTGACAAATATATAAATAAAAAAATATTTTAACACAAGCTAAATCAATTTTAAGAATTTCATGGTCAGACATGAATATTAATTCTGTCAACTGCAAGTCAGTATACATTATAATCTTAATCCAACAATGTACTGCAATGTACTGACTGGGCTACAGCTCTCTGTGCTGGAAAAAGGTGTGAGCATTTTTAGGATGTTTAAAGCCGTGGCAGCCATCATCAGCAAACCCTTAAAAAACAGAACTATTATACACATATCCACATGCTGATGTGAAATTTCAGAAGTGGATTTTCACTCTGAATAATCATAACCACCCCTTAATGCACATGTCCCATTTCTCAGGTACAACACATTTACCATGCACAAATCTTTATAGCACAGTGCTGGGAAGCCACACCTGTTCTGTGACTAAAATGCATTATTGAAAAATGTACTACATTTAAGCAGCAAACCCTCACATGCTTGAGCAAAACCAGCAGTGCAAGGCCCCTAGGGTCAAATCCAAGCCCAAAGAAGACCCAGGTGTCATGTTTTCAACACCTTAATATGGTTAATTTACCACATCAGTCAATAATTGAAGAATACATATTAGAGAATTAAACTGCAGTGCAAATGATTTCATTGACACAAACCAATTAATTACAAATACCCTCATTTTGTAACTGTAAAAGCAATATATACATAAACACCTATAAAAGAATACTAAAAACATATAAAAAACACTGTAACATCAACATAATGTCAATCTGTGACCAATTCATAATAAATTGATGGCGAATTTACTCCAGTCCGGAAGCTTAAAGTACTGAATAATAACGTGGCTATCAATTTACAGAATCTACAGGATGGCTTAGCCATGTTATTTATCTAGAAGTCTCTGTCAGCCACATTAACATTTTTTGGGAAGTGTGTTTTATCATAATATCAAAACCGGCAAAAGTCAATACATTTACAGTACAGTGATCAGTATTAAGGCCGTTTTAAAGGGAAGTCTGCAGGATAATAAATCAGTCATGTGTTCAAAGCTAATAATGTGTGTGTTCTTCAGCCTTGCTGTTGCTCCTTCATATCCAGTTTGTGCACGACTCGGAAGGCCTCAAGGAACTCGTTGAAGTCGATGCTGCCGTCCTTGTTGTAATCAATGCTGCGTGCCATGTCGTCTATCGCTCCGTTGTCCACATCTACGCCCAGGTGGGAGCTGAACAGCTTCCAGGTCTGACGGAACTCCTCGATGGAGATCTGGCCTGCGGAAGAGTAGATGGTGGTACAGGGAATAACACCTACTATTATATTTTTGTGATTTAATTACTCAAACTGTTAGAATGTTAGAGTTTCCTCTTTTGCAATATGAGAGCAGTGAAGGGCACTTACCGGAGTGGTCTTTGTCAATGATGTTGAAGATGATCTCGAGGTCAGCTCGGTATCTGTACAGGGTCTCTGCCAAGTTTGGAGACACCTGTAAATGTGAATAATTATAAAAATATTTAAATGTGCACCTAACTCGGAATTTTTTACTACATATCGACAGCTGGAGGAGACCAGTAAGACCTGAGGAACTGACTGTCCAGGACTGATGTTTTCAAAGCAAGATTCATACTCCACGTTGCCATCAGGGGCCATGCGAGCCAGACGAGGCCTCAGGGTTCGCCACGGCAGATCCAACCTCAGCACCGACTCCACTACAAGAGACCAATCATTGATGGTGATCCTGCCTGCAATAAACAGAGAAGACGGGAAAGAAAAAGCAAGGGAGGGAACCGGTACTAGAGGTGCGAACTTTCACTGGTCTCACGAATCGATTTGATTATCAGGTCAACGATTTGTTTCGATACCTCGATGCGTCCCATCAGTTATTCTACATTACTTCATATTGCATGAATTTCGCAGATTGGAGCCATAGTAACTACCAGGATGTTCTTTTTAACTAGAATTTTTATACCGTAGCCTGAAAATCATCAAGCAATGTCATTATGATATAATCCAGGGGTTTTAAATTGCCTCTGTCCCAGGGACCACCTCTCAGACTAAGCAGTGGGGAAGTATAATTTTTTTCTATTACTTTTCTATATTTGCATTAAATTCATTATGCATAAAGGTGCCCAAATAATCTGGGAATGTTTGAAAAAATAAATAAAATGAAAACAATTCAAAAAGTGATTTTAATAGATTAAATGTCACAGACCATCTGCAGTGCTGTCGTGGACCACCAGGGTGCAGCGGCCCGCCAGCAGAAAAACCCAGATACAATCGATTATGGTCTGCCACTGCATCGATGCAGATTCGGTGCAGTGTCAGACCTCTATTCAACACCCCTAACCCCTAATTCTCTTATTCTATTCTCCATGTTGTGATGGTTCCTTTAAAGATCCCATATTATACATTTTTAACAAGTCAAAATAGGTCTATGAGCTCCACTAAACATGCCTCTGAGGTAGTTTACTGAAAATACCTCTCCGATTAGGCATTTTCGCCTCTTTTTTACTCCTCTATTTCAGTCCCTTTCAGAACAGGCTGTTTCTCATTAGCATTCCTAAATGCAAATGAGCTGCTGCTGCCCATGCTCCATTCCAGAACTTGGGTGTAGACATGACGGTGAGAGTTTACCTCACATGAAAATAATGGACATGTCTGCTGCTAACAGACCATCTATACAGCCATACGTGTTCAACACAACACTCCGCCGGTAGACCTCTTGTGATTCCTACGCTAGCGCTTGCAAGAACACATGGCAGATCAGGAAGCGCTAGCAGTTCTACCTTGTGGGCGGAGCTTCTCAGATATGAGGGAGGAGTTATTTAAACATTTCCTACGTGACGTAGGTGTGTGTGTAAAGGCATTACAGGCCCAAATGGATGCCCAAAGAATGGAAAAAGTGATTTGTTTTCGTAATATGGGACCTTCAAGCTCTGTTTACTTCTTTCAGCATTCCACAAAGTTCATGAAGGCAACATTTGTTCACTTGGAGTTTTCAGATGAACCTCACCAGTCTTGTTGATGTCACACTGCTGAAAGGCAGCCATGAGTTCAGAGCGATGGGCAAAAAGCTTCTCCTGCAGAGCCTTGAGAGCCGAGCTTTCAGCAACGTTTACTCTGAATTGACCAAATACAAACACATAACAGAATTCATTCATTTATTCACTTTTTGATTCATTCATTATCCGAACCACTAAATCCCAACCGGGGTCATGGAGCCTATCTCACGAACTTACAGGCGCAAGGCGGAGAACAACCCTGGGCAGGCGCCAACACACCGCAGGGCAATCACACTCACATTCACATTGACGGAGCCAATTTAGAGTCGCCAATTAACCTATATTGCCTGCTTTTGGACTGTGGGAGGAAACCCACACGAACACGGGGTGAGCATGCAAACTCCTCACAGAAAGGCCCTACAGCCAACCCGCGGCTCGAACCCAGGACCTTCTCGCTGTTGCGCCACCGTGCCGCCCCATAACAGAATTCATAAAAGAAAAAAACCTCAATCAATTCCAAATCTTCAGTGTCCTAATCTGGCCGGCATGCTCTAAATCTCTACGTAAAAGGTGATATGAGTTTTTCTTTCATACATAAACCCAGAAGCATACAGGCATGTAAAATTCAGCATTTGTGCGACTGTGTACCTTTGTTGCAATGTGAGTTTCCTGGTGGTCCGGCTGACTTGATACTGGAAGAATCGTGGGACCAAATCTGGCCCGAGTTTAACGTATGCACCACGATTACTGCCCTCCTCATAGTAGTTGGAAGCAGAGAAAACTGTGATGACCTTTAAGAGACAACATGTTTAAAGAAGTCTTAGATCTTCATATTAAACGCTACAGTTCCTCTGCCATACACAAGGGGGCACTGCAGTAACTGCCTAAAAATATAATTTTTCCCCTCAACTTTAAAAGTTTATTAGTCACATCACACATCACTTCTGAAATCTGTATTTTCAATATTCTTTATAGAATACAGTATATAGTAGTATTTCTTTATATCGTGCACTGCTATTTTATCGCACCCTCTTCACACAAAATCATTCTTGCTGATTGAATCTAAGAAAGCTAATTATTTTATAACTGAAAATACATGCCACAAGCAACAGACCTGGCCATCATGGCAGAGCTCGTAGCCCTCCTGCTTGCACTCATGGGACCGGATGAGCAGACACATGCCGTGTTTCTTCAGCAGTGCCTGTGTCACATCCGGCCCGAAGTAACAGCCTCCACCACGAAAAGAGTTTGGGCTGCAACCGCTCTGGTTCTTTGGGTCACTCCACAGTATGTCCACAATCTGCAGGGCACATGAAAGTGTAAGTTGTCACCTCATTCAAGCAATAAGTGCAAAAAAAAAAAAAAAGCCTATAGAAAAGTCTACAGGTAACATATCTAGGACTTACAGGCAAATTTGGAATGTGACAAGGTCTGTTTATATTAAAGTACAAAACTCTGTGACAACTTTATTGAAAAACCCCAATTGTACCTACAGCTACTGGTTATTTCAGAACACAGTTGTGCATTTGTTATACATCGGAAGTGGCACTGCGGTAAAGCTGGTTTATTGTTTAACATTCGTCCTAATTCCTACATGTTGAAATGACAATGAGCAGAACAAGCAGCACAACGCATTACAGCCCCATTACATTACAGCAAATTATATGTGATTATACTGTTTAATTTCCTTAACACCACCAGCTCTGGCTCCTCTCAGTGCGCCTCGCTGTTTGTTAGCACACACGTCTCTATCAGGGAAGTCCAACATTCACTAAAGCGTTCCAGTTCAGTCAAACCTTCCCCTTTGTTACAGACTAAACTTATATTTTAGCTGAATAATAACAAAAACACCCACTTTTCTATTCACAGTACAGCTGTTCACTTGATGTATTCTGTGTTTATACCGAGATGCGCGTTCGTAGCGTTATTGTGTGGAAGGCCATCGTGCCAAATGACTCTCAAGTGGAACGGCATCATGTCAAAAATGTAGTTCTCTCCCAGAAACCAGTCCAAAATGAGTTATATTGTTGGATCGGTGTATCCCTATTCATTAGTTACACATAACTCCTTGATACACTATCAAAAGTACTGTATGTGAATACTTCAATTTTGACATTTTGATTTCTAACCACTTCTGCTTTAGAATTGACAAATATTATTTTTTCAATCTCCCAATATCCAAAAACGTTTTGCACACTGAACAAAAGTACTGATGACTACAGTAGGAGCAGGATTATATACAAGCACCTGAAGAGAAAACACACAAGAGCTTTTTGATATTCTCTGTTCTGGAAGCTGCTAAACACACATTTTAATGCCATGAAGCTGTGTGCCTGCTAACCTTGATTTCCATTAAATTAGCATTTTGAGAACTGAATCTGAGCTTATTTTACGCTGACTGAGTGTGCTTGTTCATGCTCGTTGGGTTTATCGAGACAATGCAATAAATTATTTTGTATCTCCAATTATTGTACGCACATTTTCTGCACAGAAAAAGTCAGTGAATTTATAAATAAATAACATTCACATGAGTAGCTTTGTTAAAGGTTTAATTAAAGGTTAAAAAATGTGAATATTAGTATCTCAGGGACAAGATCAGGAAAGTAATTCTTTAGATTAAATGACTAATTGGAAAAATGAATTAAAAACAGATTCATTAGTATAATAAGTCATTACTAGCAGTCTAATGTCAAAGAAAGCATTTTATAATGGCTGACACACAACTCACATGTCTCCACTCCAGCTCCTCTCGGGGCGGCTCGGGGAGAGCGAGGGAAACAATGGAGTCGAGGAAGGGCACCTGCAGCATGTCGGCCGGACTCTTCGCTCTGGGCGAGGGCAGAGGGCGGAGCGATGCAGTCCGGCAAGACGACCGGGGCGAGCACAGGGAGGACGTGGATGAGGACGAGGATGAGGAGGAGCTACTTCCCCGCTTGGCAAGGCGGCCTTTCCTTTTGCGGCCGGTGGAGCGAGGACTGTCCTGCCTGCTCCTGCCGTTCTGCCTGCTGCCACTGCGACTGCTGGCTCTCACCTCGGCAAGGTCGAGGCTGCGTTTTGGCAGGCGCAGGGCGGATTTCACCTGGGGCCAGAGAGTTTCTAAACTGTGACGGCCCAAATTGTGCTGGTCACAGAATTCTTTCTAAACCCATCAGTGACAATCAAAATGCAAGCTGTGTGTTTAAACAGAAAATTTGGCAGCTGTAAAGGTGACAATTTCAGCAAAAGATCAAGCTAAAAACTACAGATGGCACAGATCCGATACATGGATCGGATATCGGTCCGATAACGCTCAGGGAGAGCGGGTATCGGTGGCATTAGGCCGATCTATGGAGACGATCGGTAAATGTGTGCACGCTCAATTCTTTATGCATTGGAAGTGGCGCTGCGGTAAAGCAGGTTTATTGTTCAACATTTGCACTAATTTGTACATATTGATATGACAACGGGCAGAACAACCAGCAATGCAACAACTCCAAAAGCAAATCACGTGATTATACCGTTTCATTTCCTTAAGAACACCATGTGTTTATCTCTGTGCTAGTGATGGTTTTAGCGCTGCAGGATTAGGGACCATTACAAAATTACTGAACTGTGTTTAAATGAATCATTTTTGAGACTTTAATAATGAATAATTTAGCATATACATATGGGTGTGTAATTATTACAGTGTTGTAGTAAGAAGAGCATAACAGAATAATCTCAGTCATGTATTTACATATTTTTAAAGCATTATTTTCTGTTTGAAAAAGACTGTTGGATTTGTATAGTATCTGTAAATATTGGACATAAAAAAGTGTATCGTGCCATATTTACTAAAAACGTTGAGATGAGTGGTTCATACTTTCTAAAATGTTTCCTGTGTTTATCATGAATGGTCTTCATTAGTAGTAGGTTTCAAAATGAGTGGGGTGGCATGAATAAAATAATGCAATGACAAAGAATAAGACATTTTCTTTTTGATCTTTAATTGTGACAACAATAACACTGATGTTAAAAAATATTGACTTTTCAATATTTTATCATTTATAGAGTAGTAACAGAGTACTGTACTTTGTCTTTCCTGATTCAAGCAAAGGATTGATATGTCCTGCCTAGTCACCCTAACTGTCCTATAATACCATCCCTGATCTCGTAAATCTTCTAAGGTCTGATTTTGACTCTGACTGACTCCAAACTCGCTCTGTGTGTGTCTGATTTGATTTCAGCATTTACTGATAGTTGAATTGTGAACAAAAAATACAAAAATACAAAAGTGGGACTGGGCAAGAAAATTGCTTCAGCGCTTACCTTGTGTCTTTCTACAGAGCTCAGAAAATCCAGGTCGGTCTTGTCGGAAATGCCTCCATGCACAATGAGGACTTTGTTGTCTATGACAGTGGCAATGGGAAGGAGGCTGAATACGTCCTGCAGAAGCTGGACGATCTCTCTCCCGTAAGTCTGAACCACGTGCACAATAAAGTAATGATGTGCAATACCCACCAGGTGGCAGTACGAGACAAAATACACAGGCATCAACAGGCAAATAATAATGAAATCAACTTAAAAATTGAGTACGCTTAATAAATGTTTGAATTTCTAGCGGTTTCATTTGAGAGTGACCTAACTAGAAGACATAACTGACCTTGTACTTTTGCATCACCTCTTTTGTAAAGCCATATCTGAAAGGTGATAAACAGGCAGCACATTAGTGCGTTTTCAACACTTCAGAACCAAAGTTCAAGTAGGACAGAAATACAAGTGTCATGGTTCATCATCACACGTCTACCTCAGGTTCATTATGTGGTCCTCGTGGTTGCCTCGGTTCAGGTGCATATGGTCCGGGTACAGGAGGAGGAAGGCAAACAATATGATGATGATCTCAATGGATTTCTTTCCCCGGTCCACAAAGTCTCCATTAAATACATAAGGGTTCTCTGCAGATGGCAGACCATTCTGTAAAATCACAGGAAAAAGGGAAGTTGTTCGAGTTTCTAATAGCAGTTCAGTTGCTTTTTTTCTCACCAATGGCAAGATGGAATTATGCTCTATTTTAATGACACCTCATCATTTAAAAGATACAACTTGTCTCTGAATGTCTTTGTAAGTGTTGAAAAAAGGGAACACTCTCAATAGGAAAATGGAAAGTTACGTGCAGTGATGAAATCTGACCCTGACCGTTTAATTCTAGAACCACGCTTTTACAATCATAATCGGGTAAAAAATTATTTCCACATATGAATGAAACCTGTATCTGATAGAAAAAAATACGTTCTAGTGCAATTTACCAAGGCTGGCAGATTTGACTTCAAATCGATATGAAGTGAAAAGTGAAAGTGAGTGATTATTTGTAATTGTGAACACAGCACAGCACAGCACATAGTACACCACAACGGGCAACAGCCCTAACAAGGGGCACACCCAGGGAGCAGTGCTTGGGGACGGTACCTTGCTCATGAGTACCTCAGTGGTAACTTTACCGGCCCTGGATTCGAACTTGCGACCTTCGGATCACGGGGCGAACATCCTACCGTTACACCACCAACTGCCCCATATCACAATATCACAATTAACTGAACATTTTTCTTGATTACAGTTAATGAATGATTATTTTGTTTGATTTAATGATTATTTTTGGTTTTGTGGATGGTGGTGGTCTAGTGGTTAGGACACCCGTCTCTGGACCAAGTGGTCTTGGGTTCGAATTCTACCTCCCGCACTACCATAATTGGGTCCCTGAGCAAGACCCTTAACCCCAAGTAGCTCTCAAGGAGACTGTTAAATACCATAAATGCAATTTTTTTGGGTTTTGGTGGAGGGGCACAGGTTTTGTACTGACAATATGCACAATTACTAAAACAATATTTTTTCTAATCAAAAAGAGCATATATTTGTCACATGACAACACATACAGCAGTGTGTTTGTAAGAGGACAGCGCATGAATACACACTGGAGAAAGCATTAAACACAAGTTTGTTTGGTTTTTTTAAGTATTAACATCATTTAAAAAATAGTTGAAATTACCATAAGGGATTCGGAATGTCTGTTTAGATTAATTTTCAGTTTATTGCCCAGCCCTTCCATCTACACTAAATTGAAAATGCATTGCATATGTGTGGAAAAATGGAACTGAGTTGAGCGATAGCGTCAATACGTTTCCTTTCTGCACTTTTCCACAATCATTTTGCACTTATTTCATGTTGTTTTATGACAGTTTTGTAGAATGTTATATACAAATGTCTAAATTTGCTAAAGATACCAGTATAATATGAGGATTATCATATGATATGATCATATGGTGATTGAATTTTACAGTGTAATGAATGGTTGAACTATTACCTTGTAGAATATAAGCAGCAAATCATCCAATCTTCCATGTAGATCACCTGCATGGACAAAAAAACCCAAACACTTTTGATAGAAATTTCACTCCTCCAATCTTGGACCCTATTGCACAGATTTGTACACATTAGTCAAGTACGAGCTTTTGAGAATGTGCATATAAAATTGATCTGGGAGGCGAATCTTGGGCAGTAGTGCTAACACTGGCTAGAAAAAATAGAGACATTAACATCTGATATCCAATTTGATGAGGAATCATTTCATTCTAGGCTTTAATGTCTGATGAAAAAGACCCTTTTTGTTTATAGTAATCAGATGCAGCATTTCCATGTAGGAATTCAGTCATTAATGGTGTTTTATGTTTTAATTTAATCTGAAGCACTGTTTGGGGCTGACGGGCTGGAGCTTCCCCACGAGGAGGCCATTGAGGCTCAGTGAAGTGCTCCATGAAGTACTGCATAAACACACTCTTCTTCATTCAGGAAGCACTTTACTCGTGCATGCATTCAAAATATGAAACCCATCTTGAAAACATGGAAGAAACTGACGGCTAGAATCAAAAACGTAAGCCTTAAAAACAAAACTCAATTCAGATTCGAGGGGAACATTCACATTTAATGATTAAACAAAATCAAATGCTGTACTTACCACAGATGGTGATTTCTTTGGCATAAGATGAAGACAGGTGGATGACATTTGGCATTTGTTTTAAGAACTTCTGCGTCTCATGGAGTAACAGCAATACATATTTGCCATGGAGTGTCTAAAAAGGGGCAAGAATAACTCATTTAATTGCATACACCATTAACTGTAGTGTGTTTATAGACTGTACATCAGACTAAAACGTTCCATAAAATTGCAATTTAGAACAACACAGTTTACAATAACAAGACACTATTAACACTCTAGAATTAAGCAAACATCACATAAAAATATAAATATATAAGCTAATAATTGCATGAATGAACAGGGCAGTGGTATTTCTTTGTAATCTAAACGATGGATCATCAAATTCTCTGTACACACAAAGAAAATCATAGAAAAAAATCTTTTAAAAAATCATACAAGCAAGACCAACGGAAAGAGATCAAAATCAACATGACAATCTTTTTCTTATAAATCTAAATATGCTGGAATAATTAGCCTCCTCCTGCACAGCCAGCAACTCTACAACGAAAAATGGATCCGTTTACAGGTCTCGGTTAGCAAAGCAAAGAGCGGTGACCTGGCTGCGGCTTTGGGGGGGTCTGATAGTTAAAGATGCAGTGTGTTGTACCTGCTGGTCCTTGAAGGCACTGAGCAAGGCGTTGGTGTCAGTGACACTGAGCGGGAAGGAGAGACGAGGGCCGGCGTATGACTCGGGCACCACTATCTGCTCGTATTTATTCTGTCTCGCCTCCTCCGTCACAGGGTCCCCGGCCGAGTCCAGCAAGTTAGAGATCAGGTCTAAAGGAGGGGGATCAGACTCAGGGTTACAGGAGAGTGTAAGAGATAAAACATTACAGAAGGAACTAAACCCTTTTTGCCTCCTTCCGTACAATGGAATTGAAATTTGAATATCTGCTGTTACTTGTGATGTGGTAGTTTTTTCACGTATCAATTACTAATAAGCAGAAATAACTAATAAGTGTAATTTATACTTTCCAATACTTAGTTTTTCTATACTTCAAAAAATAAACCATACTATTTTTGTACAGAATTTGCACAGAATCATTTTTAATCCATGGTCCATAAATATCAAAGAGCCATACTCAGTTTAAAAGTATAGCGCTGCAATAAGAATACATAACAATAAATATATCTATGAAAAAAATCACGAATACAATTTTGCACGTCAAGTAATAATGCTGTGCTACGTCTCTACAAATCAAGTGGTATTGTGTTTAAATGTTAGCGGAGGAAAGTCTTGATTTGATGTTAGCCTGTGTCTGAGTTACATTAGATGCTGATTATTTCTTCTATCTATTACATTGTGTGTTGTCACAATCCCTTGATTTGATGTTAGCCAGTGTCTGAGTTACATTAGATGCTGATTATTTCTCCTATTACATTGTGTGTTGTCACAATCCCTGCTGCTGGGAGACGCGGCTTTGCCAATCAACACCGTTCTGCCACACAGCCGTTACACAAAGCCAGAGCTGCTCTCTTCAGTCTGAATAGTGTCCATTCATTTCAATTTTGTAAAGAGCATCGCTATTGTGCCGTTTGTGAACATGCAAATTTGTAACGACTGTCACAAATTTATTCAGGACTGCTGTTTCAGCTGCAGGGTTCAGTGAGGGAAGTCCTGTTTTGAGCTTCAACAGCCTCATATGGAGTCTAATCAACAAATGTATATAGGGCTGACTAACGACAAGGATCAATCTTCTTTGTATGCAAACTACAGTAATGTCCCGTCTCACCTCAGAGAGGGCTGTCAGTCCAAAGTTAAACATCTAGTAATCTGTCTGGCTGAATTTTGATTGTCATTGTCTTTTTGATGTTATTGTGGCTGGAATGTTAGTCAAGATGGCAAACACACAAAACACCTGACAGGCTTTAAAACATGCTTAGGTTTTTAAATTAAAGTGAGTGGCCAAGACAACCCAAATTGTTGGGGAAAGGGTTCTTTCAGAAGAAAAAACACTCAGGATGTTGATGTGGCTAACAATTAATGAATGCTAATGAGGGAAAAAGAATATGCCATTTTTCCTCCTCCATCAGGTTCATCAAAACAAATTCTAACCATCACCAAATTCTGCTAGCACTGCTCCAAGTCCTTGGCCGTGTTTTTTTACTCTATTTGATATTAACTGGGGCTAATTGTCTACTGTAATACTCCGTCTGCCCGTGGCGGCCGCATGCAGCAATTCTGGCATCCTGCACAATGCCACAGCTCAAAATGGGATCTTCTCGGGTTGCTAAGCAACTGTGTTTCTCCGTAGTATTTTTTAATCATTAAAAAGGATAGGTGCCTGATGGTCAAAAGGAGTCCTTGTTGTTTGATATAAGAGGAAATGGAGCTAATGGCACCGGGTTGCTTTGTGCTGGGAGGGGTGTTTCCAAGGGTTCGACAGAAAGACTCTGAATTTTAATGTGGTGGATGAAAGAACATCAAACACTCCATTAGGATGTAAACAAACTGGGATTCAACATGTACAGAAATCATTACATATGGATATATAGATATGCACAGTTCACCAACATTGCACACGTGTATGGTTAATAACAATAATACCTGGTCCGTTTCCATTGAGCTGTGTAAAGTTGTCCAACATGAAGCTGAAGAAACTGGAGAGCTTTAAAAATAAAAAGGACAACTTTCAGGAACGCTGAAGTGATCAAAGAGCTAAAATAAATATTCTGACTCAATATTCTGACTTAAAAAACAACTATGCTCAATAGAAAGACTTAACTCAGTCATGAATTAATATATTTCAAACCAATAGAACTATGCAGCAAGAGCTGATGCTAGAGGTGTAATGTTACCTGTAGCTGATCCTGCTCCCCTGCATACTCTATAGACTGAAAAATGTTCCAGGTGTATCGTCTTCTCATTTCAAGACGGGCAATGTAACGTCTGTACCATCGCTGGATCAGCACTGCAGCTTTCATCGCTGCATATTGTAAGTGTAAGTATAAGTGGTTAGAACATTATGACATATATAAGACTTATTTCAGGCATTCAGACTTCAGCTTTAAAAATTCTTTGCATAACAATATTAATAATAAGTTAGTGGCTAGTGATATTAGTAGTTCAGTGATACATCCCAACTTATGTACAAATATATGGCTGTAATAGTACATTTTTATTTATATAAAACCTTTGCTTTATTTACATTAAAAGCCTGACATATTTTATCTCAGTTTAAACATTTCATTCAAATGCACCTGTCACACACAAAGCACACTTAAATGTTCCAAAACACAGACTGGAGTGGTGAGGCTCTACTAAAAATAGATGGTGTCTCAGGAGGTTGACAACATGGCTGCTAATTAAGGAAGTGGAACTGCTGAGGCTGCATGGATGCAGTCGACATCTAAACACGACCTTACATCACAGTCAGGGTGGGGCAAGGGTCTAAGAGGGCTGAGCTTTCTAATTACATCAGAGAACATTTAATTAATTTCTTACTCTGGGCTCGATCAGATTTACTCCAAAGTTGAAAGAATAGAGGTAATCGTAATTGTTTTGCCTAAAATCAATACTAATTTTAGTGATAGTGGTATTGCCTACAGACCAAGTGGTCATGTGTTCAAATTCAGCCCTATCATACCATCAGGATTATCACCAAGGCTTTTATGCCCAAACTGCTTGAAATCAAAAAGTACAAGGTGCTATAAATAAGAGCGTCTGCTAAATGTTTCAAGAGTATTTTCTAGTCATTTTATCTCCAATCATATGTTATTCAACTGAATTTCTAGACACTAAACTGCAGGCAGAAAACGTCACCCAAGAGTCAATCGCTAACAGATAGCAGAATGATAATCTTGTCCTTATCTTTTCATCAAATCAGTTTTAATAAAAAAAAACTTTATACAAAAGGTTTTAAATATGTAGTTGGTTCGTTCTTTTAAGCTAAAACCTATAGACAACCCACAAGACAGTGCCACAGTAATCCCAGCATAAAAGCCCATCCCAATTATTTGTCAAAAAAGCAGACGCTACAGAAATATTTCAGAACAAGCTCATTCTAAATAAGCAGTTCCTTCTCTAATTTGAATTTATGATGTCTAAATGGAGTGGGCCTTTAATGAAACACTGGCAAAGCTGCGAAGATGCTTTATATTTAAAGGGACAGAACAGTGCAGGTAGCGCAAAGGTGACAAGGACCAGGCATTGCTAGCCAGGGACGTGCGTGACAGGTCTTACTCAGTGCTGGGCTGGGTGGCTTGGCCAAAACATCTGTGTGAGGAGGAATAGAAAGTGAACTCAGTTGAATAAATTGTGCCCAAAATATTCTTTTGTCCAGATTCTGGGATCAAGTGTAGAACAATGGCACAAAGTGTACACTGAGTGCACTAGAAGAGAGTATAAAAGGTGAAAACTAATGAGAGATACAGATGAAGATTAGCTTAAAAGAAAGAGGCAAATCAAATTACATTCAAAAGGCAGGATAGATGTCAAATTTGCGTGTTGAAAAAGACATGTTGGTATTTCAAATAATAAGTTAAAAAAAAACTCAAATTCGAAATTGGATGAATGTTGGTTCTAAAATGGCAATACAGTATTTACCCACCAACTTCTGAGGGCCTTCCTTGGTTTTCAATAGCTACTGAGGTGCCACAACCCATGATGGCAAGACTGTAATTTTTCGTCGTCTCATGAGCTTTTTGGTGGATTTTCCCAAAACCCCTTAATAGAAATGACAAAAGACAAAGTATGAGGTCGGAGGACTATTTGTTCTACTAATGAAAGCATGTGAAAGTATCAAGCTGCATTAAGTGGACGCAGTGTTCGTATTGTAAATGATTTTCAAAAGATAATCTAATATGATTGATATTTTTACACGAGACAAATATTCTCATTAAGTTGGGGCGCACTGAAGAGACAAGCATAGTCAAAGAAACACAACTTGACGTGGGTGTTGCCAAGCAGGTTTCCGACGTTGACAAAACTCGAGGGACTAACGGATTAACAAACAATACAGACCAGTCTAATAAAACGTAACTATATTTTAAAACCACCACAAAGCTTCTTAAAAACTGCCCCACACAGCGGACCGTAAACACACAGCACACGCGACTCTCGCGCATCAGCACCTGCAGGTTCGGGTCAAACGCGAGGCGCGCGCACTCTCCGGACGCTTCAGCGTGACAGCTTACAGTTTGTTTGACATTTACTACTAATAGACCACCGGGCGCTTCGTTACATACCGTGAGGGTGGGAACAAACCAAAGTTAACAGTAAAGCCGTACGTACCGCCGCAGAAGAAGGTAGTCGCCACAGGTGTGTGCGCGTGAACGGGAGCGCTGCGGATCGTGCACGCTCAGATGGCCGCGTGGCGCGCGCTTCGGTTTAGAACGAGCGCGTTCAGTTAAACTGAGAGCGTGTGAAGGCGTGGCCTCGCGCAGTTTGTATATGTGGGGAAAAGCGTCGTGCTGCGTCTACTTAAATTGGAATTTTAAATACGGTCCGAAACAGTGGTGAAATTACTTTAATTAGAGGGACAGTCTCCTTGGCGCAAGCAATCATGTGGTCACTAAGACAACTGCGCCAACACTTTTCCAGTCGGAATTCATATAGGATCAGTTAGGGTCCACCAAACCCGTAAGCATTTGCTGATTGCTTACAGACCTACAAGTTCAAGATTATTTTTTTTTTACACGTCCATAAAAGGAACCAACACAGTTATAGGGTATTCAGATATTAAATGACTTTACAGAAGGAAAAATATGCGCATAATTTAGAAACACCGCGAGATATGAAACTTTAATTAGAGGGACAGTCTGCTTGGAGTGACCAGTCTTATGGTAGTCATAGATTTTCGCCTTGAAAATGACTACATTCGACCACAGCACATTAGCATTTGACCATCTGTCACATGACCGGTGTTGGTAGTTCCGGTGAACTTAATAGAGCTTATTAAAAGTCAACCGCAAAATAGTTGTCAAAATACTTATACGCTTCTTCATTCATAAAAAAACTAAGGTGTGACGGGCAACTACGACACTATGATAAAAATGCACATTTATTTACATATAAACTCAGTTTACAACCATTAAAATAAAATCAATTCATGATCACGCTCCGTCCATAGGGTCTGCGTTGCGTCGTGGCTTTAGTTTGGCCAGTGCTTCAAGAATCTCACTCTGCGTTATGACGCAGCCACGGTTGAAGACGGAGAGACGCGCTGCCTCCAGGCCCACACGGGTTAACATGTACCTGCTTGTGCTTCGCGGACACCTCGCCATTCTTGCTTCAATGGATTTGTCCTGAAAACACACAAACACGTTGGTAGACACAAAGTTGATCAGTACAAGTTCCGGTGCCTTCACCAGTACTACGGTTAGCACCTAGGTCTGACAAAAAAAACCATTTCGCCAACTTCACGCAAAGCTTACCTCTTTTCTGAACTTGTAAATAAAGACCTTGTGAGCTCGGAGTCTGGCCTTTGCTCTTTTCACAGCAGCTGATGACTTTACTTTAGGTAATGATTTCATGGTATCAGACGCAGAAACAAACTACGACGCTTCAGCTAGGCTTTAATTTAAGGACAGCGCAATCAGCAATCCCAAATTAGTTACAGACTTGAAAGCAATTTGCTAAATGGTTAAACAGACATCCAATTTTCACCTCACATGACTTGACCAATCAAGAATCCAGCGACATTATTGGATTAGTGCGCATGCGGCGGCCACTAGGCACAAGGACAAAAAAAAACCCAAAAACGAATGCAGTTTAAAATCTCGTGTTTTTTCATTACTATTATTTTTCGATTTCTGCATCTACATCAACATTAAATTTATTGATTTGTGTACTTAATCAACATCAGTTAAAAATCTGTAAATAAGGATACCCCCTTTTAATTTAAAGAGGTTTCACAGGTCAAAAGGGCTCATCTTTTTTTTCTAACTTTATATACCCTAGAGTACTAATACTTAAGTGAGTAAAATGAAGACCTGAATGAAGGAATAATTAATGCACACTAAAAACACGAACGATTTACCACCGAATTTAATATTCTAAATTCAATAACACAATAAATAAAGCAGCAGACAAAGGGATAATGTACATTAGGTATGGCCAACATTATCAGAGGGACAAAGTACATGTGGTATATAATTTCACATTATTTTTTTAAATGAATGAATTCTACAATCTTCACAAATAATAAGACATTAGATACATTAAGCTTCTTAAAGTTTGGTCACACCTCTACATTTTTTAATCATATGCTTTTACAAACATAAATAACAACATGAACGTTTTCAGCTTTTACAAACCACTTACAAACACCTTCCCTAAAGGAGTAGAATATTAAAAATGAATTAAACATTGCAAAATTAAAACAGCAGAATATTTCTCCAAGTGTCAAAAAAACCCCAACAAAAGTCCTGTTTAAACTAAATAGGGCCACTTGGGTGGTGCTGGTGATGAAAATGAGAACTGAGCAGTTCTAGGGCAGCATCAAGCGCATTTGTTCATGCAGAGAAGCAGCTCCATGCGGATGGCGATGCGTGTGTGCCAGCCCAGGGGGATTATCCGAAGGTAGCGTGCAACAATGGGTGGCCGCAACAGGTTCTGGACCGAAGATGAGCGATCAGAGTTTCCATAGAACACCTTTTAGTGGGACACACACACATACACATAGTATTTAGTCAGTGCTGTATAACTACGGCTGGCAGTGCTAGTCTTGGAGAGCCCATTTACCAAAAACCAGCAACCACTTTAAGTTGACTATCAATCCATGCAGCAACACTTGTATGAACCTGGACTGTACTGAATCTAGAAACTAGAAAAGCTGGTTGCTGCCACAAGTGGCGTCATCTCTGTGTTTGTGCTGATCTCAAGACTTCAGTCAGTACAGTAATGGGGAGAGGAATACAGTCTGTCCTGTTAAAAATGGTTACCATGGCCCTTTTAAATCTTGCCCCTAATCCTCTCCGTGTCCAACTGGCTAATTCCTTCTCGCGCCTCTTTACCATTGGCTTAGAGCTGAGTGTACTGGTGAAAATTGGCTGCTGTTGCCTCATCCAGGTAGTGCTGCACACTGGTTGAAGTGGTTCACTGTTAAATCACTCTGAATGCCTTGAAAAGTGCTACACAAATGTAACTTTCATTTATTCAAACATTTTATCTGGGATTGTCTGGCTGTAGTTCTAGTATATAATTGAATCCATGAAGATCTTGCTTGATTTGGTGCCTGATTTAAGAGGACACTTTAAGTTGTTACCAACCCTGTTGTTACCAGTCTGGTCCTTGTAGTAGATCCAGTTGAGCTTCTCATTGGTGCGGTACTGCACACTGTATTTGGTAATCCACTCATCTGCATCGCAACGTCCTTGGGTCAGGATGCCAGACACCACTTTTACATCCTTCAGGTCAATCTGCAACCACTGGCTAGTATCCTGATACTTAGACAACCAAGCACATCTGCACAGAGAGAACAGGACATGGGGTAGGATAGAGAGACTGTCAGTGGTTTAATTCACCAGTTGAATGTAGTCATGCTGATTTCTAAAGATAGTATCTCTGATTTAAAAAAAGCTCAGTATTGTTAATGTGCACGCTTCCTAAAGTTCGCTGAGGTAAACTTGTGGACCCATTATTTAGTGCAAACCATTTGTCTACCAAGATGTCACTACTGAAAATAACTTTACATTTCCATTCAAACACTTGTTATAGATATGTATATAGGTATGTGTGAGGTTATGAATTAATGCAAAATTAAAGGCTAAGGTGTTTTTGAACACAGCCAAAAATAGGTTACCATAGCACTACTGTTACAGAGTGTCTCTGTGTAAAAGATTCACTTACCCAAATCCTTGATTGTTGAGTCTAGCCTTACTGGGAGTCCAAGATGAGAACCAGCCTGTGTATTGGTCCTCATTGGAACAACTAATCTGGTCTGGTGTGAGCGATCCAGCCTCGAAACCCAGGGGTCTATGATAAGGGCATTCTGAGAAAAAGTAACAGTAATGGTCAGTGCTATACATTTTTCTAGATCATAAAAGATTATAAATCATAAAGATAATCATTAACATTGATGGCATTTAGCAGATGCTCTTATTCAGAACAACTTACATTTTTAAATTACAAGGACAATCTCCCTGGAGCAACTCAGAATTAAGGGCCTTGCTCAGGGGCCCAACAGTTGTAGTGCTGGCAGAAAGATAGAGTTGGATTTGAATCTACTAACTCATGGTCCTTAACTCTTCTATCACTAAGCTACCATAAAATCATTTATTCTTCAATACAGTTTTAGGACAAATGTAGAATGAGTATAAACTTCCTGTTTGGAGAGGCTCAGTCGTTCCCGTTGTGTATATGCTGCTAAAAAGCTCATAAACTGTAAGACCCAGGCTTGCCAGCTCATGATATTTTAAATTTTAATGCATTTTTAGCAGGGACATTTAATGGACCCTCGTTGAAATACTGGGTTACAGGTTTATGACGAAACAGATCACTTAGCCAGTCATTTTCAGACCTGCCTTCCCATCCGTCTCATGAGTTTTCAATCCTAAAAGCTTTGCTATAATGCTCTAGTTGGACCAAGCTCAGTGGCTCTTAAGGCTCGAGTTCGCCAGATGGTCGCAATCCCAACTAAAGCTCTTACTTCAAAACTGCCTTGTTTGGATTTTTTAAGGCACACATTTTTTACTGCCATTATGTAAAACAAAGACGGCTGTTACTACAAAGATTATACACGTGTTGGCCATTTTATTTGAAAGACCTACTTTGTTTTTTACACTTTTACTATGCAGAGCTTGTGGTAGGACGTTCACAAGTCCTTCATCAATGGTCAGGATCCAATAAAACATTTGACCAAAGGAACAATTCTAGAAGTTATATTTACTGGGCTTTTGCCACTTTCAGTCTTGCAATATTACTGATATTACTACTAAAAACAACCTTATTAGCAAGAGAGTTGTTTAAAGACTGTAAACATTAACACAGGATCTATAATATACCCCTGTATTCTTAGAAACCACACCTATTGTGTGTGCTATCTAAACTAAGAGAACACATAGGCTGATGGTATTTGTTTCTAATAATGTCCAACAAGAGAGACAATATCAACACCATCTTAGAGTTAGGCTCGTTATCCTTCGGTGTACATGCTTATTCTCATTGACAGGTGGAAGCTTCTATCAAGCATGTTTATCTGTCCAACACAAAAGTGGCTCTGTGCCTGACCTTAGGGCGCTTCACAGGCAACTGCAATGTGGTACTAGCTTCTTATAATTCGTAGCCAGTGGAACAAACAGTAAAATCGACCCTTTGTTTGATTTATGAGTGCTTTTCAATAGATTCACTGAATGACTTTTATTTGAAAAAGAGCAATGCCATGCCAATGCCAACGATCTAAGCATGCAACCTGTATGTATAAGTGGGAAGCTTTTAGGAACAGAATTTCCAGGAGGGCACAACCTATTCTGGGCTGTGTAATCTCAGCAGTGTATTTCTATGTCCTAATGTAAGTAATGGGATTATCTGACCATGTTTGGTTTCTGCCATTTTGCCTCCTTTTAGTTTTTATTGCCTCTCTCTCTCTCCCTCTCTCTCTCTCTCTCTCTCTCTCTCTCTCTCTTTCTCCTTGTGTGCTGGGGAATGAGCAGAAATGGAGCATAGATAGCTGCTGGCAGTGCTACAGCGGGGGGCAGATATGCCACACACAACCCAGGAGAGGCTGCTAGCGAATGATTAATGACTTTTCAGTCCGCTGCACGTGGTGTGTGTCCCAGAGCTGTCCCATTCTCACATACACACACAGGTTCTCAAGGCCAAGATCATTAGAAAAGGACAGACCCCCCCTTGCTTGTTTTCAATGTCAGTGTTGAGGGTAAGGATAGTATCAATGAAAAGTGAAATTCTCAAAATGAACTATTTTTCTCTCTATACCATTCATGTCTCATCAAACAAATCAGCAATCCTCACTCTCTTTCTATCTCTCCTTTTCCCACCTGGCATGCAGTCCAGTCCTCGGATCCATTTGGAGCTGGTGGTGATGGAGGTGACATCCGTGGGTGATTCCCCCTCATCACAGTTGCACTTGCAAGCTCTCCCTGTCCAGCTTTCATTGTCTTCTGAAACCTGATAGCAGAAGATGTTTTACTCTCTTATTTCTCTTTTACACTACGTGTTGCAAGATAAGATATAACTGAGATTGTTTAAAAACTCACCTGCTGAGAACAAACTCCAATAAAAACTAAAAGTGAGAAAAAGAGAATTGCTGAACAGTGTACAATATAATTCATATATAACAAAGGTGTAAATGCAAGCTTAAAAAAGTAATATTATTATAAATAATACTGAAAAATATTTATATTATAAACATCTTTCCCTACATTTCTTTTCAGTTTCTTTCAGTTCTTGATACTGATAGTTTTCCCTGCTGTAGTCACCAGTGCATTTACCAATTAACTGTTTGATTAAAATAACATGATAAAAACACACAAAATTGAGAGGCCCCTTACCTCCAGCCACGACCAGGAGAGTGAGGAGAGAAGTGTGCAGGACTCCGCGCTCCATCTTGTCTTCCGTGTGAATGGTGGACCACCCCGTTGGTGAAAGCACTTGGATTACTATAATCCCCCCCACACACCCTAATGGCCTTATCTAATACCCTTTATCTCTATGTAGCTCCTCCCTCAGCTGCTGAAACCCGGTTCATATGGCTGCTCATGTTATGGTCCGACCTCATCTCTCATTAGCGACAGAAACGCTATCAACAACAACAACCCCCCTGAAGTTCAGGTCTGTCAGCCCCTGATCCAATTAACGCTCCAGTACATGCAATTAACACTACTCCACCTTTGTCTGCTAGTTCATGTTGCACAGTCCATATGCATGTATGATCACTGCCTGTTTCTGATTTGGTGTCCTTCACCCCTAGAACCTAAAGTTGCAGTCTTCCAAAGATAATCCTCTGCCCAACCCGTCATCACGACATTTCCACATTTTCACCATGAAACCACACAGGATGCTCATTTATTGGGAGGACGTTGGTTTTATTTGTCATTATAGGGCATTATACATTATAAATGCTGTTCATGTCAGACATGCTAAGACTGGTAACAAACACAGCAGGGCTCCTGTTTCTCCAAGGAGGGCCTCTGGAGGGACACAAGAACCACAGGCTACGCAAGGACAGGGACAGAGTGCTGAGAGGGACAGGGACATAGGACTAAAGTGAAGTACAATGTGGAAGTTTTTCATGAAGTGAGGGACCTGAACCAAAACTTGTCCTCCCAGCCAATTCCACTGGATCCAAAGAGGAAGGGAGCAGGAGTAATAATGTATAAAAGCTTTGAATTCATCATGGTTTGGCTGGACAGTAAGACTTGAGAAGGAGAGAATCATTTGGATTGCAGATCAGGAACTGGCGATAAGATGTGGCTTTGGAGCCACTGTGATCCCAACAGTGTCCATCTGCGGATGATTACATGAGGTGCACATGTAAATTCGGCAGAGCACGATCCTCTGAGTTTGACCCCTGAGCGGCCCTCACACGCACCTTCCTGTGCCACAATAGCACACGCTAGCATCTAACAAATAAACATGTGCCCTTTGACAGAGTTGAGATATACGCGTATGTCTTATCAAATACATTCTACCCCAGTCTGTTTAAAAAGAGGAACTAAGACCGAACTTTCCAATGTGCAATGGTGAACTTTTCAAAAAATCTCTGGACCCTTAGGCTGATAAATCAGCTCTCAAATAACCCCTACGACTCTAAACGCTTGCACTAGAAGTCACATACATTTGGCACAAGTAATGTTCTTTCTTAAAAAACACCATTTAAAATCACAAAAAGGACATGAATGATGAAATCTTTAGATCTGAACAGAAAACTGGACCCTATTCAGTGTATTACATCAAAACAAATTACATTCGAAGGTAATTTTCCCCCGTTTGGTCCAGTGGTAAAATGTCCGAGAAGGCTAAGAGGGCTAAGTAGAAATCACATTCAGATTTTATGTTGCTACTGGAGCTGTAATAATGGCAGTCGAAGTGTTTGATAGTGAATGGGGCAACTTGTATTTCAAGAGCTAACAGGTTTAAAACAGCGTTATGGCATAATCATTGCATCACATTACATCAAATCTCCCTTAAGGGACGGAACGTTGATAATAATGAACAAAAGCCGGTAGGAGTTAGTTTGCATTATGCAAAGGAGATCATTCTAAGTTATTCCAAAAAAACCCTCATCCACTGACAAGCGTCTTAGCATTTTGGATGTTTGGAGTTTTCCCGTAAATCTGAAAGAAACTGTGGCCATAAAGTTAGACCTGCAATCTCAGTGTGGTGTACTTGACTGAACTAAAAGCTTGTACGCTGAACTGTACAGTTTAAACTTGACTATGACCAGATATGTTGGTAGAAATGTACCATGTTCACTAACCTGGGACAACTTCAGCATTTCTGCCTTGGACAAATCCTCAAAATTCAATTCTGCATTATGAAAGAACAGTCCTGCCCTAACATGTCTGACTGAAACACCAGTTAAGGGCTGTATAATTTGCTGGTTAATCGAGTCAGGTGGGTTCACTTGGGAAAAATGCCAAGACACGTGTTGTTGGGGTCCTTCAGGAGTGGATCTGGTTTGATTTGGGTCAGGAAGGCAGGCTGTAAATCAGCGCTTAGGGACAAAGCGTCCCACTGTTTGCCAGTCCTCAAACTGTTCAGTTTGATGGTCGCCAACAAATGTAGCTAATTCAAAAATGACCAGGCACCATAAGGCTACCTTCTCGCCAGTTTGAGCTGTGCCAAGGCAGGTGGGAAATACAAAATCAGCCCTAAAAGAACTCTTCAAAAACAGGCAAACTGATATGGAAATCAGTACAAATGAACTGTAATTGAGAATAAATACCAAATGTAAGAAAAATCACAATACAAATGACCAGTATTTGATAAAGAACATTATAAACCTTAGTTAAATGATAAAATGATAAAAGGAAAATTCTCATCCCTTCTAAATAAAAAAAAAAAACATAAAAGAACAACAGAAAACGCCTGTTATTGCATGGCAGCGTGTTTAGCAAAAAGGTAGTTCAACCCACAAGATCCCAGAGAGCTGGATTTCAGTTTCCTGCTTAGTTTTTGCAAAAACTAAAAGAAAATACAATCTTGATTTCCCATTTTAAATGTGTGATCCAAAGTCTAAAATGTTGATTATTCAAACATTACCTCTCTGGTAAAATAAACTTAGCAAAATGACCCTGAAAGGCAGTGTGTTCTATAACAGAATCATTGAATGGAATTGTTCAAAATACAACATTGACATGGTTGCTGTACTGAAGGTGTCTTCTTAGTAACAGTGGAATAATGAAGATAAAGCATGATATTGTAAAATGTTATTTCACTTCTTTAGCCATGTTAATTTCAACCAAGCAAAGACACGCAAAATAAACATAAAATAAGGGATTTATGTGCAAAGGGTTTACTGTATATGTCAGTGTTGGAGAAAACCATAGTTTCCCAATTACACACCGTTTGTTGTAAAACAAAATACACATTCAGTCCAGTTCTATTGAAAGTTGCGAAGATAGAATTTGACAGAAACAAAGTTTTCGTTGTTGTTTATAAAACACTATATCGGCACAAACACCTGTTTAAAGTGCACCATTGATATCAATACTTTAAACAAGAAAAATAATATGTATTCTTTTTAAAAGAAGCAGAAATACAAATTTTAACATCCTTTTTCTACTTACTTTAGAATGTATTAGAATCTTTTTGGGAATGTATTTTATTATGCTCAATATAGTTTGTTTAGATTTTTGTGTGTGGATAAATACATTCAAAGAAATACAATGTTTAGCACTGAACAGCAAATTATGTAAGTTGTTAATGTCTATAACATATTGCTCCATTCCAAGTGCTAAGAGAATTCCCTTAACTTATTCATTCATTCAGCAATTCTTCACCATCTAAATAAATAGCAGTCTCTTACTCTATATTTATTTTATATGTGCATATATATATATATATATATATATATATATATATATATATACATAGACATATATATACATACATATATATATATATATATAAAATTATAAAGCTGCCTTATTACTTTTTTGGAAAAAATTATCATAATACAACAAATAAGTGCTTTAAATTAAGCCTAAATATCTTCTGTAGGTCTTCAGCTCATAAAAATACCCTTTTGTAAAAATAAAGCTGTGCTTTAATGCCTTCTTAATAACTTCCAGCCACAAGAATATGTCTACCTATCCCGGTCTGAGAAAAGCTGTAAAGTAGGGTTGACCCGATTATTGTCGGGCTGATTATCGGGGCGATATTAGGAATTTGCTGATTATCGGTATCGGTGTTAATATTGACCATCACCGATATTAAGTAATTACAAGATGCGCTACTGCGTCTCCACTGCCGTCTCTTCTCTCTGTGCATCTAAGCTGCTTCATTTAATGTCCCGCACCCACAACAGTCTCTGATTGACAGCATGTCACCGCAGTAGTAGCCAATCAATGCTGAAGCATACTGTGTGCAGCGTGAAGCTCTGAGAAAGAAAAGAGGAGAGGAAAGTTTCAGCTGAGTTTGAGTGTTTGTAAAATTCAAAATTTTTAGACATTTTTTTTTTTTGCATATAGGTTCCAAATATCGGTTATTGGCCCCATTAACTAGCAATAATCGGTATCGATATCAACCCTGAAAAATCAATATCGGTCGACCTCTAGTCAAGAGTTATGAATTCTAGGGGATGGAAATCAGCAAATCCCACTAGTAAAATCTCATGTAAGATGAACTTTCATGCAGTAGGATCAGAAGAGACCAGATCGACCGTACGAAGTCACACAGGGGCAGTAGTTCTGCCTCCGTCTTCTGATGCATGCTGTTGTGCAGTGTTGCATGTGAGCCAGCGTGTGGCGCCGTAGGCAAGTTTAAAGCGGCCGACGGCTGAAATTTTATCTTTTGAGAAAACGGCCAAGATGCTGACAGAAAGTGCGGACATTCCACCAAAATGTAACCATCGCATGGTTCTAATGAATCTACGCCATGATAATGATCAACCACTCAAGTCTGATTTGGTGAGAGTTGAGCTTAAAAGTTACTGGGAGTTCAGATTTAAAGTCGAAATCTTTAACCTGCAGAGCGACACAGGATTCTGAGAGGCCTTCAGACTGAGGATTACGTAACAAAATGCCTAATAATAATAAGAGTAATAATAATAACAATATGTAATGCTTATTATAACCGTAAAATGCACGCTGTACAATGTAAATATTAAGACACTCATAATTTGTTAAATTAATTAAATAATCTCCATGAAATATAGTTATTACACAATAAATATTTATACATTCTCTGATTATTAAGCTAAAAGCTCTTAACTAATTCAGACAAGCCCTCCCCCCACCACCAATAAATTTCCCATATACAGAGCTCACCCAGAAAACAGATCATCAATGTCAATAAGATACCCAACAGAAAAACTCAACCCATGTCTTGAGCGATAATACAAATCATATCAAATGCAGATACTTAAAAAATAAATAAGCGAAACAGCAACGAGGCGTGACTGCTCCACATTCGGCCAAAAAGGTGGTAGCTCAAATATCGCTGTGCGTTAGCGGTGTGCCGTAGCATTTCCAAGGCTGAGCGTCGGCGTTCCCCCCACTTTACAGAGCGGTTTCCTTCAGATCGTTGAGGTTTAGCATCGTGGGCCAGGCGGCTCGGGCAAAGCCAATGCCGTTCTGCCCCACTTTGCTGGCCAGCTGCTCGGGGTATGGGGCTCCTTCGGCCCGGGTTAGGGCTGAGGCGTGCCAGGCGGACTCGATCTGCCCAGGTAGAGGGAGGCCGTGGGACTCATGACTCTTGGTGTTGGGGTGACGCGCCACGGGGAGCCAGCGGGGATCTGTCAGGTTGGGGGCACTTTGGGGGCTGGATTGGCGAGGCCTGGGCGCCAGTTCAGCAAGCAGTCGGGCCGGGAGGAGGAGGAGAAGCTGGCTGGGGAGGAGGAAGGAGGAAAAAGGGGGAGAGAAGGTGCAGCAGCTTACGTAGAGACCTCAGGGCTGGTTCTGGAATAAAAAAAAGAAAGAGAACGTAGTAGGATTACCATGGGACAATCAGGATGGTCCATGTTGAATATTTCCTTCTGGAATAATGTCGCAAATTTGTTGCTAATAATCTTGTTTCGTTGCATAGTTGAATTTCTAGAAGACCTGTGCTTGGCAAGTCTAAATATACTTTAAAATGATAAATGCTAAAAGTTCTAAGTCTAAACCAGTGGTTTCCAAAGTGCAGAGTCTCACAATAGTTGAGAATTTTTGACAAAATATTCCGAAATTAGGGCTGGGGACATTAACATGTTAATGTGCACTATTAACCTGGAAACTAAAATATTTTTAAACACAAATTAATCAAATGACCAGAATCTGGACAATAGTTTCAACACATGAATTTCTTGTGGGTAAACATTTGTTTAATGTGTCTAAACATGTGTATATATATATATATATATATAATATATATATATATATATAACACTTTTTCCACATTTTGTTACATTACAGACTTGTTCTAAAATAGATTTGTTTAAAATATTTTTTCCCCACACACAGTACCCCATAAAGAAAAGGCAAAAACAACTTTTGAGAAAGATGTGCAATTTTTTTTCTTGCCTAAAACTTGTTAATCCAGTGTTTCATAAGTATTCACACCCATGGCTTAATATTTTGTTGAAGCTCCTTTGGCTGTAATCACAGCCTCAAGTCTTCTTGGGTATCCCTCTACAAGCTTGGCACACCTGGTTTTGGGAATTTTCTCCCATATCTCTCTGCAGATCCTTTCCATCTCAGTCATGTTGGATGGACAGCGTTGGTAGACGGCCATTTTTAGGTCTTTCCAGAAATGTTCTATTGTGTTCAAGTTCGGACTCTGGCTGGGCCACTCAAGGACATTGACAGACTGCTCCTGAAGCTCCTCCTTTGTTATCTTGGCTGTGTGCTTTGGGTCACTGTCATGTTGGAAGATGAATCGTTGCCCTGGTCTGAGTTCCAGAGCACTCTGGTGCAGGTTGTCTTGAAGAATCTCTCAATATCTCTCTGCAGACTCCAATCAAGTTGCAGAAGCATCTCAAGGATGATCAGTGGAAATCGGATGCACCTGAGGTCAATTTTGAGTGTCATAGCAGAAGGTGTGAATACTTATGTACCTATTATGTTTAAATGTTTACATTTTTTATACATTTAAAAATGTCTGAAAACTTTTCACTTTGACATTATAGACCATTTTGTGTAGATTTTGTTAAAGAAAACTATACTCAAATCCATTTTAGAATAAGTCTGTAGTGTAACAAAATGTAGAAAAAGTGAAGGGGTGTAAATACTTTCTGGTGGCACTGTGTATATACCGGAGCACCCAGAGGAAACCCACACAAGCACGGGGAGAGCATGCAAACTCCACACTACGGCTGACCCGGAGCTCGGACCAAGGACCTTCTCGCTGCGAGGCGGCAGTGCTAACCACTGCACCACCGTGCCACCCTTAGTTTAAACACAGTTCTGTAATTTTGTGACGGTCTCTAATCCATTTGTGACGCTAAAACCATCAGGAACACAGAGACTGCGAGCTGGAGAAAATTAAACAGTATAACTGTGTGATTTGCTTTTGGAGTTGTAGTGTATTGCGTGGCTTGTTCTACTCATGGTTATATTAATATGTACAAATTAGTGCAAATGTAACACTAAACCAGCTTTAACGCAGCGCCACTTCCCCATGCATAACCAATTGAGCGTGCACACATTTACATATCGGCTCCATAGATCGGCCAAATGCCACTGATAACTAATCCTGCAGTTTGAGTCGTTATCAGACCGATATCAGATCCACATTGCGGATCGGTGTCGTCTCTTATTCTTATCACTGTGTCTGTCTAGTTTTGGGATGTGAATGCAGTGTCCTGCACTCACAAGAAACGTAATTACAATGCAGTAAATGAAATGTATAAATGGGATGGAGGGGGAACAGATTCTCATCTACAAAAGCTGGGCCCTGTTCCAATCTATGCACATAACAAATAAAAATATGGAACAGCAATTCAGATTTACAGAACTCTTTGCACACTTAACACCATGACTCAGATTTCGTAGTTTCATTGCTATTTGTTACTGCCCTGCTCACTGTCTTTTTGACTACAAATACAATGAGGGAATGTGTGTCTTGTGTGTGTCAGACTTGTTACTTTTGTGCCCAATTTTGTCTGAAGTGACCAAAAATTGTTCCTGAAGGTGTTATATCGCCACCTGCAGGCTTTAATGTAACTGAGGGCACAAAACCTTGTCAAACATGCACAAGCATGTGACAGTTACTCTGTGATGACGTGATGGTGATTTGTGCTATAGTACTTATGTTTTGGAATTTAACATTTTCTATCATACTGGGAAAACAATCAGAGTGAAGGAGTAAAACTATGCAGCATTTTTTCTTTTAACATTTAACATTTCTCTACAAATAAATATATTTCTTCAGCATGATGTAGCTATTGTGTGAATGATCTAAACTATTTTGGCGCTGCTCATTGGTCTGCTCATCAGTGTGACAGCTTTAAAAAGGCAGTTCGATTCGGTTGTAAAAGAAGTTACAGTGTGTACAATACTCCAAAGATCCAAGGCTTCAAAAGTATGTGAGGTGTTTAATTCACAGCGTAAAGTTTTAAAAAACCTCCCTAAATTACCATTAATATTGCAGCTGCTAAATAAACTCATTATTATAGCCAAGTCATCGACCTCTATTAAAATGTGATTAGGGCAATGTTTAGAATCAGGGATTATTCTACCTTGACTGATGATGTCTCTGTGTGTATGTGTGTGTTCTTGTGTTTGGCTTGTTGAGACATTCTCAATTTATTATATTTCTCCTATTATTTAAAGCTCAATTCTTTACACAGGCAGTGGGATAAATACAACAGAAAATGTCTGATCCAATAACGCATCAGTATCATTTACAAGAACATAGTAAATATTATTCGTAATGATTACGATATGTTGTTGACAGAATGAAATAACCATAAATGGAATAATTACTTAGATTTATTATCTAATCAACAGAATAGTCAATAGATTGTCCTACTTAAGTATGGGAGTTCCAATTACTCTACACATCACTATAAGCATTCGGAACCACAACAGTTGTTCTGTGGAATCCCATCCTCATCAATTCAGTCATAGGAACCTAAATACTGTATGAGTCCTAGCAAAAGATTTCCAGTATGAGATGGTCTTGCCTGAGGCTGCACCTCCGTATGTTTTTCTGATGGCCAGGTGTTGTCTCGGTCTCTCTCCCTCTCTCGGTCACGCCCTCGGTTCCTCTCCCGCTCCCTGTCTCTGTCTCTGTCTCGCTCTCGTTCTCGGTCCCGGTCTCTGTCCCGGTTCCGGTGATGACTGCTATGATGGGAAGAAGACTTGACCGGCCTCTGGAGCACGAGCTGGTCCTGCTGACCATCGGGCACGACCTGGCACAAACGAGCAAGGCGGGGAAACTAGTGAACACCCAAGAGATAAAGGCCAGAGCTGTAAATCGGAATTCTCTACCGTTCCAAGGACAAGGGTGTCCATATATGTACGTGCATTAGGTCACCGGGCTGGGGGCGTCCAGCGGCTCTACCTGTAATAACTCCATCTTACAGGTAATGTTTATTGCCATCTAACAGAAGAGCACAGGCTCTTGAGAACTGAGGCAAAACTGAAGCGTTTTTACATTTACATGCAAAAAATCCCAGATTGAGCATCCCAATTCAAATGAAAAATCCTAGCTGGGAAAAAATTGTGTGGAAGACACTGTACTTCCAAGTACTTCCTTGACTACTTGGACGCCCCCAGCCCCTGCCGTCCTACTAAGTGGATGAGTGTGAGCTTGTGTGTTTTGTAAGGAAAACACACTTTTTCGGTCCATTCTCCTGCACTGTCCTAGACGTGGAGAACAGTGTGTAACGCGTGCATCCACTGGAAAGCAGGCACTGCCGGAGGCAGCTATGAGCTCCATGCATCTCACCACACGTGCTTGAGCTGCGGTGATGCTGGCTGGAACACTTCAGATGGTTACATGTATAGAACATTAAGAACCAGATCCAAGTACTGTATTGTTCCTCAGCGCATCTTGCATGTTCCTATTTTTTGGACTCAAATCAGAATAATCTGAAAGGAAAAATCGGACAACAATTGTTCTTTTGTTACATGGATCTGGCTCCAATGCAGTTCATTGAAGAAATGAAAAAGATGTTAGTTAATGAAGACATTTATATTTAAAATCACGTGCAGCTGAGATCTGGGTGTAATGATCTAGGTGTAATGCATGACATGAGAACGCGCCGGCTCTATGAGGGCAATACCATGGGCTGAGTAAGGACAGGAAGCACAGAAGAGTTATGCTTTAAGCTATTCTTTGAGTTAAAGAGGGGGAAAAGGCTTTTCTTGATGCTCGGGTTCCTTCCCTCGCAGCCCTCCGTCTGGAATATAAGACGCACAGAAAGGCCAGCAGCTCATTTCAGGAAGAGACAGACATCTTTGTTGCTGAAAACAGTAGATGAACATATGGCCCCATGGCCCAATGTTTGCACACAGAGGCAGATTCCCTCACAGCCATTCTGTTTGGGTTTGCACTGATCTCCGTATGTTATTCTGGGGGGAAATGCTATCGATTCCCATTTGGAGCCTCATCAGGATTACTGCTTTACTGGTTTCGTTAAAGGTCCCATATTATACATTTTGTCAACAAGTTAAAATGGGTCTGTGAGCTCCACTAAACATGTCTCTGAAGTAGTTTGCTGAAAATACCCCTCAGATTAGGCATATTTCTATTTCAGTCCCTTTCAGGGGTGCGATTCCCAAAAGCATAGTTGCTAACGTATTGCTAACTATGCTAGCAACACTATGTTAGTTGCTATTGTACACTATGTTAGTTGCTAACTATGCTTTTGGGAAACGCACCCCAGAACAGGCTGTTTCTAATTAGTATTCCTAAATGCAAATGAGCCGCTGCTGCCCACACCCCCACTCCAGAACTGGGATGTAGACAGGACGGCGAGTGTTTACCTCAAGTGAAAATAATCGGCATGGCTACTGCTATCAGACCATGCATACAGCCGTACATGTTCAACACAACACTCGGTAAACTTCTTCATTGCGATTCCTACGCTAGCGCTTGCAAGAAAGCATAGCGTATCAGGAAGCGCTACCTGGTGGGTGGAGGTTCTCAGACAGGAGGGTGGATAGGAGGGTAAAATGTCCCCTACTGTGACGTAGAAGTAGGGGAGAAATCAAAACGGCTCGTTTAAGCACATAATTTCTGACATTCATAAATTAATACTAACAAAATCAACCACTTTGGATGGCTGTCCAAAGAACCGAAAACTTTAATTTTTTCATAACATGGGACCTTTAATTTGGGTGACTAAAGGAAATGCTTTAATTTCCCTAAACAGCAGCATTCTGTTCCTATGACCCAAGAAGGACATGAAGGAACAAAAATCTAAATTGGTTTGCAGTAAAGGGATAATCAGATAATTAGGATAACGGAGCACAGGCAAAAAAAGACCATTTTGGAAAGTTTATAAAAGAGTTTTGCAGTCTTCTATTTTGTAAGCCAATAGTACACAGACATTGCATTTGTAATGTTGAATGGCTGACAGACAAACACATACCAAGCAATTCAGCGTACAGCGCACACAAAAGACACAAAGGAGTACTGTTTATGTTAAAATAACTGCACAAAAATTTGATCTTTGCTAGAAAAAAAAAAAAAGCAAATGTTAGTGCACAAGTTAGCTGTAGCCAAATAACCAGCTAGGTTGACGCCATTAGATTTACTCATGATCATAATAGTATTTGCCATTTAAGTTCCTTTCACCTTTTTTAATATAAAAAATGCCATTTGGTTAATCACAGCCTCCTTATTTCTGTCGCAACACTTTGTGCAAAAAAAACTAGAGATCTGCCTAATTTTAGAGACTCTGTCAGGACCAAGTCTCACGTTAAAAAGGAAAGTGTGATGCTCACCGGTTGTGACTTCTTCTTTTTCTTCTTTATTGCTCTGAAGAAACCCTGTTTTTCCTTCTGCTTCGGAACCTCTGGTGGGCTCATGGCCATTGCCTCTGCGTTATTCCTAGAAAAATATATCAACATACACGGACTTTTGTTTAAACTGGAGCCACTGGAACCGCAATCATTCCTTCCCTAAACATGCAGTATGCATATATTCACTATGATACTGATATTTCAACAATTGTCAACTACTGCTTATTTCGTACAAGCAACAGACTAACATCTAAAAATCACACCTTAATTCTACTGAAAAGGTATGCAGCCTGCACTTAATAAGAACTGAGTTAGTGTGCTACCATGGCAACAGCAAGGGCTCACCAGGGGTCAAAGTTGGTCTGGCGTTTCGTGTGGTTGGCCATAGTGGCGCTGTCCACTGCAACAGCCGCCACCCTGCTCTGGCCAGCGCCGTCGTGAAAGTTGTCTGGTCGCGGAGAAGGGACTGCAGAACAGGGACAACATACTAATAGTTAAGCTGGTTATATTGTGCATTATAGCAGTTACAGTGTGCGTTTCACTACCTTGTGAAAAATAACGGCATTAAATGAATTTAGTGCATTTGAAATTATGACAAAATAGGCACCATTTCGGGCTGCAATTACAGCATCTACATAGTGTACAGCTTTTGATTCTTTGTGAGGATTAAAATGCAAGAGAGAAAGCCAGGCCTTCACTGGTTACCTGTCAGGTTTGCAAATTAGATTTTAAGGTCACTTCATTGCTTTTCAAAGAGACATATCGACTAGTACCCTCATGTGTCCACTGACACTGTTAATTTTTCTTGGGGTGAGGTCATGGAAATGTGGTCAAAGTCAAGTCAAGTCAGATTTATTGATGAAGCACATTTAAACAGTAGCAGTTATTCCAAAGTGCAATTACTAAGACATAAAGTGAAATAACATTCAAGAGAGGTGCTGGTAGTCTAGTGGTAAGCTATGGACCCAAACGTTGGCTCTATTGTTGCTCCAGTACTATCATCACTGAGCATCTGAGCAAGAGCCTTAACCCCAAGTTGCTCCACGAACACTGACTCTGAAAACAACAAAGGTAAGAGAATTGCTGAAAGCCATTCATGTGGTGTCTATAGGGTGGTTATGTCTGGAACCGACTACTGGAGGTACTAGGAGTTACATAATCCATTTCTCTTTTGGCTTATCTTTTTCCTAATCAACGTTCTTTCTGATTCTTTTATGTAATCTTAATTTTATGATCACTTTATTTTGTTATTGTTGGAGTTTGTATTACTCTGCTGTGATTTGTACCTACTGCTGGGGCAGATGGTAGCGCAAGGTTAGGGAGTTCGCACCGCGATCGGAAGGTCGGTAAAGGTACCACTGAGGTATTCATGAGCAAGGTACCGTCCTCAAGCACTGCTCATGGCCTAAATAAAAGCCTGCCATAAATAAAACCTGACCAAATGATTAAGACCAAAAATTTGCATTTGGGGATATCCTATATGTTTTTATAATACTTAAGGTGAGCATTTTTTTTAAACTTTTTTAATTCAGTCTATTTACTCATTTAAGAGTCTCAATGAAGGAATGAATCAGTTTTACATTTCACTACAAGTTGGACTTGCATAACTATGACAGTAGCAAAAATGGCAAGAATCTTGAATCTTTCTAGACCACGTGTCAAACTCAAGGCCCGAGGGCCAAATCCGGTCCGCCATGTCATTTTATGTGGCCCATGAGAGTTTAAAAAACGCATATAGCTGGGTTAAAATGAAAGGGTAGCATACATTGACCCTAAACAACAGTGTTTCCATTTGAAAGGCGGTTTTCCAAAAACGAAGACGAGAAATGTCAACAGTTAATCCCAAAATGCACAAGAAGAGAAAAATTGATGCAGACGGACGGCTTTTCAACGAAAGATGGGAAAGCAAATACAGTGGTGTGAAAAAATGTTTGCCCCCTTCCTGATTTGTCTTTTTTTTCCCCATGTTTGTCACACTTAAATGTGTCAGAGCATCAGACAAATTTTAATATTAGTCAAAGACGACACAAGTAAACAGAAAATGCGTTTTTTAAGCGAAGGATTTTATTATTAAGGGAGAAAAAAATCCAAACCTACATGGCCCTGTGTGACAAAGTGATTGCCCCCCTGTTAAAACATGACTTAACAGTGGTTCATCACACCTGAGTTCAATATCTCTAGCCACACCCAGGCCTGATTACTGCCACACCTGTTCTCAATCAAGAAATCACTTAAATAAGACCTGCCTGACAAAGTGAAGTAGACCAAGAGATCCTCAAGAGCGAGACATCATGCCGAGATCCAAAGAAATTCAGGAACAAATGAGAAAGAAAGTAATTGAGATCTATCAGTCTGAAAAAGGTTATAAAGCCATTTCTAAAGCTTTGGGACTCCAGCAAACCACAGTGAGAGCCATTATCCACAAATGGTGAAAACATGGAACAGTGGTGAACCTTCCCAGGAGTGGCCAGCCGACCAAAATTACCCCAAGAGCGCAGCGACGACTCATCCAAGAGGTCACAAAAGACCCCACAACAACATCCAAAGAACTTTAGGCCTCACTTGCTTCAGTTAAGGTCAGTGTTCATGACTCCACCATAAGAAAGAGACTGGACAAAAATGGCCTGCATGGCAGAGTGCCAAGACGAAAACCACTGCTGAGCAAAAAGAACATTAAGGCTTGTCTCAGTCTCAACTTGATGATCCCCAAGACTTTTGGAAAAATACTCTGTGGACTGACGAGACAAAGGTTGAACTTTTTGGAAGGTGTGTGTCCCATTACATCTGGTGTAGAAGTAACACCGCATTTCAGAAAAAGAACATCATACCAACAGTAAAACATGGTGGTGGTGGTAGTGTGATGGCTGTTTCAGAATCTGAAAGACTTGCTGTGATAAATGGAACCATGAATTCTGCTGTCTACCAAAAACTCCTGAAGGAAATCAGGAAGGGGGCAAACACTTTTTCACACCACTGTGTATGTTTGTGCTTCAAGGGGGAAAACCGGTGTGTCTTTTGTGTTAAGAGGCAGTGTCTGTGGTGAAGGAGTACAATCTACGTCGGCACTTCGACACCAAACATGGAGATAAGTATGCTAAATTTAGCATCCAAGAAAAACAACGTATTGTCCAAGAATTAAAAGGCAGACTGCAATTGCAGCAGGGAATGTTCACCAAAGCTACAGCTAAAAATGATGCCGTACTTTAAGCTAGCTTTATCATGGCTAGATAAATCGCCCGAGCGTCGCAGTGTTTTTCAAAGGGTGCATTTTTAAAGCAGTGCATGCTAAAGGTGTGTGAGCAGGTGTGCCCTGACCAGATGCAGACTTTTAAAAACGTCAGTTTGTCAAGAAACACCATTGCAGACCAAGTTAAGGAACTGTCAGAAAATCTGGCAATCCAGCTGGCAGAGGAGACACGCAGTCATCTGGCTTTTTCATTAGCTGTTGATGAAAGCACAGACAACATGGATACAGCGCAGTTATCTATTTTTATACGAGGCGTAAAGCCGGACCTCTCTGTCACGGAGGAGCTCTTGGATGTAGCTGCCATGCATGGGATGACAACGGGGAGGGACCTTTTCAAGACGGTGGAGAAGTCAGTCAGTAAAGCTAAATTACCCTGGGTTTAGTTGGTGGGGCTAACTACCGATGGTGCACCTGCAATGTGTGGGGGAAAAAACAGGCTTGGTTGGACTAATGAAAGACAAAATGCAAAAAATGAACTGCCCACACCTCTGATAACGTATCATTGCATCAAAGAAGCTCTGTGTGGAAAGGTTCTGGAAATGAATGGAATAATGTCCACGGTCATGAAAACCGTGAACTTCATTCGGGCGTGTGGCCTGAATCACTGCCAGTTCCAGCTGTTTTTGCAGGAGGTGGGTTCGGAGCATGGAGATGTGCCTTATCATACAGAAGTAAGGTGGCTGAGCAGGAGCGCAGTGCTCAAAAGATTTTTTGAACTCAGGGAACAAATCGCTGTTTTTATGGAAAGTAAAGGAAACCCTTTGCTTGAACTGTCAGATTCAACCTGGCTTTGTGATTTTGCTATGTTGTGTGACATAACCGAACATCTCGTCCAGCTGAATCAGAGGCTGCAGGGTCGCAAACAAGTCATCACGCAAATGTCCGACATGATCACAGCTTTCCAGCGCAAACTCCACTTATGGAAGTCTCAAATGAAACAAGCCAGTCTTGCCCACTTTCCTGTTTGTCAGAGCATCTCAGCCTCTGTTTCTGGTGGTTTTCCCTGCTCTAGGTTGGCTGCCAAATTGAGCCGGTTAATTAATGAATTTGATCGTCGCTTCTCTGACATCAAGGCGCAGCACTCAGATTTTGCCATCTTTGCTAGTCCTTTCACAGCCGATATCAACAGTGCACCCCAACACCTTCAGATGGAGTTAACAGAACTTCAAAGTGACATTGGCCTGAAAGCAAAGTTCCAGGATGCTGCAATCGAAGACTTTTACCGTCTACTGCCCTTTGACTTAATGCCACAGCTCCGACTTCATGCTGCCCGTGTCCTGTCCATGTTTGGGAGCACCTATCCGTGCGAACCTATGTTTTCAATAATGAATCTAAACAAGACCAAGCACAGATCACGACTCACAGATGACAACCTCCACGCTGTTTTGCGGATTGCTACAGCACAAGACCTAAAACCAGACACTGACATACTGACCAGGGGAAAACGGTGTCAGACATCCGGCCAGAAAACCAACAGGTAGGCATAAAAACATAAAACATAAAATGAAAATATAATGTGTTTCAACCAAAAACGAACAGTGTACTATTTGTGAAATGTAATGGTTGTGCTTCTATTTTGTTTGTTATTTTCAGAACATGACTGGATGAGGCTGGTGGATGACTGTGTCTTAGGGTGAGAAAGGACCCACTTGGTGTGTTCAGGGACAATCATCACCACCTTATAAACTTCACCAATACAATTTTGAACTGTGAATGTCTTTTTTGTTATTTTGAGTTAATGACATATCCTTTGAATGTGCAGCAATATTCTTATTTTGCTTGATGTTAGTATTTTGAACTTGAATTTTATAATTTATTTTATTGAAGAAAAGGTTGTTGCAGTGTGTTCAAATCCAATATTTCTGGCCAATATGTCAGTACTAGACAGTTCAATAAATGTTAATCCTGTCTGGCCCACGACTTAGTCTGTGTGGCAAATTTCGGCCCGTTGTGTAATTGAGTTTGACACCCCTGTTCTAGACTGATTGTTAACAGGTTCCAAATTTGAGAATACCTCTGTAGAAGCTGCCAACTCGTCGAGGCATAGAGTCACTGTAGATGATCCTGTTTTCCTTGGACGAAGTCCCGTCTTCGATGTGTGGATCGTGATACATTCCCACCTGGAGTACAAAGACAAAAGGTTTGCTACAGCACCAGAGTTGTTGCAAATATTTGTCTCTTCTGCACTACCCTTCATGCAGTAAGACCTACAGTGACCAGAACCTGATTCTTTCTTTGTGAGGAAGAGGGAAAAGGTTAAGAGGCATGAAGGAAAGCAGGAGAGAAAGTTTAGTTGGCTTGCTACATTGTGCTCAAAGCAAAACCTAGACTTTTAAAATGAAATGGGGGAAACACTTACAAGACATTTATATAAACATTAAAAGCAGGAGCTGAAGGCTCTAAATGGTCTGCTGCTTGGCAGATCGAATAAAAACATGACGAAGAAAAGATGTGTGGTATGGAAATATAATAGCAGTAACTAGTTGAGAAACAGGAAGGACTGACTTCAGTTGGCTGTGTGTGTGCAGGTGTGGGTGGGTGCATGCACTGAGAGCATGTGTGTAAGGTGAATTTGGGGTCCGTGTGGACTGGGCTGAGACTCGGACCTCATTTTTGGGCCGCTGTGAGTGGAAGGAAGCAGTGTTGTCCCTCGTTGAGTCTTTAATCGGCCCATGAGAGTGAGGCTTCTCTTTGGGAGATTGTTCGCTCTGTCAACACAAACACACAGCAGGTAAAGCTGACAAGAATGGTGTGTGTGTGTGTGCGTGCGTCTGTAATTAATCAGACTGTGTCTCTGTGCACGTTAGATTTGAAATGAAACAATAGTTATTGTCAATTTGACCCTTAATTTGAGTGCATTTTTAATGTTGGTTACACAATGGAGATTTCCAAAGAAGTAACTGATCAACTGACATCAACTGGCCAACTGTGTGTCAATAGCAGTGGGTGATCCTTCACAAAAGCTGACAAAGTAAACTTTTTCCTGGATGTAACTATAAATCCCTCTAAGCAAAACCTCCTAAATTTGTCAGCGTTTCAAAATCAAGAAGATTTGGAAATTTGCTTGTAAAGCCTGATTAGGTATATCTGTGAAATAATTTGTCTTGAAACTAGGGATGCCCTGATCCAACTTTTTCAGTTCTGATAACGACGCTGATATTTGGGCTTTGGGTATTGGCTGATCGCAAATAGAGCTGGGCGATTCATGACTCATCCGGGTTAATCACCCGGATCCTTAAAATAACTCATGAGTCACAAGTCCATTAACCCGAATCCATCGATTCCTAACTACATGACTAAAATATAAACCCCATCACGTACAAACTCATTACAAGATCAATACAGCCATAGTAGCAAGTATAGCTGCTAAAAATCTCATAACTTACAGTTTGCACCACCACACTCAAATGAGCGATCCTAACAACTTCCTACAGAGTTGAATCCCCTTTGTAAACTACGGGACTCATGTCAGTCGAATCAGCAACACCGCACGAAGCACACACATTCATGAGTAAATCTGCTGGTTAACGTCCTCTAGAGTCGGAAACATATACACTAATCTGAATCGCGGGTTAGTGAGTGCATTTGCTGGTCAACTTAAGCACATACAGCCGAATCTGAGGTGCGTTTCTCAAAACGTAGTTAGCAACTAACATAGTATACATTAGCAACTAACATAGTGTTGCTTTTGGGAAACGCACCCCAGATTCGCACACATGTGGGTCAGAGCTCCCCAAACCACAGACAGAATGAATCCACCGGTTAACTTAGTGTCACTTGAAAATAATAGCCTCGTCTTGATACTTTGTCATTTATTTGGAAGTGCATTCATTCTCATCACAAGCCACATATACTTCTTCTATGAATAACAAAAGATTCAGCTGGCGATTTGGCAATGCTGACTCAAGTGACTCCCGGATCAATTTACTGAGTGACTCAGAGGAAGCCGAATCCTAAAAAGGAACCGAATATTACAGCTCTAATCCCAAGTACCAAACTGATATCAGTTTTTAAGTTCTGTAGATCTCTGTGAGGTGGAGGCTGAAATTATTCTGTGATGCTTAAGGAAACACTTGACTTAAATACTGTTTTCTTAACTAAAACAATGTAATAATTACATACCCATTAGTATATGCTAAATTACTTATTATTCTTAAAAAATAACATCTCAAAAATTATGTTTAAACACAGTTCTGTAATTTCATGACAGTCTCTAATCCTGTGACACTAAAACCATCAAGAAGACAGAGATTGTGAGCGATAGCTGGTGTTGTTAAGGAAATTAAACAGTGCGATTGTGTGATTTGCTTTTGGGGACGTTGTGTGTTGCATTGCTTGTTCTGCTCATTGTTGTATCAATATGCACAAATTAAAGCAATGTCCAACAATAAACCAGTTTTACCGCAGTGCCACTTCCAATACATAACTTGTGTGCGCGCATATGCAAACATAGAAAAACCTACTATTTACAGATCGGCTCAATGCCACCAATACCCAGTCCAGCTATTTGAGTCGTTATCGGACCGATATCCCATCGTATCGGAACGGTGCATCCCTAATTGAAACCAGGCAAATGGAATTAAAGACTAGGGTAAGATCAGAAATATATTCCTTAAAAACCTTAAGGACACTGAGAAAACAACCCTTGCCAAAAATAGCTTAATATTTTCATCAGTATAAAGACAAAATAAATGTGAGGCTCTTTATCAGAGCAGAGAACTGAAGGAACTAAAAGAGCAAACTTCTTTTAGGAGACTAAAATGTTGATTTAGAGAATTAATTTAGAGAATTTACTCTTGCTTTACTAAGCCCCACTGCTAACTAGGCGTTACTGAACACTGTGACTTTTAATATTACTCTTCAACCTTTATACACCTAACCGAGATCTAATACAAAATCTTGTTTCAAAACCTCGCCTGGTTTAAGGAATCTCTACCTAAACTGCTCATTTCTGACCTGACCTGAATATTTTATACTAAAATGCATTGGAGTATAGAACCAACACAACAAAACTGTCATGGTTCAAATACTTATGGACTGTAGGTTGTGCACGTGTGTATATGTGGGTGGGTTCTAGCTGTGATCTGTCATTTGGTGAATTATAAACAGTAAGGAGGCAAGAAGCAGCAAAGCCTTACCAAGACTAGCAATGTCAAACACACAAGCATGCACAGCAGCTGACATAAGCTAATGCTCTCAAGACTAAAATGATGACAAAATGTATTAACAGTGGTTAGCCTGGGACACCTTACACGCCAGCATAATGTAACATCTGCTTGAGTATGAAATTGGGCCAAGAGGAAATAGTAGCTTGTTCAACATTTTAAGCATAGGACAAAGCGCAAGACAGTGAAATACTAGAGGATAAACGACAAGGAAGAGACAAGGAGAAAGTTAAAAAGAGTAAAAGACAAACAGAAATCTGGCTAGAGAGACAAGCAGGCAGATAGGTAAATAGATAGATCGATAGATAGATCGATAGATCAATACATCGATCGATTGATAGATAGATATATAAGTAGGTAGATAGGTAGGTAGACTGACTTAGAAAGACGAAGAGATAGTTAGAAAAAGAAATGGACAGGTAGACAAAGGAAAGGACAGAATAAGACTGACCCTGCTGAGGTCCTGGTTAAGTTCCTCTCTGGATGAACTGGTTGTAGGATGCCGGGGTAATGTGCGATGTGGCAGTTGAGGAGAAAGTAGCTGCAGGCTGCTGGCACGTGTTGGCGCCCCCTGCCCCACTACAAGTCCCGCTTCTTGCCCATGGGTCCTATGCCGCTCGCGGCGGACATACATGGAGTGCCTGTGGGGTCGCTGCTGGGATGAGAAAGGGCTGGTGTAGCCCAAGCCATATGGGAATGTCTCATGTGGGGCAGAAAGTGAGTGCGTGTGGGCCCCTCCGGCTGCAGCTGCCCTGGCTGGATCCAGTGTGTCAGGCGCTTTGGGTTCTTCTGGAGTTTTCTTTCGGCCAGAGGAGCGTCGCGAGTCGAGGGTGCCACCCTCCAGGCGTGGGTTGCCCCGGCCTGCAGGGCTGTGGCCCTGTCTCTCAGTGCCTGAGAGGCGCTCTGCCCGTGGACTGCCTGGTGCTGCATTCAGGTCCAGGCAACTTGCTGGAAAGTAGCGCGGACCTGAGCCTGAGCCTGAACCAGAGCCAGATCCGGATGTGGGCTCATCTAGGTGGAGGCGTGGTTCGGTCAAGTTTCCTACAGACTTGGCATCGCTAAGTGTACCGTGGCTCTTTGAGAGGCTCAAGAAGGATGAGGCACTCTTTGAGGATGATGAGGATGGCATGGAGCCATGGGAGCTTTCCATGTAGGTGTGGCGACCGTGCTTATCACCTGACTGCAACGTACTGGTCTTGGTCTCCAGGAAGGATGAATGTCGATTCGATTTTGATGACTTGGAATACTTGCCGTCTGCTCCAGCAGCCACCCCAGGCCCAGCCTTGGACCCCAATACAAAGTCAAACTCTGTCTTGCCTTTGTGGTCCTTGGGGCTAAGTAGGTGGGGAAGGTTGCTGTTGGCAAGATCCTTGCTGCAGGAGACTGAGCGGTTCAGTGTCTGGCTCTGATAGCTCTTGGGATGTAATGTGGGGCTCAGGCTAGTTGCCAATGGCCCACCGCCCCCATTCAAGAAGCTGTCTGTACTTCTGTGCAGGTCTTCATGCCGTGGCAATGATGAGCAGTCTTTGCTATTGGAGCGGCGGTGACTAGAGCTCTTACTCCTTGATAGAGAAAAGTGAGAGACATGAAGGCAGTTAAAAACACAGGTAAATTACAGATCCCTGTGCTTCACATTTAAGACAATAATTATCTGTGTTGTAACACTAGCCTTTACAGTGACTTAGCTGACGGTCTCAATTATTTCTTAGCTATGTGTCTAGAAACTAGGGATGCACAGTAATATTGGAATCGGCCGATAATTGCTTTTTTAAGTCACTGGCATCAGATCGATGCTTCGTTTTGCCTGATCTTTTCCATTGATACTTTATGACGCATTAAATGCCTGATGACTGGAATTGTAGTTCTCTTATCTTGACTTGGCTACTACAATATTTGCACAATTTTGAACTGCTGCTACAATACTTCCACAACTACTGATCATTTCTTGTAAAAACCACTAATTGTAGTTTCTCACCGACTGACATTTGTACAGATTATTGAAGATATTGTATAGATTGCAGTTCTCCACTTCACTGCTGTAAAAAAAATATGCGCATATACACTCTAGATCAAACTTGAATGTTAGTTGAGACATTGTTTTATTTAATAGACTGTCTGTAAAGAACTTTTCATATTGAAACTGTTACAGATTTTATACACGTTCAGTGTAAAGACAACTCTTAGACCAAATTGTTGGCTGAATACTGCATGTAACCTAATTGTCTCTCTTTCTGCCTCTAGATAAAGTGTATATTCATATTCTATTTCTATATTGCTTGTTCAATGTGCCTTATTTGTTCTTTGCACTGTTAAAATTGGAGCCATGTCATCTCGACTCTTTATACATGTACAGTATATAGCAGAGATTACTATAAAGCTTACTTTGACTTTGACTTTGAACCAGGAGGTTTAGTTTAGTATAATGAAAGGCTTAAATACTAGGAATTTAAAGTCACCTAGCAAAATTCAGAGTAGATTGTAAATTTGCAGTATGTGTGTTGTAGAGAATTCTGATTCAAGGGCTTTATGAACTACTGGGTGAGATCCACAAAGTGTTTTGATTTTGCTATGTAGCTTCCACTTTCCAATCAGCAGCAAGAGCATCTATGTTCATATATCAGTGGAGGTATGTGTTTGTGGGCATATTTACCAATCTGAGAGGGAAATATTCTCCACTGTGAAGCTGAAATGTATTAGAAAGCATTGTAGAATATAATGTAGGATTTGAAAACATATCATAAATTATCAAATACTTTTTTATTTGAGGTTATATAGGCGTTCTTTCTTTATATAGCCAAATTATTTGTCTACTCCTAGGTTTTTCCATAGTCTGACTGTTTCAGCCCAAATAAGCACAGAGAAAACCACACAAAAACGAAACTTGCCAAAATCGTTTTTTCCAAAACTTACAAACCTGAGAACCTCATGAGTGCTAAACTGTAGCTCCAATAACAAGCTCAATACAATCTGAGATAGCACATATGTTTGTCACCTTGTATGTCTTTCACTATCTAGTCATTTGTGGGAGATATAGTTATATTAAAATCCATTCTGTCTAGCAATGTTTATCAGCGGAGAAGGAGGTGCTCACCGGCTGGGGATGGTGTTGTCCCCATGATAGGGTTTCCTCTTGGTGGAGCGAGGGGGTGTTGGCGAGGGGGGCGCAGGACGCTCCATGGCTCGCAAAGCCTGGAACACGTGGTGGTTCAAACACTGCTCAGTTAGGAAGCGCTCAGTGGGGTTCAACAGCAGCAGGTTCTGAAAAATAACAATACAACATTAGCACCAATATCAGAATCAATGAGATCAAGGTTCTGAAATGGAAACACAAGAGATTAAGGCTTCACAAGACGGCTACTTTAGAAATGATAAAGAGCCAAGTAGAGCAGTGAGTCACCAACCGTGACTCCTAAGGGCCTTATAATGTGATAATGCCACCACCTGCCTCTTGACAAATGTTTGAATTGTATGCTGATGAAAAATATGCAGTATTTGATGATTCACGTTATTTTCATTCATAGTGGATGTTAACACAGCCTCCACTAATGCATAATATACTGTATGTTTTCTACAGAGGTAGAGCCTAATGGCCTAATGCCTCTCACCTTCATCAGATCCAACATCAGGCCATTTATGATGCCGAGGTATCTTCTCTCCAGAGTCTGAGGGTGACTGACTGTGGGAAACTGTCCGCAAACAGTGCATAAAAAGAGAGAGAAGGAGCTATTATGGTTGTGTTATGGCTATTCCGAAAAAATCTATAATATAAGTTTATCAAAAGTGGGAATGTCTGAGAAAGCCCAACGTGGTTATTACGATCAGAGGACTAAAAGACAAAACTAATTCCATTATCACTGCTCAGTTAAACCAAGAGAACAGAAAAGCTTCCATTTTAAAAGTTTAGCCCTATTTCACTGTAAAAAAGTGAGTCAGTTGGTTGCCACATTTTTTCAGTTTTCTCAGCTCAAAGTAGTTCGTCATTTATTGAACGTAAAAGAACATTTCATTACTGAGAAGACAAAAGAAGAGGAGGAGAAAAAGCATTAAGACTTGACTGGTTCTCACCCGGAGGCCGGCGAAACGGGGGTTGCTGTAGAAGAGCTTCATCTGCTCGGGTGGCAGAGGCCCCAGCACTTTCTGAATGGTGAAGAGCTGGTCAATCTCACTCTCACCAGGAAACAATGGTTGCCCATCACTCAGCTCTCCCAGAATACACCCCACCGACCACATGTCCACAGCCTTCCCGTACGGAGCACTGATGAGACCAGCAAGACTGACTTTATCAAAACGAATAAATATAGATTTTTTTTCTAATGGATTGTGTGTTCAACCCATTCAACAAGAGTTTTTAGTTTTTTATTGTGCATTCCAAGTAAATAAGGTAGAGGTCGACTGATATTGGTTTTTCAGGGCCGATACTGATTATTATTATTATTATTGCTAGTTAATGGGACCGAAAACCGATATTTGAAACGTATAAAAAAAAAAAAGAAGAAGAAGAAAAATTCTGCTAATGTATTTTTTTATTTTACAAACACCAACACAAAACTTGATTTAAATAACTTTACTGTTTATAATTCCTGAACTTTTTTTTTACATTATTTTAATTGAATCTTAAATAATATTAAATATTTTGTAACATTATAAAGCTGTAAAACTTAAAATTGAAACTTAAACCTTATTCCAAATCGAGCAGCAGCATGTTGTAGTGCAGAAAGCAAAGCTGCTCACCATGCTCTCCACTTAGCCTAGACCTCCTTGTGTAGCATATAGCCAATCAGAGACTGCTGTGGGCAGGACATCAAATGAAGCAGCGAGTCGAGAGCAAATGGCACAGAGAGAAGACATGGCAGTGGAGCCACAGTAGCGCACCTTGTAATTACTTCCTATCATTCATGTTCAAAATTAAATGCAAATTAAAGGCAAAATGCCTAATATCGGCCCCTGACAATCGGCCCGGCTAATAATCGGTCAACCCTTAAAATGAGGTCTCTTTCAAAATCATTTACAGTAGATTTTCATAATGTACTGTGTATTTATGTATATATATATACAGTATATATACGGTATGTGTATGCAGTTAGCTTCTTCAATAAAGACAGAGCATCCCACTGACTCTGAACTTCCACTCTGCACTGTTTTTGCACACTTGAATTTGCACTATTGCACATTCTTAGTTCAAACAGCACACTGCTTATTTATTTAAATCCATTTAGCACAGACTCTAGCTCTAGCACATTCTGTGTTCCATATAGGTACACTTCTCTCTGTACTATACAGGTAAACTCAAAACAACTATATCTTATTACATCCTTGCATTCTCTAAAAGGTGTCTAATTTCTTATTGTACACTTTTCTTGAACTCGCTCAAATATCCTTATTTCTATTTCAATTCGTAGTGCTCCAACCATATTCCTCCATTTATTAGTACCTTGTACATATCCTTTAAAAATCTTTTACATTTTTATGTCTTAGCATTAATCACCGAAGCAAATTCCTTGTATGTGACACCATATTTGGCAAAAACCTGAATATATAATGCAAGTCGTGCAGCTCTAATGTACAGGGCTGCAACAAATGACTATTGTGGTAGTAGACTAGTTTTTGACTGTTTTCTACTTACACACACCTACTTACACGGAGAGGGGGAGAGACAGAAAGAAAGAGAGACGAATACATACAGACAATGAAAATCAGTGTGCCCAAATCGTGCAGTCCCTACAATTAACTAAATGAAATAAGAAAAGCCTACAACCATAAAAGATTAAGTTAGTCTAATTGCTATCAATGTAATGAGAGAAGAGGCAGCGAGGGCTTTTGAGCTCAGCACATGATACGAGGAAGAGACGAAGAAAAGAGGCGGAGATGGAGAGCAGAAAAGAGCAGAAAAGACCAGAGACGGCAGACTGAAAGACACATTTCTGCTGTGAGAGGGAGGACGAGAACATTCGAGTAGGCGGAATTTAAATGGTGAGACTTAAAAAAAAAAAAAAAAAGGGATCTGCTACATTCGCCTCATCTAGTGGCACACACTAGATAACACCACCCAAATAACAAAGAGCCACAAATAACATTTAAACAGCCAGGAGCACAGAGGGGCATTTGACTTTAGACACAATTTAGATATACCACTCAACACGAAACAAAATCCACATCTAAATTCTAGTGACACTGTTTCCACACTAAGTACAATACAACACTGCCTGTTGAATTGCTTTAGGTGCACTGACCACAGACACCAGTGATTGGAATTTTACATTCGGGGATCAGTAAATATATATCAGACAGTACTAAAATTGGTGTAAGACATGTAGGACTTACCCAAGGAGCAGCTCAGGAGAACGGTACCACCTTGTGGCCACGTATTCTGTGTAGTTAGCATCACTGCCTTCTGAGAGATTGCGTGCAAAACCTGGCAGATGAAGAGAAAGATACACAAAAGAAATAATCACAGACAGAGAGAGGTAAGCATAAAGAGAATAAAATGGGAACGGCCAGACTAAAGAAATGAAGAGATGTCTCACACACTACAGATCAGAATCACTCCCACCACCCCTCTCATTTACAGAGGCATAAAACACTTGTCTTCAAGTTTCTCTAAACGAGCGTTTAAGTACCACTCATTCAGGACTGAATACTGATGATAATAATTATTTTCAAATCCTCTCTGTACATTCTAGAGCCAAAATATGGATTTTTTAAAGCAGGATTTGATCAATTTTCCCTTAAAAATGATCATAAACAAAGATTTTCCCAAACATTTGTTTTGTAGTTCTATGTGAGACCTCACCAAGACAACATGACATGAAGCAAGATAAATGTGTTTGTCATAAATAGTACAAAACTGGAACAAATGTGTGCTGCAGTGTGCACTCTAACATTGAAGGACCCTTCTTCCATCTCTCTATTTCTTTTTCTTTATCAGCCATTAAACAGCACTGACACCAATGTATCCATAATTAGCTCATGTCTGCCAATAATATCAACAAAATTATATTCAGTGTCTTCATGAGTTCTCATCTCGGCCCCTGCAAGAACCTTGTTATTGGTCTGTGTACAGAAGCTCTAGCGACATCTTAAAATACAAAGCCTGGCATCTCAAACTGACCTTTCCCACTTTGGAACGTTAAGAAATTGGAATATATTATATTTTGGTATTACATGTAAGAAATCAGAGAGGTTATATGAGTGAGACATGTGCCAAGGATTCCAAGTACTCAATTAATCTAGCAGTGTTCCCTGGGCTAAAAATAAAAAAGTCTTTGAGAGAAGTCTGCTGCTGCAGTTACAGTGAGTCATGCACATTCTCCATGGCAGTTAGTGAGCTGCTGAAATCTTATGAAGCGTGACTTTTTGCTTGTCATGCAATAATATTTATCTTCCACCAGGTGGGGCATCGTGGTCTCATTTACATGCACAGTAGCACGAAACACACACAAGCATAAATCGCAGATCAGGGTGGTGCTGTGGACCGCCGAAGAGCTGGTGTGAGGTCTTATTAGATGATTTATCGACATATCAAAAGTCCCTTCCCTCATTACAATTTGTGTATTTGGGATCAGTTGAGAATTCATACAGACACACAGGTATCCATTATAATTGAAAAGAGGAAAATGAGCCAACTCACCAAAATCACACAGCTTAAGTATGTCATTGGAACTGATGAGGAGGTTTTCAGGCTTGATGTCTGAGAAGAGAAAGACAAGGTGGTCATAAATTGCAATAAAGTAAACAAAGTGATCAGGAAAATGCAGTCAATGTTACTAGCAAACACTTTTGATACAAAAAAAAAAATCAACTTAAACCTAGCTATACAAATCCCAGGCAAAACTGCATAACCTAATCAGTGAAACCTACCTCTGTGTACAATCTCATTCTTATGGCACCAGTGGATTGCTTTGATCAGCTGATAGATGTAGTTTCGGACTTTATCGGGTGGTGCACCATTGGGCATTTCCTCCAGCAATTCCAGCATGTTCTACAAGCATTATAAAGCCAAAATAATTCCATAATAAATGGTCACATATCAACATTGCACAGTTAATCAAGAGTATGTTCAGCTCTTGGGAACTGCACATCAGGCAGTGTTACCATTACAATATAAAATACCAAGGGTTTTTGACACACAGCAGCCACATTGAACCACTACCTCTTTTTGGTTCTTTTAAGACGTTGTGCCCAGCTATTCACTGCTAATCTGGTAGGCATTTAACGTGTGTGCCTCCCTGTTCGGCCACCAGAGAACGTTTGTCTTCTCTGTCCCAGTTTGTCCCTGGTAAGTATTAATATGCCACACCTGTGTCCTTATTTACCTCTCCCTTCCCTCTTTGTCTCCTTGAGTTTTTTCTCCTGCCTGACAGTAAGCTATATCAAAGACTCCTGCCTCAGGTGACAAAGTGGCAAGGAAAAAATTCAAAAGTCAAATGTAAAAATGTTTAAATATGAAAGTCAGTTAAACTAAGTATCGTTTTCCCCTCATTCAGGCAGCAGATCAAATATTACATTAACGCCCTAAAATAAAGTCAAAAATTAGATAATACATTTTCTGGACTCACATGCTCAAACCCAAGGTACAAAAATGTACCATGTACTGTCTGCTATGTCTGCTCTGCAAATACGACATGGGATATGTAATTCGTGACTGAGTTGAATGATTTGGGGGAAAATATCTTCTGCATTCATGCTGTATAATATTACATTTTGTATTAAACTACATGTTTTTCAAACATGAAAAGCAGCAGGTGAAAAGATGCAGTTGTCAACCTGCACTTCTCTTATGATATGATCTCTGCATTCAACTAGCCATACAATCAGATTCAGTGTTGACTTGGAAAACAGTTTTCATCTTTTCTGCAGAAAGTCATTTAATGTTGCATTTGATGTTAAAATAGTCCACTTTGTCCTTGTTCTGATGTGAAAATAGTCCACTTTGTCCTTGTTCTGATGTGAAAATAGTCCACCTTGTCCTTGTTTTACCTACAGTAAACAGTTTCAGATGACCTACTTTTAAAAAGGCAGCTTAAATGTCATTTCAGTTCCAGTTCTGAAATGTAAAAATGATAGTTATACTATTTGCAACATATTAAACATGTAATCATCGAGATTACTGAGGCCTTTGGGTCCATTCATCAACTCCTCTAAAAGCTAAAATGGTTACGGTTGGGGCAACCTAAGTGTTGTAGCAGTTTCTTCTGAACCTAAAGAAAACAACTCTTCTGAACCCAAAGAAAACCAGCTTCATATGAAACAGGATTTTTGACTCCTTTTCAGTTTCAGAAAATGTATTTTCTTGTACTTACTCTCGGTTGCCATTATGTATGTTCAATATTCATGAGGTCTTTTGCATTGACAATTTATGGTTGAAGGAGGTCTTGTAGAGGGACATGAGCCTAATCCGTGTGCACTCAATTCCAAGTAGAGTGTGATATAAGAGGAGAACATCGCTTACAGGCATGCATACACACAGTTTTATAGCGCTGACTTTTTTGCACAAACCATTTTCGTCTTTTTGTGTATGCATACTTTTGGCATAAGTACTATGAAAATTGCATGAATTCCCCAGACTGTGGAACAAATCACCATATAATAAGCATGGAGTAAATAGAAGTGCAAAACTGAATTACAGGTTTTGTGCCATCAGTAACATAAATGCCTGAATGTGGAGATACCACCTCTCCCTTAAGTTATCACTAAAAACAAAATTATGATCCAGATATCACAAGTAATAACAACCGTCAATGGAAATGTACTGGAAGAAATTACAGTAAAGTAGATAATGAAAGTTGTTAATACTGATAATGATCCAAGTACATAGTACTCAAAATAATACTTAAGTACAAACACTCAGGTACAATACATTACAGTAAAACGTCCTGACGTGTGAAACCTGAACTTGAGGTTATACTTCCACACATACTCAAATACCATTCAGTAAAGTTAAATAAACTACATAAAGCGCAAGTCGACCATCACTATAGCGTGAACATTGGACCAACATCTTTGTACCACAGCACCACGTAAAGAGCAACTAAAGTGCACTTTGGACTGACCTTCTCTACATACTCAAACACCAGATAGAGTTTTCCCCGACGGCGGAAGGCCTCCTTCAGCTCTACGATGTTCTCCTGCTTCAACGTGCGGAGCATTTTCAGCTCCCGCAACGTTGTCTCCTTCACCTCCTCATTCTCTGTTTACACAAAACAAGCAAGGTCAGATAGCAGATTGTAGTTTCAACAGCAGGGGAATATGGAGTACATGAAGCAGACAATATGTTGCATCACAATTTTATTCAGCAGGAAGTTTTTACATTTTTATATATAAATTTTTGCATTTCATGTGCTGTTCATGCTGATTTTTTTTCTTTCACTCCTTACATCAGTACAGTTAAAAATACTATTTGTTCAAAATAACGTAGCTAAAAAATAAGGGAGAAAGCTACTATATACTGTACTATATAACAAACAAGAAGGAACATTCACATCCACCATAAAGATTATAGTGTGTTTACCTTCACTGTCCTTAAACTTCTTTATGGCCACAAGCTCTTTTGTTTCCTGTGAAAGAGACATGCACAATCAGTGTGGATCCTGACTCCAGCACCTCCACATCTCTACAGTAGCTAGACATGTTATATGAGAAATATTCTGAGGGGTGGATTCTGAGAAGCAAAAAAGAGTTTCAATTAAGACCATATTTAAACAAACATTAGGCTTAGAACGTATCCAAGCACAGCCCCCCGAATAAGGATTTGGTCAGTGACACCAAACATTCAGATTAATATTCAGAAAATGAATATTAATAATATATTCAATACTTCAACATGGCTATGTGTCAGTGTCTGCGCACTAATTGTTGCTATAACCATTTGACTACTATATTATAATCATCAGATAGTTAATAACAGTCCCTACCGCTGATGACTTAAACAAATAATGTTCCCACACAAGCCCGTGTCTTTGCGTTACTGGTGGTAATGTCCGGCTGTCATTTTAAGCCCAGTCGCTTATCCATCAACACAATCTCTTATTACAGTGACACAGTATGATCAGTACTACTGCTAACGTATAACTGTACTGTGCTGCTACTTTATTTGCACTTACAAGGAAAAGTCCTTGTGTCAAATTGAGCATAATCATTCACTGGCAAATGGGGTTACATGAATAGCGCATAATGGATGTTCTGCAGAATTACTTTGTAACTGACACAATTCGATCAACTTGTAGGTTATCATGCAGCAGTGTGAACAATTTATCTACTCTAATACTCTATTCTTTTGTATATTTATTAGATAGACGTCAAAGTCAAATATGACACTTTCATGAATAACTTTTAGACTTTTATGACTAAAAGTCTGGCTCTGCTAGCAGAACTAATACAATGAAACAACAAAACTGCTAAAGTTTCAAATTCTGCCCCAAGAAAAAAAACTGTTAAAACAGTGAAGCAGAACATTCAAACTCCATGCAGTTCTTTTGCACGCTGCCATTTGCCATGATCCGCTAACTGACAGCTAAGGCAGAGAGTAAATCTGGACATAAAGAGCAGTTTGGTAGGATTATGTAATGTTATATAAACCTTACAGCTTTGAGGACAAAGAGTTGAATACGATGCACTAGACATCAAGAGATGCTTTGGGTTAAATATTTTAAAACTTTTTCTCAGACATGTTATCAAGGCAGGAAACCTGAGGAATTGGGGCGCAGAGCCCAACAGTATTATAATAGCTAACAAAAAACCTCCACCACAACCACCTTTCCTCCCTGCAAATCTGTTTCAGTTCATTGATACTTGGGGGATATCTTGATTATCCTCTTTAGGTCATGCATCAGAACATCAATCATGTTAAGGTCAGGACTCTAACAGGACAATTTCAAACAGAAACCATTATTTGTGACCCTCCACGGCAAAACCAGTTGCCAAATTTTCAAAATTGAGTTATTATGTTTCCGTGAAAGGGCATAAATCGAGCTTCAAAACGGTACCTATATCGAATGAATCAGACGACATATGACTGAGATATCAACATTCAAAGAAGTCGGGTTTCTCCTGTCACGCCAAGTGAGAAACGGAGAAATCTGCCTTTGAAGTTGACTATCGACGTAGCACTCACAGACGCTTGGTATGGTCGCGTCTATGTTTGTATTTACGGTAGGGCTGAACAATATATCTCAAATTTATCGTCATCGCGATATCAACATGAGCAATATACATATCGCGAAAGACTGACTGAACTGCGATAAATGCTGTTTTTCCAAAGCTCTTCATATCAACATATTTGGCCAATCAGATGGAGCCTACTGCCTTATGCCCGCCCCCTAGTAGTCAGCGTCTGGAGTCTATGTTACCAGCAAATCCAAAGCAGAAAAACATTAACACTATAAAGGCTAAGTTTTTACTTACTTATCGCATGTGATATCGCCATCGCATGTTTTCCTAATATCGTGCAGCCCTAATTTACGGTATCCTACGCTGCATTCATAGTCACACGGACAGCCTACCTGCGTTAGGTTAATTGAACTCTGGAAACGGAGATGGACTCCGGAGAAATATCTTCACGCTAGTCAATGAGTGGACTTACTGTAAATATTTAAGTAGAGCGGTAAAAACATAAACTTTTAACATTCTGCTGGAATTGAATTCCTCACCTCAAGAAAGTCATGTTTTTAGAATGGAAAGGGTAAGTTTTTCAGCGAAATTTATTCACAACAGTACAGTATAGACCTTCCACTGTTTCAAAACACTAAAAACCAAACATCCAAACTTTTACCCCACGCAACATAAGCAGTCGTTTTTCTCGGAAACCTCCGTTGCGACAAGCGACTGGTTTTGCCATGGAGGGTCACATTTAGCAAGATTAGCATGCTCTGGGTCTCTTTTTAAAGGAATACAGAACCCCAGTTTCAGTACATATCTACCCTCACTGCAACTTGATTGAATAATGTTTAAAAAGTTGTTCCCAAACTTTATCAGCAGGGCCCTTCTTTTTCTTCTCAATGATGTTTCAGTTGTGGATGATGCCCCCCATGTTTCAACTTGATGAATGCGGATGAAAAGGCTACTTTATCTATGTAATAAAGGTTTACAAGCAAGTGTTAAGCACAAACACATCAGGTATAAACCAGGTTTCAGTCACATAAACATGAAGCTTGTGCCTCTAAATTGGATCTAAATTGGTCTAAAATGAAAGCTGTGACATCCCAAATGTGCACAGGCCATATTTGTCTGCTGTTACCTCAAACTGGAAGGTTAAAATAGTTGAAAACTCACATAAAATTACATTTTTAATTGATGTTTGTATTTTGTTAACAGTTGTTAGCACCACGCAGCTCAAAGTGTGTCATGCTTCTACACTGCCTTTACGTTCACCAATACAATGTCTTGTTACCCCTTCAATAAATGCAAAGAACCAGCACTGCTTAATTGTTCCAGCTTTCTTCTCAGTTGACCATAGAGCATTTTTCTTGAGGAACTTCAACAACCAGGTGTCACAACCAAGGGACATTACCACCAGGCTCAATTTTGAAATAAGCACTGAATCCAAAGTTGGACCATGAATGCACAATCACACATATTTATACAGCACAAACACAAAGGGGACTTTAGCCAGTTTCAGTAGGAAGAGGCCCAGGCAAAGGCATTAGGGCCAACAATCTTAGACATGGCGGAAAAGATCGAATCCCATCGCCGGTTCGAATCCCAGGACCGGTAACGGTATCACTGAGGTACTCATGAGCAAGGTACCATCACCAAGCACTGCTCCCCAGTGCTGCCCATGTTAGCTGCTCACTGCTCCTTCACGGATGGGTCAAATGCAGAGATTACATTTCGTTGTAGTGCACTATGTACCGTGCTGTGGTGTGTTCACGATGACAAATAATCACTTACTTCCAACATGGCAGACATTCCACTTTTCCTGGATTTTCTGGAATCTCCCACATACTAATACCAGCTCCCTGATGCTCAATATGGGCATACTTCCCTGAAATATGGTTTTGTAAAGTTGGGTATCTCCAGCTCACCTTACCTTAATAGAAATGTTTGTATGCAAGATTATGGCACATGGTGCAGATGTACAGTATATTACTGCAAAGCTATTTGTAGTTTTGTGAGAATCAAAAGGGCCATTAAGTGGCCCCCAAAACGATTTCCTAGAGTGGTTAGAATGGCCAATATTTTCCATCACTCACACAGAAGATAATATCAGTGCACCTATTACTTTCTATTGGCATGTCAGACTATTACGGGACAGATAGTAGGATAACAAATTATACGCTTGTTTTTAGTCCCTTCCGTTTCACGCTGCTCTCTGGTGGCATTGTGCATTTGTATGCAGTGTAGGGGGTGTTGGAATTTGAGAGTGCTGTTGTCTACGCAAGACAGAGGACGCTGAAAGCAGATAGTCCTGACAGAGGAAAAGCCACTTTAAGCATGTCCTCTCTCTTACAATAGAAAGGACTGCAGAGGTGCCATGTCTCTGCAGCAATGAACGTTCTGCAAATATTACTTCATGAACTGAATAACAAAATGTTTTCTTGAGAAGAGAAAACTGCTTTCCCGTTTTTAACAACGCCTCCCACTAGAGTGAACAGTTTAGAACAGTGTGGCTCTGATAGAGTTGAGCAAAAACAGGGTGAGCTGGTGTAACCTGGGTCGTCCTTGCTGCTGAGACACAAAACACGACATAATTCATGAAGGGCTGGATTTCAGGGCCACCTAAGAGCTCCCTGTTTGATGCGGAAATGCAAATTTTATAAAGCCAAACGCCTTTCCAGAAGCACATCGAGGCTGAGAGAGAATGAATCACTGCATAAACTCAATTCTGGCTCAAATTCTCGAGGTTTGAATTCTCTGAACCACACAGCATTGTTGCCAGTAGCTACAGGAATTGAATCAGTCTATCAAATGACCTTCCGTAATCAGTGACTCAAGAAAGCTGATATATTAGTTGTCAGATAAGCATATTATGGCCTCTTTCTGGGCAGTATGAGGTTAACAGGACATTTAATAAATATAGGAAATATCGGTACATTAAGACAATACACAAGATGACCGATTCTAATGTAGAATACTTACAGGATGCTTGGTACCTTTTACGACCCCGTAGTAAGATCCCATATGTAAACAATATACAGTACAAGCAACTTTCATTGAAAATTATTTGTAATTAAAGAATTATGCATATTTCAACTTTTTAATCAAGTATATTGTATATTATACTGATTGTACAATTTATAGATATATTTTTTGTATAACCTTTTGTATTTTCCGTGAGACTTGCCACTTGCCACAAGATTTTCATTCTCAAGGGATACTAGTTAAAAGTGTAACATAAATTACTGTAGTCTACTGTTAATTTGTTTCATACATTGTATTTGCAAGGTCCGCTGTTACTCTATATATGCTGCACTTCTCTAATGGGAATCAATGTTTTTGATACTAAGCATTCACCATATTTACTCTGCAACAGTTTTCAAGAAGTCTTATATTGACCTACAAAGAGAACTTATGAAGTAAAGAAGGTATTTTGTGTTTTTTAAAAACCTGATTCTAAAAAGAATTATCCTTTTGCCAAATAATATAGATAAGCTAATTTATAAGATAAGTAGATAAGTTATTTATTTATTCTTAAAGTACTTTATTACAATATTAAGGACGAGTAGTGATATATACAGCAGCAGATTCCTCCTCTGTAGCAGAGTTTTCAGTGACCTGAATTCACTCCTTTCTTCCCTCTGATTCCTCCCCCAAATATGCCAGAGCAGTCCCTAGCACTTGATAAGCTGACTGTCTGTAAGTCTGATAGATTGAACAAGAACAACATGTGGCCTCCAAGACCTATTGAAATAAAAGTCGAAGCAAATATTGATTGCATTTTACTGAAGGAAACAGCTGTTTTTCTATTAAAAGTGCAGCCGTGTCCGCTGTGCATGCACAAGTTGGCAGCTAAGCTTGATATCAAAACCACCATGCTCACAATCTTTTCCCAGTTTTGACATTATCCTGACATGTGGCTGATTTTCTGAAAACTACTGGGTATCATGGTGGATTGATACAAGGAATTCTGGATACACAATCAACTGTCAGCCAGTCAGGTTTCGAATTTGCTCCATTATATGCTTCTCAAAAATAATGATATCTTAAAATCCATGTTTATCATTTCAATACACCACGCTGTAAATGGACATAATGCATTCCTTGACTTATATTGCTGCAGAATTACATGCAGCAGATATTAATGCTTTGTGGTTTCAAATCCCACCCCAATGTATTTTGCTCCCTATTAGAAACCATAATGAAGATTTACCATTATCAACACATTTTTCTGTAATAATATCTGTAATAATAATATAATATGTTGACATCAGGCTATAACTGCTTAAATGATAACAGAAAGTTTTAAAAGGTGAGACATTGTTCATTTTTCAACTCTAGCTCTGTAAACGAAGCTCACAGCACATGTCTCAACATCATTTTCTGAGCTTCACAACCATCTCGGTGCATCTCTGCACTGCCAGTGTTCCCACTCAAGGTGACCTATTTAATGCTAATGTGTGCAAGCACACATACACACATCCCCTCTTTTTCCTGTGCTCAATTCAGTTAAAATGCTGTAAAAAATAACAGCTCCTGACCAGCAAGGAGTGCTGGAATTTTTTTTATTCACAAGCCTTTCAGTTTGCAAATGAGCGCACACTACACTTTCTCTTCTCCAGCATTTTGTCTTCTATACTGCGCTTCAGTAGCACATGCCAACTATTCTTACTATCAGCATCAAAGTTTAAGGAGGCTGTCTGGGTGGATCAAACAGGATCATGTCAAACAGACAGTACGGGAAAACCAACGCAAGATACCTAAAATGCAATGTTCGATTGCTAAACACCAGCTTGTAATCAGAGAATCTCTGGACTAGCGCACCATGCCAAGAACAAAACGGCTTCTGGCTCCTGGCCCGGACGGGGGTCTGGGGATGTTGACAGGGATGACTTTCAAAGTGTTGGAGGATCTAATGGCCCTGTCCTCACTCTGCCTGCTGCCACTTTAGCCTTGAGCAAAGCACTTAACCCCAAGTTGCTTCAGGCACGATGAAACATGGCACCCAAACTCTATAGCAGCCCAGCTGCCTTGCAAATGCTTAGACGTTCAAACACTGGGAAGAAATATTACTTTGTTGCAATTCAAGACTGCAACAAGACATAATATTGTATTGTAGGAGTTAAGAAAGCTGAAGGTTCTAACCACATCCAACACAAGACGAATATCACGGTCAATTCTGTTTAATGGTCTCATCGGCAATGCAGAAAAAGACTTGAAATGGAGCCCTAACAGACCAGAAAATTTAGGGTGTTTTCTATACTTTTGTATTGAGGTTTAATATATTGTGTGTACATGTTAGCCATACATGCTTTATGTTGCTGTGTTTAGGACGTCCTCCACTACTCAGATTGGTCATTTTTTGATGTGTAAATGCTGACACAATCTTGGATTCAGCTCACTTCTAATAAAAACTGACTTGGGCCTATAGAATTTTTTTCCAATTTTGCTTTATGTAGTATAAAAGTGCTGAAACTGTAGCTAAAACTACTAGAAATAGTACAAACAGTCTCTGTTTTATTGGCTTGTATAGCTTTTATTATGCAGAGACAATCTATGGCCTAGTGCAATGAAGAAAAATAAGGTTAGTGCCAGGCGGAAACACTTCTTTATCTTTATCGTTTTTTTACTTTGGTATCCATCTAGATGCAGAATGAAATTATTTGATAAGATTTCTTCCCTTATGATTACTTTCTAACATTATAAGATGGAAAAAATAAGATCAAAAGAAAAAGAAGAAATACTGAGGTTCTGTGTAATTTTAAACCAATCTAGACTCATTTTGGCCTATGAAATGAGCTGCTTTTGGTTACTCTGGAAGAGAACTACATTTTTGCAAGTGATGCCGTTCCACATGAGAGTCATAAGTGCGTGTGTGTGTTTATATGGTGAATAATGTAATTCATGTGTTTTTACAAAGTTTATTAAGTTTATTCCTCTGTAATTACTCATACAGAGGAATAAACTTAATGTCCATTAAGTTCAAAGTCCCGTGATTCTGACAGTATGTGCGTGGTTTCTGAAAGTTAAAGGAATTCTGGGTTATTAGAACACTAATTAATAAACAACGCAAAATGTGTGCTTCGGTCTCAAAAAGTTAATTTAAGTTACAAGTGAAGTCATATTCATACTTATGGACAACGCCTGTGGTAATGAACTGAACTGATACTGGTGGGATGCTGGGTTTACGACCTCAAAACTACGCTTACATTCATTTGTACGCACAAATGCATTGAAAGTCAAATGACAAGAAGCATCTTGTGTTCACTACTGTCCATGACAATGGGCCATTCATATCTCTTACTCTGTGGGAATGAATTTCTTGACAAGAGTTTGGGAGGACAACTGAAAGGTCAGTGCCAATAAGCAAAGACAAGGACTCTTAGAAAGAAGCCAAGAGCTGGGTTTACTAAAGGTTTGGAGTTACAGTTTACTGTACTGTTAGCTTCTCTGAAAACCAACAGTGTATCTGATAAGGACAGAACACAAGCATTTAACAGCAAGAATCATTACATTTAGCAACAAATTTGTAGTTATATTTTAAAGTTGTGAAAGAATTTGATAAACTTTGTTTATATCCCATTATTAACTCCATTACTGACCATTTCAATCAATATTTCGTATAATGGTGTTATTTACCTCTCATAGATCATGGTTTAATGAGGATCATTCACTTGTTTTTCATTAAAAAATGCATTTTAAAACTTAATGTACATTGGAAAGCCCTACATATAAAACAATAATTTTACAGGACTTTATTTATTTATTTATTTGTTTGTTAAAGATAAATTGACACGAACAGTATCTACGTAATACAGACAATTTCACATATGTGAAATAAACCATTTTTATTTTATATGCTGATTACCCTTATTAAGCCAAGCACAAGCAGTTTCATACTGAAAAAATACTTTTAACAATTTTTTATTAGATTTTTTACATGGGTCAATTTGACCTGCAACCTAACAGGAGGGTTAAACTATAATTTTAAAAACGTAGTCATTGTGCACACATTCTCGGGGACTAAAGTTCTCCGTCGCTATGACGTATTTCCGTCAATCGAACGCAAAGGCATATTTGAGATAAAAGCTGATCCATGAGCATTAAAATGTGAGCGGGAGGTGGGTGCACATCGCAAACGTATTAAATGGTGATTATTCAGGCTTGCCGGTCAGTTGTGTAAATACCCGTGCAGTGTCTTTGAGCACTCACAGCTCTCACTAAAATGCTCCAGTTCAGTCAAATCCCCCCTTTATTACAGACAAAACTCATATTTTAACTGAAAAATAACAGCAACCAGCATTCTACTCACAATACAGCCATTTACTCATATTTTGTATAGTTTATTCCACAGTTGTGCCGTGGCGCTGAGTAGCGTGCGGGGGATTTTGGGAAATGTAGTTCTCTCCCAGAAATGCCAATGCAGCAGCTCATTTTATTAGGCCAGAAGGAGTCCAAATTGGCTCAGAACTACTTTTAAAACTACAGGTTTTGAATCATTTTGAACGAATTTGGACTTATTTTGACCTATTGGTTTTGGCGTTTCTGGGAGAGAACTACATTTCCCACAACCCCCCGCGCTCCATTCGCTCACAAACAACGCGTGTTTACATTGCGAAAATGTCATTTATGGGTTTTAACAAATTTACTTCGGTTTTTGTGCATGGAATATCTCACAAATACTTTCACATACAGAGAAATCGAGTCTTGCCTTGATCGCGGAACTGAACACGTTGTGCGTACCAAACTGTGGGCACACTGTACCGTGGCATCCCTAGTTAGCATGTTAGCCATGTTTAGGCAAATGCTAATAATGGAAAACATGGTTTTCATAATGAAAGAGACCATACTGATTAACCACATGGAAATTATACTTACCATGGACAAACAAAAGACTAATTTATGCAGACTGTTATTTATTGAAAATGAATATTTAATGTGGTACGGTCTATTTTTAACAGGAAATTATTAACATCTTAGTATCATGCATCTTTGAGACATCACAATACCTACTCTAAGTATTAAACCATTCATGCATTATATGACTGGTGAATGGGCGGCTATTTAAATTTAAATCCAAAATGCATGCATGAAAGTGTTAAGCCCAGAATTCTGAGAGAAATGATTTTTAAAAAATGCTGTAGTAATTAACAAATTACATACTGCACAGTTGTACTTTAAATGCACATTATATACACAAGTAAATAATATCCGACGGGCACAAAACAGATTCTGCACATTAACTAAGACCACCCGTTTTTCTTCTGTTTGAAAATCAACATGTGATATCCTCAAGCACGGAAAGGACAAAAGCACAAATGTAAATGTAAAAATGCTTAGCAGTGACAAACAGTGCCTTAGATCACCTATCCCAGAGTCAAATGCATTCTGCCTAATCAGTCATGGGAGAGTAATAATGACTTGGAACATTTTTCCAGTGTAGCCTGTTCCCCGGAATGGTGCAAGTCTGTGTCGGGAATGCCTGTAAATAGCTCATGGCAGTGTTTGTGAAGTAGACTAATGAGGGCTCCATGGGTATAAGACTGAGAATAAAGGGGGAACAGCATTTCTGGCTTCCAGCTCAAATATTCTACACGTTTAATGAACAGGGTGGGGAAAAAGCTGACTGACCAATTACCGAAAACCAGCGTTCTATTGGGAGGATACTGTACATGAAGAAAATACAAGCATAGCCTGGAATCTCTCCCATTTCATCCTTATTGCAATACATAAAAATCTTGTGGGATTTTTTTTTTTATTAGAGAGCAATTATGTGAAAGAAACTCATTTAATTCATTTTTTTGTCCAAAAGATCTTTGTGCTGAGCACTATGTGGTCATTTAATTACATTAAGCAGTTATGAGTGATCTGTGGAAAAATACTGATCATTAAATTTATTGACCATTAAATAATAAAAATAATAATAAGAAAAACACATTTGGCCATTCATGTGCAGTGGTCCAACTGCATTTTTAGTAATAACTGAATTCTGAAACACATTCAGCCTAGCAACAGTTTTAGACCCTGTAAACATGAAGCCGGTTATTTATAAAAACAATATTTTTTATGCGACTGCACCTATTGTCCACTCGTTTTTTAAAACGAGCTCATGTATATGAAGTAATTTTCGAAAACGGAGGAGAAAAATATATATGTTTTTATAAATACCCAGCTACGTGTGTACGGGGCCTTAGGCAAATCATCAGTACTAATTAGGGTTGCAAAGGGGCGGAAAATTCCAGTAAATTTCCAGAAACTTTCCATGGGAACTTTACTTTGAGAGTTTTGGAAATATTCCAAATGGGAAACTTTCCACGGGAATTTACTGGAATTAAAGATAATTAACTGGAAATTTTGGATAATTCAAAGAGTCATATACCAACATAAATATAAACATTTTGTTTTAAAATGAGCTGCTTTTGGCCTTTCTGGGAGAGAACTACATTTCCCACAATTCCCTGGAGTGTGGAAAAGACACTAGAAAATATCAATAAATGGCTGGTGAGTAGAACGCTGGTTGTTGTCATTTATCAGCTAAAATATGAGTTTTGTCTGTAATAAAGGGGGAAATCTGAAATGTATGAACTGTAGCGTGTGTTTACACAGCTGACTGGCGAACCTGCATAATCAGCATTCTAATAAGAAGGCTATTGAAGTGGGCTATCCAAAATTTCTATACCTTGCTTACTGATATCACTGTAAGTTCGCAATGTGTAAACCACGCCACCCCGCATTTGAATTCGGATCTGAATTAATCTCAAATATGCCTTTGCCTTAATTAAAAGCTGTTTCTTGCTTTTTTAATTTTTATTTTATTTTTTCTTGGATTGAGAGAGACGGCCGCCATTGGCGACTGGAATAAAAAAACTAGTCGCAAAATAAAAAATGTAGTCGCACTGATGCCCATTTTAGTCGCCATCTGGAGCCATAAAAGATCAGATATTATCTACCTCATAATATCATCTTACTTGACTTTATGTAGTCCTTGGGCTCACATGTGTGGCCCAATAGTCTGTACCTGTGCTGTGGGCTCAAAAGAGTAGCTTTAGTAGTTCAGAATTCTAGAAATCATTGTGCGTGTGATGAAGGAATGCACAAAGCGTGTAGGGGGTGTGGCCTCACTAGTCCCGCAGTAGTGTAGTGTGCTATGTGCCTGTGATTGAGGAATAGCATAGATACTCAACTGTATTTACATCAAATCTGATTGTTTTAGTCAAGATTATGCTACAGTCCATTATTTACCAACTATATTTTATGTTCCCAACCTTAAACTTCCAGTTTATTTCCAGTTTATTCCTGTTAATTCCCAAGAAAAGTTTCCAACTTTGAAAATTCACGGAATCTTGCGACCCTAGTACTAATTATTTTCCAAAAACATTATACAAAATAACAACAAACACTGCACATATACTGGGAACAGCATTCATATGCTCTATGTTTCTTAGTAATTTTGTTTATAAGACCTTTGCAGTTAGAGACTGTAGACTGCACAATTATATGGTATGTACAGCCCATGGTCAGTATATGACCCCATACCAGTCTGCCAGTCATACAAATATCTGTATGTACTGCACCTGAACTCCGCCACCATGGTGAACATTACCAACGTGTCAAATCTCGTCAGCATAAACTGTCCATTTATAAATGGTCAATTATTGGGTATTAAGGATGTAATTTAACTAACAAAGTTCATTCATTCATTGATTCATCATCTGAACTGCTTCATCCCATCCGAGGTCGAGGGGGGACCGGGTTGTGAAGGCTTATTTATTTACTTACTGTACATACCTAACATACACAGTAACATACTTAATTGAGTGTCATGTAAGGAAGCAGAACTGGGTGTAGCTGTATAAGCTAATACAGCCTGAGTGTGAACAAACTTAGTAACAAGGATTAGAAATTGGGCATAAGAATGGAAAAAAGGAAACAAGAAGGAGAAAAAAACAAGAACAATGTCCTTTTGTATTGATAAGCCTATTTTCAAGTTTATGATTACTGATATTTTATATATATTTTTCTTGCTCACAAACAACACAGGGGCAAAACTGGTTTGGTATCTGGTCACAAGATTGCACATCTGTAGTAATCTTGCACTGTTCGTAAATTCTTGTTGTCGCAATAAGATGTATTCATTTGTCTCCTTTACACATTGTTATATCATTATGTAAAATGTCAGCTAACAGTAGATGATAATCAGTACAGTCCTTATTCCTCTGAATGACACTAAGTTTGTTATTCACATAAACTCTAAATGTACTGTACAAAACAGCTATGGCAGCTTGCTGGGCCTGGGGCAGTGAGGAAATGGTTTTCTGCAGTTACCGGGTTAACTCCAACCATGCAATTGCTCAAACAAGTTCTCTAGAAAAATGACAAAGCTGCAAATATTCATAGTTTTTTCTTTATGAGTCTCAATTAATTTACTCATTTGCTAAAAAGATTTTATTAACTATTCTATAAATGGTTAAAGGCCTTGCTCTATAGCCCGGTGGTGGTAGTTTTGGCAGTAGGATTGAACAGAATTTGTCCTCATACTGTATATTACCAACAAAGTTTTATACTGTAAATTTGCTCAACTATTAAAACTGTGATTTTTTTCAAATGAAAGAATGCATACTTTATCTTATTAATTCTCTTTACTTAAAGTATTAACAGAATATGAACAATAATTGAAAAAAATTTCACAGACAAAATTCCATCAGAGTTTATAAATGTCTGTTTTCGATTATTCATTTATTTATTTATTTTTATTAATTTCCCATCCCTAGTACACAGTATGAATTGTTTACCTAGAAAGAGCACAGAATGAGGAAAGCACATCATGAGATGATTGTGCCGGAGCTAGAGGGTGTGCACAATGGTTTTAAATAAATAACCAACTGTACATTTTGAACCAAGGATGTGCAATAGTTCAAAGTTCACAGTGTAAGACACATAACATGGCTATATCTGTGCAAAAACACAGCACATGGTATATCAATAAAATAATGATATATCAGTATTTTATCAAAGTGGGCAAAGTATAACAAATGAGTTGCTGATCTTTGCAATAGAAATAGGCCACTTTGGAACAATCTCTAAGGTGACAGTGAGGAGGTCTCATGGGTCTACTGTGCAATGAGCCCTAACTACTGTGATCTACCGTGCTGTCATCCATCATCCAAGCAGGTGCCCAGTCACCATGCTGCTACCTGACCAGGCGTGAAGGCAGGTCCTGGGCATGTGCATTCACACATTTTCCTGCTTAGAATATGCAGGGAGATGGAACATGAGGGTCTGATGTCAGTGAGGAGGAAACTGAGTGACAGGTAGTTACCTATGGTTTCTTACAAGCCTACTGGGCCTTATGCAATGCTGAGATAATCACAGATTTTAAGCAGTCAGAATCTATTTGTACTGTGAAAGACATATGAGCATCAGAGAATATTTTCTGTATGGAGTGTCTAACCCTGACTCTCTGGAAGAAAAGCTTACCTTACAAAACACAAAACAGTTCAGAAGCACATCATTTTGCTAATTAAAAACAGACATTTACATATCCTTCTTTGCATGCCTCACTTCAGTGTCCTGAAGCCACTTTCTGGACATTTCTGTCTTAGAATGAACACTTTCATACAAATTAAGAAGAATTTGCATACTTGCTATTAAGCAAACAGAAAAAGCATTACATGCACGGAATCAACATGGCGTGCAGAGAAAAAAACATGAATTCAGTTTGCAATTAGCCAACTTCATTCAAAAGCCCCTTTCAGGTACTAAACACTCTACAAATCCCTGACCCAATAACACAGCACGATTTGACATGATGATCTGGAATATCATGTGCATATCGCCTTCAGAACTTTCAGGATCTTGGGGAGATACTTTTCTAAACTCCCAAACTAAGCCGTGAGTCCTTGGCACACAGAGCACCACTTCACTATCACAAAATGATGTTTCCAGAATTACAACCATTGTAAAACCAAGCTGACCAATTTCTTCCTATAATACAATTAATGTTCTATAAATATAAAGATGCCTTACCTTGTGTCTGCATTTTAAAACCACCCCATAGGCTCCTAGAGAGAAAAGTAAAGAAAATTATTTGAATAAACTTATCTTGCACAATAGTCTTCAACCCTTGCATAATTCTCACATTAATATCTAAATGAATATGTTGACAAGGCGGCACGGTGGCGCAGTGGTTAGTGCTGCCGCCTCACAGCAAGAAAGTCCTGGGTTCGAACCCCGGGGACGGCCGTAGGGCTCTTCTGTGTGGAGTTTGCATGCTCTCCCTGTGTTCGGGTGAGCATTCTCCAGGTGCTGCCAGTCCAAAGGCATACACTATAGGTTAACTGGCAACTCTAAATTGGTCCCATAAGGTGTGAGTGTGTGACCTGCTGTGTGTTGGCACCTGCCCACCTTTCCCCATAAGTTCCCGGGCAAGGCTCCGGTCCCCCCATGACCCCGATTGGGATTCAGCGGTTCGGAAAATGAATGAATGAATATGTTGACAATGAACTCTATTACCAGTTAATGCATGTCCTTATAAACATTTAGTCAAAAGATCGAGCCTGTGATCTAGATAATAACCTGTCAAATATTGCGATTTCAATCATTGTAATAACATTATTAGTCAGCTAACCAATTTGATCATTCAAATTCAAAATTGATAATGGAAGAGTTATTACAAAAGGTTAATGTTATGAGGCATGCTGGGTTTAATTTTAATCAACTAGACTTTACATGGAGGGCTTGCTGAAGCAAACTGCCAAAGGTTCAATTACTAATTGCTGATTTATCACTTGTTTTCGTTATACAAACTCAAGGGACGAAATAAACAAGAACATGCAAAACAGTTTACAACAATAAATTACAAACAGAAAACGCCATTTAACCTGAATTACTCACTGACAGAGAACAGAGAATCGGGCTAGAGATTTTCCTTAAAAAGCTTAACTTAAGGCAAGGAAAATTACACAAAACAAATGTTCAGCATCCAGCTGTATGTTCAGAACATTTACAAATCCAGTTTTCTGGTATACAAATAACAAATAACATCATAACTCATTGGAGCTAAAGTCTTAACCTAAAGTTTCTTGGCTAAAATTCCCATAACTGTGAAATAAAAAGATTTTAAATACTGAAGATGCAATTGAATAGTTAATGCTTGGGGTAAGCTGAGTTTGATATGATTTTATGTCTTGGAGTTTATGTCTGATTTTCCATTTTCTGTGAGCAAGAAATTACAATTACAAACCAGTCATCATAACTAACTCCGGGTTTCAAGTCCATTTAGTTTAGAGTATGAATAGAGTATTACTTTAAGCAAAGGTTTTTTTTTTACACATGTATACAAACATACACAAACACCTGCTACGCAATATGTTCTATGTTTGTGCAATAAAATAGGTTATATGGAGCTAGAAGATATTTTGCGCTCTGTCCTTCTGTCTACAAGCTGAGAGGCATGAGTGGTTTACGTCAATATTTGGGATGTGCCATATATTTCAGCATCATTACTGAGATGTGCGGATATGTAGAAGTCACATGATGTGCAATGTCAAGCAAGGCCAATTATATCATTATATCTTTTCTTCCTGCTTGTTATAAAAAGAAACCCTATTCGCGCTGTGCATGATTAATTTACAGTAAAGGGTTCTGAGATAAACTTAAAATAGTCTTCACAGTAAAAAGTTCACAGGTTTTTTCTTCGGTAGAGATCCACTCTCTTACAAAATCACCCAAACATTGTACAAAAAAGTCTTTCCAAACTGAGTTTTAAATAGCTTTAGAAACCCTTTTTACATTCCAATATTGTGCAGCTTTGGTCTAGTAGTATTAGAAAATAGCATTTTTCTTAATACTTGATGTTTTCTATTTATTTTCTTTTGTCACATCACTTTCTTAAAGCACACTTTAACTGACTCTACTGACACTACAGTTAGACTATATTTAGAAACAAACCTGACATTTAATTTCCAAATAGAGAATTACATGTTTGTTCACATTTGCACCAAAGATCAGCAAATGGTAAACCGAGCGCACAGACACCATCAGGCTTATTTGGATTTTAAAAGTGTACATCTGAGCTATGTGACTCACAACATGATGACAACATCCAATTCACACTGAGGGAACAAGCAAATGTATATAAGGTGTTAATTAATGGCACTTGACACCAAATGTAATGGTGAAAGGCCTGCGTTTGTCCAATCTGAAAAAGGCAGTATTCATATTTTACTCACCCTCTCCTACAATCCCAAGGACCTCAAATTTATTCATCACATCACCAATGAGACGAATCTTCATGAAGTCAAAAGGCTGGGGGAAGAGGCGCGTATCCGCAGCGACAGCAAAGGGAAGGAGAAAGAGGTCAGGACGGACAGCAGCGGTCAGCTCTCAGACAGGTCACTGGAGCCACAAAACAGTTCCCAGCTGGCCACAACATCGGTCCCATATTCCTAACACAAACGCACACGTTTTCACCTACAGACACACACCATAATTCACATGTAGAGGAAAAAAAGAAAGCTTTGTTAGATGAATTCCTGTTTCTACAACCAGTACGTGTACAGGTACAGAGTGGTCTAATAAAGTGAATATATTCTCACATCCAACTCCTTGTTAATTGCATAGTTCTTCAGAACCAAAGTTCCCAATAATATTGCAGTGTCATAAAGTGTACAAGCAAACAGGTCTGGGCACTGACCACTTGCGGAAATGACTGGTATAAATGTCGTCCAAATATTAACCTAAAATGATCTTGTTTTGTGCGACTGCAAGAAAGCCTAAAGCATCTGGACACTGTTGTCATATTAACACACCATCGAATGACTCAAACACTTTGGGAAATGTCAAAATCTCAGATGCAACTGGTGACAGATTGAGCACCAGCACGTTTACATCAATACTGCATTTTGATCATAATGGAAGCTTAAAGGTTCTCCCATCATTCCAAGGTAGATTCGTCTATTCTTTTGCCATTGGTTAGGACTTTATCTTTGTATCCTAACAGGTTGTGTATCATTTGTTACAGATCAAATCGGGATCAGATGATTAATCCAATGCAGCGAGCAGGTGAACACGTAGCATTTCCACCCCGCATTGGCTGTGCACATCTTTACAACACAATGACAGACTGATCAGCATCTCAGATCTCAGCATCCACGGTCTGAGCCAAGGGCCTGACACTGCATCCAACGTTTTGTATGATGTTTATCTCTTCTCAATCAGTTGTAACAGAGCTTGTCGGCGGACGCTATACGAGATATCAACGCAATATTTAAAAACGCATCTTCGAGCAAGGGGCAACCTGTCTACATTTTTTGCACATACATGGGGGCGTGCGTGCGTGCGAGAGAGAGGGAGAGGGAGAGGGAGAGGGAGAGAGAGCGAGCACTTGAACCATCCGTGGGCGGATCAAAGTTGTCCCGTAATATTAAGTGTGATATTGTCCGTTCTATCCGCACCGCCGCCGAATGTTGCGATCCACGGGCGCGCGCGCGCGACGCCCGCTTCCCGCGCGCTCGGAATTAACGACCACAACATACGCCGTTCCGTTCGTCTAACCTACGCAGACAACCGACATAAACGTTACAGGGACGACGCATTGTAACTTTGCTTCGTAGTGGCGGCACACGGAAGAAAAGGAAAACACAAAATTAACGCACCACATAGCAGCCAGTGTGACTCGCGTGTCCGTGTGTGGGCAGGCAGCGGCAGCGATGTGACGGCGTTCACGGTAACGCCGAGCGCATATATGTATCAACGAATACGAATTGTGCGGGAATTTCAGGTGCAGCGACAACGTACAAAACCTCCCTTACCACGAACAAATGACAAAGCACCACTCACATAGGTCCTCGACGGAGGCGCCCTGCCTTCTTCATGGCCGCGGAAGGATGTTTTCTTTCTACCTGCAGTGGTAACCCATCATTACAGCTGCAATACTATCCACCTCCATTCCGTTCCATTGACAACCTACCAATGCAACAGCCACAGCGGTGCAGTTTAGAGTGACGTGTCCGCTCACCAATCAAAACGCCATGCGAGTCTAAGCCTATGCGCCAAGCCTTTCCTTGCCCAATCACAGCGATAGAACATATCAAATGGGCGGGGTATGATGTGGGTTCGGTTGAGCGTCCCAGCGCTACACCGTATAATTAACTGATCGGGTATGGTTAAAATAAAAGGCTGAGTGAGGTTTTCTTCACGTCGTGAACATTGATCTTTTAATTAGGCGAAGCTTATAAAGGGTGCGTCGTGGGTCATAAATAAGAAAGTTTTTTATGCAGGATTAAACACAGTTAATATACAAAAGCCAAGCATCAGTGCGTTTGCAATTTATGTTCAGAATACTCATGTAAACACACTTTTTGTGATATTCATGAAGCTTACTGAACTCGTTTACTGAGAATAAAAATGTATATATTACTGAATTTTACTATACCCATTTTATCTAACTAATTATTATGAAAAAATATAAATATAAATTGAGTGGAATGTGTAAAGGCCATGTCGTGATAGTGACAGTACACTAAATAGCCTTTCTGCTCTAATGTCTCAGTAAAGTGAAACTGTACATGTATGCTTAAAAATAGAACCAATAAATATGAATATTAATAACTCTGTGCGAGTTGACAGTAACGTCAGGTAAAACCGGTTGCGCATATGAAACTCCGAAAGGGAGTAGGAGGTTTTTTGTGCCATCTAGCGTTTCTTTGACTTAGAGCGCCAGCTTAAATGCAAGCCTGTTTCCTATGCATTTTAGTGGCAACACAAATGAAATACTAACTAAATATCACTATTAAATCAATCAGTTGTAATACACCAATCATATCAGATCTTCTCATTAAATTAGAAGCAATCAATCTCTATTTTTTACTATTTTTTGCCATTTGTTATATTCTCAAATATTTTGTGTATTCTCTGTAACATACTGTATTACCGCATTTCTTTATCACACTGACCGACGTGACAACTGCACAAACATCAAAATTCAAATGGTTGAAAACACACTTTTCTATCTGCAAATAGCTGTACAACGATAGTACTTATAAATAAAAACAATCAAAACCAGTGACAGCTCACACAAACAACCAACAAGAACTGAAAACCTGCATTGCAGTTAATTGTTCTTACTCCTAAATCAGACTAAAATACTACCATAAAAAATAAAAGCAATACTGGAGATGCCAGTGAATGTGATAAAATATAAAGCTACTCAAAACTATCACTTTGTCTTAGGTGGGTTGACAAGATCAGAATTGATTCATAAGCCACATTTAAAACAACAAATTATTAAAATGTTTAAAATAAAGCAATAACCTCCCTCTATCCCTAATATTACTAGTTGAAACCATAAGAATGAATATATTGCCAAGATTTCTGTTTTTCTTTCAGTCCCTACCTCTAAGGGTTCCTGCTTCTACATTTAAAACAATCAATAAATAGTTGTCCAAATTTATATGGCAAAACAAAAGACCTAGAATTAAATTTAAAAGACTCCTATGCTCAATTTGGGCCAAGATGGAACAGAGTAGCTTCCCAAATAAGCCACTAGACACAGCTCCATTTCTCAATCAGCGAGCTGGGGAACTAAATAAAATTGATAATCCATGGGTGAAAAGTACTTTAAAAATATGGTCAGCTGTGAAAAGGAAATTAAGACTACCTATGTCAATATCCAGAGCAGTAAAAATTGCACATAACATAGAATTTTGTTAAGCTGGGAATACACTGTGCGATTTTTTTAGTCGCATTATTCAGCTCCTGCTTAAACTGTACGAGTGAATCGCAGGGGTCAAAAGTTCGCAGCTCACGATTCATGTTCTCACACTACACGGCCCGATGCTCTGATGCGACCTGACTGCTCACACTGTACGTCTCTACACGACACGTCGGACTCTAGTATCCGGAACTGCAACGTAAACAGAAGAAGAACGCGCTGCCTTGCTGCTCCATCTTGTCTAAAATTTCACTTCCACTTCTGTATTTGCGCATGCGCAGTGTGAGAGGTTGTGTTAAATCGGCTCGTGGCGCTGCTTCAACAGTGCGATACCCTCATGAAGGGCGACCAGGATTTCAAACAGGTTTGATTTTCTTGCGACCATACGATTGCTGATCGGGAGCTGGTCGTGAGGTGTTAATCGCTTCTCGTTACCCCATGTATACTACACAATGCACGACACACGATTAAGCCGAAACTCTGGCCTATCCCCTAAACAGTCGCACGAGTGAAAAATCGTCTCAAAATGGGCCAAAAAATCGCACAGTGTAAGCCCGCCTTTAGATGTAGGCTTCAGAAAATGGCAAAAAAAAAAAAAAAAAACAAAACAAACAACAAACAAACAAAAAAACTGTTTGGTCATGTTGGATCAGTTGTTTGAAGGAGGAGATCTGATGTCGTTTGAACAGCTTCAACATAAATATAACCTTCCAGCCACACACTTTTTTAGATACCTACAGCTGAGACATTATTTACAGAATCACCAAGACTGGGATAGATTATGTGCTCCACCATCTACTATTGAGCATTTCTTTATGTTAACAATTAAAGGAACGGTTAAAACTAAAATTATATCACACATACTACAGGAATACTACAGGAAGATTTACCGGATAATAGTTTGGATATTAAAGAAAAGTGGGAATTGGAAATGAACGCTATAATCATGGATGAACACTGGCAGTTATCATGTAGAGAAGGACATAAAATAACACATAGCCCTATTTGGAGGGAATTTAATTGAAAAGTTAGAATGAGATATTCAAAACTGCTTTAATTACATCAAAATCAGGGTGTGCTTCAGACAAGTTTTGGGGATGGGTGTGGCCTTCTGGGAGATTATACACACATATTTTGGGATTGTCCTAAATTATTAAGAGTACTGGCGAAAAGTTCAAAAGGAAATAAGACAATGCTTAGGTATTACCCTTAGAACCATTCTACTTTATACTAGGACAATTGCCAAAAGAGATAGAAAACTCTAATCAGATACTATTATTGCAAGTTTTATTGACCATATCTAAAAAGATGATTACAATCTGTTGGCTGAGGCCTGAGCCTCCAACCATATCACAATGGAAAGAGAAGGTTAGGTAGGTTTATTTAATGGAAAATATTACTGCAAGGTTGCGAATGGAAACAGCCAAGTTTCTGACAAAATGGTCCCAGATCACGTCCTACTTTTTTCCGTACTCAATGAGTTCAAAGAAATAATGTCATAATTTATGTGGATTTTCATTCTTCTTGTTGGTTTATGTATAACTCTACAGTAGGGTTTCTTCCTCCTCGATATGTGGGGTTTTTTTTTTTGGTACCCAATCCCTGTGACAATGGATGAATATTATTATGTGTCCTTGATTTGATATTTTGAATTTTGAACATTGAGGCCTGTTCCTTAAGACATTTATTTGCCCCTGTGTTGTACCCCTAAATACATATAAGTGTATGCACTGTATTATTGCACCTAGTTATATGAAAAATAAATAAAGTAAAAAATAAAATAAAGCAATAACGTTGGTTAGCTTACTGCATTAAAAAATCTAAACCAATTATAACTCTCTTTTGCTTAACAGGCAGCTTGCATTGGCAGCTGCTCATTACTGGACATGCGCGGATGGCCTCAAACATGGCGGCGGAGTTCCAGTGGACAACGGAAAAAATCGATGTGATCATAACTGAGCGCAAAAGGCACGTAAGAGAAATTTCACTTGCGTCTTGTTATTAATAATAAAATGTACGATCACGTGTTTAGCATCCTTCGGCGTGTTTGAAACTAAATGGCTATCACAGTACAGCCCAAAAAATGTTAATTTACGAATCGGCGTGTGCGTGCAGCTCTGATGTCCACCTTAGAGTACACGAGACTCTCTCTCTCTCTCTCTCTCTCTCTCTCTCTCTCTCTCTCTCTCTCTCTCTCACACACACACACACACACACACACTTGGTCTGTTGTAAAAAATTATGTCATCATATTAACCAATTAGTGTGACAACGAAAGTTTATAGCGCTTTAATTTGCACTGTTGTAAGCATATAAATATTTTAATCCCTTACAATCAGATTACTGCAAAGCACATTCATACAAAATTTAAAAATATATATTTGATTGCCATATTTTGTAAAATGAAATATGCTGCTGTAAATGAAAACTGAAGTTGTTGCCTAAATCAGGCCATCCTTGAAAAAATTGTATCAGGTTGGGAAAGTGGCTATTGTCTCTAAATTGGAGTTAAATTGGAGCACTATACTCTGGTGCTAAAATCATTTCCTTCTTCCTTTCTAGATTTTGTCACAGACCTGGGTGACCTGAATGCAGTGCACCTGTAAGTACTGCACGTTTTGTGCTGAAAAGAGAGGCCAATTACTAAAACATTACCGCCTGAAACATGGGTCCTACGCTCGCACCTCAGCTTTCCCATGCTTGCATTGAATGTCTGTGCGTGTTTAAGTCTTTTAATTCACATTGTCGTATTTTAACTACACTTGGGAGTTGATGTTGGTTCGTGTCACGCTTAATGTCATTTATTGTCACTCGTAAGGTAGGTAAAAGCATTTTTGTCCTTTTCTTTTAAACTTACCATTTTTAATAATAACGTGCCAAAGTAATAATAACAATAATAAATACGTAATGACATGTGGTAGTAGTTTTGAACTTTTTCTGCCGCCATTATATGCGCGTGATTCTCCCAAGGCATCGATTTTAGATTTTGCACTTGTTCTGTCTCTCGGGTATGTAAAATTATTTTGTCCTTTCTATTTAAAATATACTTGTTGTTGAATGCCATTTTCTTTTGTCAAATATATACCGTCAAAGTGATGATAATAATAACTTTTAATATGTGATGACGTGTTCTAGCACTTACAGAATTCCATTATGCGTGCGTGATTCACGAGGCAAGCAGCGTTTTTAGATTTTGCACTTGTTCTGTCTCGGTATGTAAAGTATTTTTGTCCTTTTCATACACTTATTACTAATCGCTATTTTCTGTAAACATACAGTGTCAAAGTGATAATAATAACTCTTAATACGTGTGGTAGTGGTTTTGAACTTTTTCTGCTGCCATTACTCTGCGTGTGTGTGTTATTCTACTGGTGGTAAAGCCAGCCGCGGTTCAGAAAACACGCTCAAGCCAGCTTATGATTGATTTTACCGTGCGCATATTACAGTGATTACGGTAGTTTCAGGAACAACACAGAGATAACGCAGAGAGAGCGCTTTTCACTTAGACGCCCAGGACTGAGAGATACAAAAATGCTCGTGAATTTTTACTTGCTTATTTATGGGCATTTCTGCTTTAATATCCGTGTTATTTATTGGTGACTTTGACGGCTGTTACAAGTATTTCTTTCTTAAATATTCACCTTTCAAATAATTGTTTTATGTAGATGAGTTACAAGCAGAATTTGCAGAAAAACAGGACAAACATAACGTATTTTAGTCTTCAAATGCCAGAAATTGATTTTAATTTGGTTTTACTGTTCAAAAGTAAATAGTTATTCTTCAGTGAATGTTTTCTATAATGAGGTTTGACGGGGTCTGCTTTAAAGGAGAGGCAAATTAAAAAAAATGTTCACAATGGAAAAAAAGCAAATAAAATGCCTTTTTATTTCACTCCAGAGACCTTGAAAAATAAATTTAGTAAGTATAAAAACGCTACGCAATAGTTTTTATCCCATATAATGTGCACACATTATATGAATAATTGTTTTTTTTTTTTGAGATATAAGATATTACTGCACTTTAGAGGGATATAAAGACCCCATTTCTAATAAGTAGAAAAAAACAATGATCAATCTTATTCAGGACGTCCCATACTATATGCACACCTCATACGAAACTATTTTACTGCAGCATTTTTGAGATATGGGACATTATTACACTTTAGAGGGATATAGAGACCCCATTTCTAATAAGTAGAAAAAAACAATGATCAATCTTATTCAGGATTCCATGCAATATATGCACACCTCAAGAAACTATTTTACTGCAGCATTTTGAGATATACATTATTACACTTTTTAGAGGGGTATAGAGACCCCATTTTCAATAAGTAGAAAACAATGCCGCTCTTATTCAGGACGTCCCATACTATACGCACACCTCATATGAAACTATTTTACTGCAGCATTTTTGAGATATGCATTATTACATTTTAAAGGGGTATAAAGACCCCATTTCTAATAGAAAAAAACAATGGTCAGTTCTTATTCAGGACGTCCCATACTATACGCACACCACATATGAAACTATTTTACTGCAGCACTTATGAGATATTTGACATTATTACATTTTAAAAGGGTATAAAGACCCATTTCTAATAAGTAGAAAAAAGAACTGATCAGTTCTATTATTCAGGACGCCCCATACTATATGCACACCTCAGGCGAAACTGTTTTACTGCAGCATTTTTGAGAGTAGGACATTATTACACTTTAGAGGGGTATAAAGACCTATTTCTAATAAGTGAAAAAACAACCACTCAGTTCTTATTCAGACGTCCCATACCATAATGACACCTCATATGAAACTATTTCACTGCAGCATTTTTGAGATAAGGGACATTATTACACTTTAGAGGGCTATAAAGACCCCATTTCTAATAAGTAGAAAAAAACAATGGTCAGTTCTTATTCAGGACGTCCCATACTATACGCACACCACATATGAAACTATTTTACTGCAGCATTTTTTGAGATATAGTATTATTACACTTTAGAGGGGGATAAAAGTATTCCCCATTTCTAATAAGTAGAAAAAATAATGGCTGTCTTTATTCAGGATCGCCCATTGCTATATTTTTAAAGGGAGACTTTATTGTTTCAGACGTCCCATATATTCTCATATGAAACTATTTCCTGAATAAGAACTGACCATTGTTTTTTTCTACTTATTAGAAATGGGGTCTTTATACCCCTCTAAAGTGTAATAATGTCCCATATCTCAAAAATGCTGCAGTAAAATAGTTTCATATGAGGTGTGCGTATAGTATGGGACGTCCTGAATAAGAACTGACCATTGTTTTTTTCTACTTATTAGAAATGGGGTCTTTATAATTCTTTTAAAATGTAATAATGTCAAATATCTCATAAATGCTGCAGTAAAATAGTTTCATATGTGGTGTGCGTATAGTATGGGACGTCCTGAATAAGAACTGACCATTGTTTTTTCTACTTATTAGGAAATAGGGTCTTGATACTCCTCTAAAGTGTAATAATGTCCCATATTCAAAAATGCTGCAAAATAGTTTCATATGAGGTGTGCGGACAGGGTTGCTCGATGAAAAAACATAATCACGTATTAATTTGGTCAATCTTTGAAATCAGATTATTTAACACTTTTACTTTGTGTTACCATTTAAGACTTTATGCTGCTTCTCCTTCCGCCATCTTTACCCGGCCAGATCAAAAGCATTCAATTACCAGAACACACACGCATGCTCAGTCTTCGGAAGGTGCGTTAGGTGCGCTGCAGTGTGTGTCATTCGGAACACAAGACAAAATAATATGACATATTCTTGCAGAGCGTGAATGGCAAAAAATAATTGTAATTATAAATTGCTTTTGTCAATTACATTATTTTTGTGATTGTTTGGAGCTGAAATTGAAATTGAAATTAAAATTCGATTAATTGCACAGCCTTAGTGTGTATAGTATGGGACGTCCTGAATAAGAACTGACCATTGTTTTTTTCTACTTATTAGAAATGGGGTCTCTATACCCCTCTAAAGTGTAATAATGTCCCATATCTCAAAAATGCTGCAGTAAAATAGTTTCATATGTGGTGTGCGTATAGTATGGGACGTCCTGAATAAGAACTGGTGGTTGTTTTTTTCTACTTATTAGAAATGGAGTCTTTATACCCCTCTAAAGTGTAATAATGTCCCATATCTCAAAAAATGCTGCAGTAAAATAGTTTCATACAGGCAAGGATATATGGGACATCCTGAATAAGAACTGACCATTGTTTTTTTCTACTTATTAGAAATGGGGTCTTTATACTCCTTTAAAATGTAATAATGTCAAATATCTCATAAATGCTGCAGTAAAATAGTTTCATATGTGGTGTGAAGTTAGTATGACGTCCCGAATAAGAACTGGTGGTTGTTTTTTTCACGTTAGAAATGCCTTTATACCCCTCTAAAGTGTAATAATGTCCTATATCTCAAAAATGCAGTAAAATAGTTTGCCATGTGGTGTGTGCGTATAAGGGACGTCCTGAATAATAGAACTGGTGGTTGTTTTTTCACTTATTGAAATGGGGTTCTTTATAATTCTCCTTTAAAATGTAATAATGTCAAATATCCTTGGCAAATGCTGCAGTAAAATAGTTTCATATGTGGTGTGCGATAGTATGACGGCCCTGAATAAGAACTGGTGGGTTGTTTTTTTCACTTATTAGAAATGGAGTCTTTATACCCCTTTAAAATGTAATAATGCCCCATATCTCAAAAATGCTGCAGTAAAATAGTTTCATATGTGGTGTATGATATTGCGGACGCCCTGAATAAGAACTGACCATTGTTTTTACTTATTAGAAATGGGTCTTTATAATTCTCTTTTAAAATGTAATAATGTCAAATATCTCATAAATGCTGCAGTAAAATAGTTTCATATGTGGTGTGCGTATAGTATGGGACGTCCTGAATAAGAACTGGTGGTTGTTTTTTCTTACTTGATAGAAATGGGGTCTTCTATACCTCTAAAGTGCATAATGTCCTATATCTCAAAAAATGCTGCAATAAAATAGTTTCATATGAGGTGTGCGATAGTATGGGACGTCCTGAATAAGAACTGACCATTGTTTTTTCCTACTTATTAGAAATGAGGTTTTTATACCCCTCTAAAGTGTAATAATGTCCCATATCTCAAAAATGCTGCAGTAAAATAGTTTCCATGAGGTAAGTAGTATGGGACGTCCTGAATAAGAACCAGAAGGTTTTTTCACTTATTAGAAATCAGTCTCAAGTACCCCTCTAGCGTAATAATGTCCCATATCTCAAAAAATGCTGCAGTAAAATAGCGTTTCATATGAGGTGTATATAGTATGGGACGTCCTGAATAAAACTGATCATTGTTTTTTTCTACTTATTAGAAATGGGGTCTTTATATCCCTCTTAAGTGCAGTAATATCTTATATCTGAAAAAAGTATTTTTTTTTAAATTCATATAATGTGTGCACATTATATGGGATAAAAACTGACCATGGCGTTTTATACTTACTAGAATTTATTTTTTCAAAGGTCTCTGGAGTGAAATAAAGGCTTTTTATTTAATTTTTTCCCATGCCTCTGATGAAGTAGGATACACTACGAAACGTCAGGCCCCCCTGTTTGGGATTCTTAAACTATGATTTTATTTGATTATACTTTTACTACAACAAGGTCACTTTGAAGCTTTTTTTTTTTTTTTTTTAGCTGTTCACCATTCCTCCTGGTTGGCCGTTTGGGGTTGGATTTTACCCATCAATATTTGAAGGATATCTCTTTTCCTAACAAACTTTTGAGATTTTTTTATGCAACACTTTTTGGAATCCCTCCGGATCCGGGGAATTTAACCAATTCCTTTTTGAGCTCTCTTTTTTACTTCAGGAGTCTATCCAACCTTTTTCACCACACCGGCTACAGAGACAATCATCTACAACGGAGAGGCAATCCGGACTCACAGTGCAATCTCTACTTGGGAACAACAACTGACGCTCAATCCAGACCTGCTTCCAGTTGGGGCGGTAGTCACACAGACCACCTGCGGGTGCGCCCACTGGTTATGAACACCCATCTATGTCCCGAAGGTAAGGAATGGGAGACAGCTAAATCAAGTCTTTAGGTACATAGTACTGTCTATAGTTTTTGATTCCCTTATCTTTTCGTTTTCTTTTGATAATTTGTATATTTCTATTCCTGTTCATATTTTAGAGTCCTCTGTCTCTTATTTTCTGTTTCTTATTTTTTAACTTTCATCTTCTATTTTTCCTTAATGCAAATATGGCTCCTCCACTTATGCAAATCCATCATACTTATATTCCCCCTTTTAGATACAGAGATAGGGCACTTCTTCCATTACCCCCTTCTCACAGAATATTGGGACCCCCAGCAAGAGAACCGGCTGGCCTACCACGACACGACAGGCGCAGGCTCCGGTTGACACCTCCGGTCTACCCTGTAGATGAGTTCGCTAACACCCTTAGGCAAGAGCCCGATTTAATCACTAGAAAACAAGCAAAAATTTATTTTAAGCTCATTCAGATCTCTCACCACAATGCAATTATGGCCAAGGCTGTTCAGACCGATACGGTACCTGTAGGTATGAACAAACAATTGCTTAAACTTATTTCGTTTATAAAGCTGGCAGCTCCAACATCAACTGTGAAGTCTCAAATTGAGGTAAACACAAAAACTTGGATGGCAAATAATATAACGATTCTATCTAATCATTACTCCACTCAATTGGCCTTACTGTTGAAAGATAATAAGGACCCGTACAATTATTTGGCTTTCCAAATAGCGAGTGGGTGGGCGAGGAAATGGTGTGGCTTTAAATTATCTCCTTCTACTCTTTCTGCTTTACACCTTTCCCTCTCAACTACAGAACCAATACCGGAGGTTCAAAATGTTCCTGACATGGATGATTTAGAGGATTTTCCTCCACTCCCTCCGGCCACGACAATCGTGAATGAATCCATTCCTTCGGATCATACCAGACCTTTGTCTCCATCAGACACCTTATGCAAATCGCCTTCTTTAGACACGATCTTGACGAGTGGATCTCCTGTGTTGAAAAAGGTATTGACCCCACTACCTCAAGGACGATCAATTGTAAGAAGGATCCTAGTACACCACTCTATAAACAGCCAGATTGATCCGATTTTACCTTCTATACCATTGACCCCAAATGTACCAGTACATAATCATTTAGTGGTTGAAACTGATGATTGTATTCACCCTGATTCACAGGCTAGCCACGAAGCAGTGGCACAACACTCTCCTGCTCGGACAGGTATGTCGGAGTGTAGAATTAATGCTGAAGTCAGCCACCCTTTACTCTCTAATCTTGAGCCCTCTCTCTCTGTTAAAGATGGGGAACCTTCAGTCCGATCAACCTCTCCGGACCGGCTGGATAACCTTACGCCCATTCGACTGACACCTTGTTCCTCTCTAAAATCTATAGAGTGCCAGAACAAAAATCGGTTGACCCCTAGCGTACTTCGACTGACTTTTTTTCCTAATTACCACTGCGTACCGAACCCAAAAGACAAACTTAAACTTTGGAGAATTAATGCAACCCACCCAATCTTGTTTTTAGGGGATTCTAACCTCAATCGTATTCCACCCTATGCCAACCGAAGAATACGTGTGGATAGCTACCCGGGGGCCACCACATATCATTTTTATAAATTATTGGAACAGACGCCAGCAGAACCAAATGTGAACTCGGTTGTCCTCTCGGTCGGCCTTAATAACATGGATCATGACCCGAAAAAAACTACTAATAAACAACTTTCTCTTTTATACAAACAGGCGTCTACTACATTTCCAAATGCAATTATCCATATACCGCTGATAAATTTTTCTCCTCTATTAACCTGCCTTCAAAAGCAAAATCTAGAGCAAGTAAGTGATTTTATTACCGTTCATTTTCCCCACATTCCTGCTATCTCTCCGGATGCTTTTTTTTACCGTACATGATAAAATTCATTGGACCTCCACCACAGCCCAAATTATCTTTGATAAATGGTACGAATATTTAAACTTGAATTGAGCGATACCTCGAATCTGGATAGCTCTCAAAATTTTCCCATGCTGACACCGGATCGTACACTACAATTGATGGCTTCTAAGTCCTTAATATATAATCTTTCTACTTCATTTCGCCCGACTCCTTCCCAAGCATCACTATTAGAAAAGGGCTTAGTTTTATCCCATCAGTAACTCGTTTTAACCAGGGAGAATTAAAGAAGGACCTGCATAATTACCACCGACGACTAAAGATCATTGAACACTTCTCATCCTCAGACAATAGGAGGCCGACACCTTTCGTTCTCCTCTCCACATGGGAACCGGAAAACGATCAAGTGAGTGACAACCTAAAACGATTGATTAAAGCCGACCATTTATCGTTGAGAAATCAAGGGCAAAATTTTGGAAGTTCAATTAGTTAGAATTTGTCGGAGGATGAAAGACAAACTGTTCAGAACCTTAAAAACAACAAAAATATAATTATTAAACCGGCCGATAAGGGATCAAAGATTGTTATTTTAGACACAAATAGATACTTGCAGGAGGTACATAGACAACTAGGCAACCCAAAATATTATCTCCCGATACCCACCTCAGTTCAACCCACTGCTTATTTTCAAATTAATAAACTTATAGAGGATCTGTAGCAACATCGCTACATTAATCATAAGCAAAAACTATTTCTCGGGGGCTCCTCGGAGCCAATTTTATATTTTACCCAAAATTCATAAACATCCCTCTGATTGGCCTCTTCCCTTCATGACACCTCCGGGACGCCCGATTGTTTCTGATTGTAACAGTATTTCGTATAACATCTCCATTTATATAGATTATTTCTTGAACCCACTCTCGACCAAACACCCGTCTTATCTGAAAGACACCTATGATTTTTTAGAAAAACTGGCTTCTTGGACAGTCCCCGAACACACAGTCTTGTTTACATTGGATGTAGATAATTTGTATACTAATATAGATACACTGGCAGGACTGCAGGCTATTAGAAATGTTTTTTTCAAATACCCTGACCCTTCGAGACCAGATATTTTACTTCAACTGATAGAAATTTGTCTAACGCATAACAATTTCCAGTTCGATGATCAGTTCTATCTACAGATACATGGTACGGCGATGGGCCAGAGGTTCGCCCCTTCATATGCGAACATATATATGGCGGAGTGGGAACAGGGAGCTTTGACCAAATGTCCCCTTCAACCGATGTTCTATTTTAGGTTTTTAGACGACATTATTGGAGCCTGGCCACACCCTTTATCGGACTTTCAGACCTTTTTAGAGATCCTTAATTCCCATCATCCTTCGATTCATCTCAAAGCAACAATTCACTCAGAACAGGTTAACTTTTTAGATACTACGGTGATCTTGACCACTTATAATGGTACTCAAAAAAGGTTTCGAACAAAGGTCTATTTTAAGCCTACAGACTCTCATTCTCTCTTACATAAGAGTAGTTACCACCCTAAACATACATTTAGGGGAATCATAAAATCCCAGATTATCAGGTTTCATAAAATCTGTTCCTCCCCAGAGGATCGTGAACAGGCGATTCAAGTGTTATTCCGTGCGTTGCGTGATCGACGGTATTCTAAACGCTTCTTGAGAAGCATTAAAAATGACACTCTAAAAGAATTGGCTCAAACTGACCGACCTCGTGGGAGTGCTTTAGAATCTAACCCTTCTCCTGTTCTGATCAGAGACTCTCAACAACCGCGACTGGTACCATTTATCACCCGTTATTCTCATGTATCTCAATTTATTCAGCGTCCTATACGTCAACATTTTAAGGATTTTCTGGAGACACATCCACCTTTCCAACGGTGTACTTTGATCACAGCATATCGACGCAATAAGAATTTGAAAGACTTACTAGTCAAAACTACATTCACACGTCATTTGACACCTCCACTTCCACCTGAAACAAAGCATTACAGAACTCTACACTATATTCGCAATCCGCTCACTAATCGATCGGCCCCAATCACTGCTTCTACTTTAGACTCGGCGAATGTTGTCTATGGGATCTCCTGTTCGTACTGTGGTATACTATACATTGGGGAAACGAAACAGGCTTTGAGGTCTCGTCTTAAGCAACATCTGTACAATATTCGAAAGAATAAATTGAACACTCTTTTGGTTAAACATTTCCAGGTGCACGATGTTTCTTACCTTTTAATCACTGATTTAGAAAGCAACCCGAACTGGTCGTGCTGGCAACGTAAGAAAGCTGAGAGGAACTGGATCTCTCGACTGGACACACTTTCCCCAAATGGTCTGAATCTGAAGGAAGGACTTTTGAATATTCTCCCTTGACTTTCAATGTTTTTGCAACTTATTAAATAAACCAATATTGTTACTAGCCTTCTCTGTTGCTTTGATTTGCTTATATCAGCATCTATGCTTGGGTTGATGGGGCAGTGACTTTGTCACTAAATAACAGTGTGTATACAAATTCATGAGGGGGTCCAACAGTAACAACAAAAAATTTTAATTAATTCTCTAACCCACCACATCATACTTGGAAATGATGTCTCATCTCTGCCTTTCAAAGCAGAAGATCACCCAAGAGCTCATCTGGGGTTTGAACCCAGGACCTCTCACACCCAAAGTGAGAATAGTGACAGTACCCCTAGACCAATGATCCACATGGAAGTCAGACTGCTTAGGCTCAGCAGTGATAGTCTTTATTGAGCTCATACTGCTCTACACTCTGTTATTTTGTAACCATACATATGGTTATGTAACCTAACCCTAACCCTATTCCTAAACCTAAAACCTAACCAGAGGTGTATTTGCAAATATGAATGTGAGAGGTCCTGGGCTCCATTCCCAAGAAGGCTCTCAGTTTTGCTCTACAAAACTTCAAAGTAGTTGAGCTGCTTGCCTCAACAGAGGCACGCTCCTTATGTTCAGCAGTGATTGTCTTTATTGTGCTCGTCCTGTGTCCTTAGTGTTAGGGTTAACTAACCCTAACCACAAACCTAAGGGCACAGATCTTGTTCCTAACCCTAACTCTTACCCTATTTAAGAAACATATCTGTTGCTTTTGATAAACATGACTTCACATTGCATCTCAAACCACAGCATGAGAAACTTTGTTTCTGTCTCACTTTGCTTAGAAGAGGTGAGGTCTTGAGGCTGATTTCGCAGCTATTCAGTAATGTTGACGTAGAAGGGTAGCTTTTTATGACAAATTGTGTTTTCTAGTGCTGTGTGCAATACCAGTCCCTGGTGGTCTAGTGGCCAGGATTCGGCACTCTCTCTGCTGCAGCCTGAGTTCGATTTCCAGTCAGGAAAATCTTGTGCTTTTGTTCCATTACCTGGAATGATTATAATCAATGAAATTGAGGAAGAGAAGAAGCAAAACATTCCCCTCTCTTTCAAGTCGGATTTGAACCAGTGACCTAAGCATGCCTGCTTTAACACCTACAGTGCCCGCTCTACCAACTGAGTTATCGAAGGGACACTGTAGCCTAGTTTGTTGGGCCAGTACATGAAAAAGCTGGCTCCTCAGAGACAATTACACATCAATGTAAACTGCCAGTACATGCCAGTACATGAAAAAGCTGGCTCCTCAGAGACAATTACACATCAATGTAAACTCAATCTAGAGATACTTATCCCATGTTTTCTAAAAGTGGAAGAAAACGAAGGGAAAAAGAGGCAACCTCAGATGGATTCAAACCCAAGTCTCTGGGTTCCAATAGGGGGGGATAATTTTCCTATTTTGCCACCTTGGTGACACTGAAACCCTGAACCAAAAAGGACGTTTAACTCGAGTAAACAGAAAAAAAGGGAAGGAAAGTAAAAATCGCTTGGAATTAGGGTTAGGGTGGGTGGAGGTAGGGGCTGAAGGTTAGGATTAGGATTGTGACTGTGGTAGGGGTTAGGATTGGGGTTTAAGAATAGGAGTCGAGTCTAGGACAGGTTTAGCGTTAGGGTTTGGGTGGGTAAGGGTTGGGGTTAGGGTTGGGGTTTGGAATTGGGTTAGGAGTAGGGTTGAAGTTTGGGTTGGGGGTTAGGATTGCGGTGGGGCTGGAGTAGGTTAAGGTTGGGACCCAGGGTTAGGGTTCAGATTAGGGATGGGGTTGGGGATAGGGTTTTGGGGTTAGGGTTAGGGTTAGGATGGGTAGAGGCTGAATTCGGGTTAGGGTTATGGTTAGAATTTGGGTTGGGGTTAGGGTAAGGGTTAGGCTTTGGGGTTAGTGTAGGGGTTGGGGTTAGGGTTTGGGTTGGGGTTAGGGTAAGGGTTTGGTTTTGGAGTTAAGTTTAAGAATAGTGTTGAAGGTAAGATGTAGATGGTGATCCTTCATATATGCACGGGCCTGAAGGTACTTCTAATTAGGAAAGGGGGAGGGGGGAAGGGTAAGTTGTTTCGGGAAAATAAAAAGCTGTTGTTGATATTAATCCTTACGAGCTGCAAGCTCAGTCTTCGGTTGGATTTGAACACGGGTCCCTGAGCTATGATAGAGGAATGTTATCCTATTCTATTTTGCCACCTTGGTGGCACTTCACACTCAAACCAAAAGGACTGTTCAAACAAAACAGTCTGGAAGGGAAAGGAATAAAGTCCAGGATAGTGACCTCAGTTGGATTCGAACTCACGTCCTTGCGTTATGACAAGAGGTTACTATCCTATTTTGCCACCTTGGTGGCACATGACAGCTACCTCAGAAGGACTGTTTATCTAAAACTGTCTGAAGAAGAAGAAGAGTGAAAAGTGAATAAACAGTCTCAGCTGGATTCGAACCTGGGTCCCCTGAATCCTAGTAAACAGGTATTATCCTATTTTGTGCCACCTTGGTGGCCCTTTAGCTCTAATTTTAGAAGGCTCCTCAACTCAACCATCTAAGAAAAAGATTAAAAAATTGAAAATAAATGGCAGAAAAAGGGCTCAGCCAAATAAAAATTCAGATCCCTATGTTATAACATAAAGGTATTGACACGTTGGCGTCAATCAAATAATGTTTTTGAAATAAGTTAAAGGAGAACGTAATGTTGTACTGAATCAACAGAAAAAATAAGGGACAAAATTGGAAATTGGAGTGGGGTTGGGATTTAACCCTAACCCTAGAAGTGATATGGGTAGGGGTAAGAAGAAGGAAAATAAGAAAAAGGGGGGGAAAGGGAAATTTTTAAAATTCGGTTTAGGGTTATGGTTAGAATTTGGGTTGGGGTTAGGGTAATGGTTAGGCTTTGGGGTTAGGGTAGGGGTTAGGGTTAGGGTTAGGGTAGGTGAAGGTTGGACCTAGGGTTAGGGTTAGGGTTAGGTTTTTGGGGTTAGGGAGGGTTGAGGTTGGTATTTTGGGTTGGGGTTAGGGTACTGATAAGGGGCTACATTAGAATTTGGGTTTAGATTGAATATGGGTGGGGTTTTAATTGAGAATTGGGATTGAGGCTTGAGGTTCCTGACTGAGTTCTAGGATCAGGGTACACAAGAGCAAGAAGTAAGAGTAAAAGGGATTTTTCTTCAAAAAGGATCCTCTTGGACTAAAAGATGTTTTCTTAAATCCCATAGAATGTTGTCAACTTTAAGAAACCCCGGCAGAGTTATCAATTTGTCCGATTGAGCCAAACGGAACAGAGCCCCCAACACATCAACCCAAGGCAGCATAACGAAGGCAAAAAACGGGGAAGTAATCAGAGGAGGCAGATACATGTTACTTTATCCCCTAACCCTAATCCCCATCTGAACCCTAATCCCAGTCCCAACCCTTAGCTCCACCCCTTACTCTAACATATTTTTCAAACTCTAACCCTAAACCTAACCACAACCCTAATCCTTAACCCTGCCCTGCCCCTAATCCTTAACCCTAACCTTTTCCTCAACTACTTTCTTCCAATTTTAACCCCACTCCTAGAACCTGTCCCCAACCCTAATTCTAACCCTAATCCTAACCCATTTCCAAATACCAACCCTGACCCTAACCCCAATCACAACCCTAATTCCCACCCTAACCCTAATTCGCCTAAACCCTAATCCTAAACCTGTCTTTGACTTGACTCCTATTGTCAAACCCTTACCTTAACCCCCACCATGATCATAATTTTAATTCAAATTTCCAGCCCTAATTTCGACTTATTCGAACCCGAATTCTGAATATCTTATCAAAAAATTTTTTTTTTTGATTGACATTGCCATCCAAAAAGATAGAATAGATTCGAGTCCACTCAAAGCCACCGGATTTGAGTGGAGCAATGGCATAACACACATTCATCGTAACTCAGAAACCTGGGTTCGAGTCCAGTTGAGATCACTATTTTGAGTTTAATTTCCTCAGGTCTTAGACTACCTGAAATGAACAAACTGTACAAGTCAATGTTTTAGGACCAACTCAAAGATAATCAGTAGTGCTTTAAATATGAATTTTTACCATCTTTATAGTTCCTTTAATCCTTATTTTTAGACTAAATATAGAGGGCCACTTGAGTGGTGCAGAGGGGTCATGTACATCTAACGTAGCTCAGAGATCCAGGTTCGTGTCCGACTGAGACCACCCATCCGTTCTTGCATTCTTCGATACTGGAGGTAAATAAAATTAATAACTCAACTTTCCAATGGGCTGCCTCAAAAAGCAAAAAATCTTTTTTCTTTTTATATTTTCTTCATGCCTGTAGACTCATTAGTTCACATTCTTTCAACCACATTTAACAGGCCACCCAAGTGGCGACATAGGTTAATTCTTTGCAGGTATGGTTTGGGGGCCCATGTTCGAGTCTGGCCGAGCTCACTTATTAGACCCACTCCTTCCTTTTAGTGGGTTACTTAGGATAAATAAAACTAGTAACTCCATGATTTGGTGGACTACCTCAATGATTACAAAAATTTTGTTTCTTTCGGTTGTAATTTACTCCTTTTATCTCTGTAGACTTCTCAGTTTTTTTTCAGTGGCAATCTAGGATAACATCCTCTTCATATGATTCAGGGACCCGAGTTCAAACCTGAATCATAAGGTCTTTTCTCTTGACCATAGGTACCTTCAGGCCAGTGCATATAATATGGCTAACCTGCCTCCATTTTATCATCAACTCTGTTTTTAACCCTAACCCTAAACCCTAACCCTAACCAGAGATATATTTGCCAATATGAATGTGAGAGGTCCCGGACTCCATTTCCAAAGAGGGCTCTCAGTTTTGCTTTACAATCAAGTAATTGAGCTGCTTGCCTCCAGAATATGCAAAACTGCTCTATATTATGGAAAAAAAATATGTGTAATTGTCTTTGAGGTGCCAGCTTTTTCATGTTCTGGCCCAGCAAAGTAAGCGACAGTGTCCCTTCAATAGCTCAGTTGGTAGAGCGGGGGACTGTAGGTGTTAAAGCAGGCCTTCTGAGGTTGCAGGTTCAAATCTGTCTTGAAAGAAAAGGGAATGTTTTATTTCTTCTCTTCCTCAATTTCATTGATTATAATCATTTCAGGTAATGGAACAAAAGCACAAGATTTCCTTGACTGGGAACTGAACTTGGGCCGCGGTGGAGCATGCGCTTAATCCTGGCCACTAGACCACCAGGGACTGGTATTGCACACAGCACTAGAAAATACAGTTTGTCATAAAAAGCTAACCTTCGACTTCAACGTTACTGAATAGCTGACCAAATCAGTCTCAAGACCTCACCTCTTCTAAGCAAAGTGAGACAGAAACAAAGTTTCTCATGCTGTGGTTTGAGATGCAATGTGAAGTCATGTTTATCAAAAGCAACAGATATGTTTCATAAATAGGGTTAGAGTTGGGTGAGGAGCAAGATCTGTGCCCTTAGGTTTGTGGTTAGGGTTAGCTAACCCTAACAGTAAGGACACAGGATGAGCGCAATAAAGACAATCACTGCTGAACCTAAGGAACCTGCTTTCTATGTGGCTTGTTGGTCTAGGGGTATGATTGTCGCTTCGGGTGTGAAAAGACCTGGGTTCAAATCCCAGACGAGTGCTTGGGTGATTCACTGCTTTGAAAGGTAGAAATGAGATGACATTTTTAAGTGTGCTGGGTTAGAGAAACAATTTAAAGATTTTCTGTTTTTACTGTTGGGTCCCCTCATGAATTTGTATACACACACTGTTATTTTGTAACCATATGTATGGTTATGAAACCTAACCCTATCCTTAACCCTAAACCCTAAACCCTAACCCTAAGTCCTAACCCTAAACCCTAAACCCTAACTCTAAAGCCTATCCTTAACCCTAACCAGAGATGTATTTGCAATAATGAATGTGAGAGGTCGCAGGCTCCATATCCCAAGAGGGCTCTCAGTTTTGCTCTACAATCAAGTAATTGAGCTGCTTGCCTCCAGAATATGCAAAACTGCTCTGTATTATGGAAAAAAAAAGTGTAATTGTCTCTGAGGTGCCAGCTTTTTCATGTTCTGGCCCAGCAAAGTAAGCGACAGTGTCCCTTCAATAGCTCAGTTGGTAGAGCGGGGGACTGTAGGTGTTAAAGCAGGCCTTCTGAGGTTGCAGGTTCAAATCTGTCTTGAAAGAAAAGGGAATGTTTTATTTCTTCTCTTCCTCAATTTCATTGATTATAATCATTTCAGGTAATGGAACAAAAGCACAAGATTTCCTTGACTGGGAACTGAACTTGGGCCGCGGTGGAGCATGCGCTAAATCCTGGCCACTAGACCACCAGGGACTGGTATTGCACACAGCACTAGAAAATACAGTTTGTCATAAAAAGCTAACCTTCGACTTCAACGTTACTGAATAGCTGACCAAATCAGTCTCAAGACCTCACCTCTTCTAAGCAAAGTGAGACAGAAACAAAGTTTCTCATGCTGTGGTTTGAGATGCAATGTGAAGTCATGTTTATCAAAAGCAACAGATATGTTTCATAAATAGGGTTAGAGTTGGGTGAGGAGCAAGATCTGTGCCCTTAGGTTTGTGGTTAGGGTTAGCTAACCCTAACAGTAAGGACACAGGATGAGCGCAATAAAGACAATCACTGCTGAACCTAAAGAACCTGTTTTCTGTGTGGCTTGTTGGTCTAGGGGTATGATTGTCGCGTCGGGTGTGAAAGGACCTGGGTTCAAATCCCAGACGAGTGCTTGGGTGATTCACTGCTTTGAAAGGCAGAAATGAGATGACATTTTTAAGTGTGCTGGGTTAGAGAAACAATTTAAAGATTTTCTGTTTTTACTGTTGGGTCCCCTCATGAATTTGTATACACACCCTGTTATTTTGTAACCATATGTATGGTTATGAAACCTAACCCTATCCTTAACCCTAAACCCTAACCCTAACCCTAAAGCCTAACCCTAACCCTAACCCTAACCCTAACCCTAACCAGAGATGTATTTGCTAATATGAATGTGAGAGGTCCCAGGCTCCATTCCCAAGAGGGCTCTCAGTTTTGCTCTACAATCAAGTAATTGAGCTGCTTGCCTCCAGAATATGCAAAACTGCTCTATATTATGGAAAAAAAATAGGTGTAATTGTCTCTGAGGTGCCAGCTTTTTCATGTTCTGGCCCAGCAAAGTAAGTGACAGTGTCCCTTCAATAGCTCAGTTGGTAGAGCGGGGGACTGTAGGTGTTAAAGCAGGCATTCTGAGGTTGCCGGTTCAAATCTGTCTTGAAAGAAAAGGGAATTGGCAGTGTTTTGCTACTTCTCTTCCTCAATTTCATTGATTGTAATCATTTCAGGTAATGGAACAAAAGTAAAAGATTTCCCTCACTAGGAATCGAACTCTGGCCGCAACAAGACAAAAACAATCACTGCTGAACCTAAGGAAAGTGCCTGCCATGTGGGTTGTTGGTCTAGGGGTTTGATTCTCACTTAGGCTTAGGGTGTGAGCGGCCCTGGGTTCAAATCCCAGATCAGCGCTTGGGTGATCCTCTGCTTTGGAAGGCAGAGATGAGATGACATTTGTAAGTGTGGTGGGTTAGAGAGTTAATTTAAAGATTTACTGTTGAATCCCCTCATGTATTTTTATACACACACTGTTATTTTGTAATCATATGTATGGTTATGTAAGCTAACCCTAGCCATAACACTTACCCTAACCCTAAACCCTAAACCCTAAACCCTAACCCTAACCAGAGGTGTATTTGCCAATATTAATGTGAGAGGTCCCAGCTCCATTCCCAAGTAAGCTTGCAGTTTTGCTGTACAATCAAGTAATTGAGCTGACTGCCTCCAGAATAGGCAAAACTGCTCTAACCCTAACCCGAATTCTGAATATCTTATCAAAAAATTTTTTTTTGATTGACATTGCCATCCAAAGAGATAGAATAGATTTGAGTCCACTCAAAGCCGCTGGATCTGAGTTGGGCAATGGCATCACACACATTCATCGTAGCTCTGAGACCTGGGTTTGAGTCCAGTCAAGATCACTATTTTGAGTTTAATTTCCTCAGGTCTTAGACTACCTGAAATGAACAAACTGTACAATTCAATGTTTTAGGACCAACTCAAAGATAATCAGTAGTGCTTTAAATATGAATTTTTACCATCTTTATAGTTCCTTTAATCCTTATTTTTAGACTAAATATAGAGGGCCACTTGAGTGGCGCAGAGGGGTCATGTACATCTAACATAGTTCAGAGATCCCGGATCGTGTCCGGCTGAAACCACCAATCTGTTCTTACTTCCCATTTTTCTTAGATACTGGAGGTAAATAAAATTAATAACTCAACATTCCAATTTTTATATTTTCTTCATGCCTGTAGACTCATTAGTTCCCATTCTTTAAAGCACATTTGATAGGCCACCCAAGTGGCGCATAGGTTAATTCCCTTCAGGTTTGATTTGGGGACCCAGGTTCGAGTCTGGCCGAGCTCACTTATTAGACCCACTCCTTCCTATTAGTGGGTTACTTAGGATAAATAAAACTAGTAAATCCATGATTTGGTGGACTACCTCAATGATTACAAAAATTTTTTTCTTTCGGTTGTAATTTACTCCTTTTATCTCTGTAGACTTCTCTTTTTTTTTCGAGTGTGTTTTGCGTGCCGCCTCAGTGGCAATCTAGGATAACATCCTCTTAATATGATTCAGGGACCTGAGTTCAAACCTGAATCATAAGGTCTTTTCTCTTGACCATAGGTACCTTCAGGCCAGTGCATATAATATGGCTAACCTGCCTCCATTTTATCATCAACTCTGTTTTTAAACCTAACCCTAATCCTAAACCTAAACCCTAACCCTAACCAGAGATATATTTGCCAATATTAGAATAGAATAGGCAAAACTAATCTATATCATGGAAAAGAATATGTGTAATTGTCTCTGAGGAGCCAGCTTTTTCATGTACTGGCCCAGCAAGCTAAGCTGTAATGTCCCTTCGATAGCTCAGTTAGTAGAGTGGGGGACTGTAGGACCTAGCGCAGGCATGCGTAGGTCACTGGTTAAAATCTGGCCTGAAAGACATGGGAATATTTCGCTTCTTCTCTTCCTCAATTTCATTGATTATAGTCATTCCAGGTAATGGAACAAAAGCACAAGATTTCCCTGACTGGAAATCGAACTCAGGCCACAGCAGAGAGAGTGCCGAATCCTGGCCACTAGACCACCAGGGACTGGCATTGCACACAGCACTAGAAAACACAATTTGTCATAAAAAGCTACCCTTCTACTTCAACATTACTGAATAGCTGACCAAATCAGCCTCAAGACCTCACCTCTTCTAAGCAAAGTGAGACAGAAACAAAGTTTCTCATGCTGTGGTTTGAGATGCAATGTGAAGTCATTTTTATCAAAAGCAACAGATATGTTTCATCAATAGGTTTAAAGTTGGGTGAGGAGCAAGATCTGTGCCCTTAGGTTTGTGGTTAGGGTTAGCTAACCCTAACAGTAAGGACACAGGATGAGCACAATAAGACAATCACTGCTGAACATAAGGAACCCACCTTCCATGTGGCTTGTTGGTCTAGGGGTATGATTCTAGCTTTCGGTCTGCGAGGATTTGGGTTCAAATCACAGACGAGCCATTGGGTAATCCTTTGCTTTGAAAAGAAGAAATGAGATGACATTTGTAAGTGTGGTGGGTTAGAGAGTTAATTTAAAGATTTTCTGCTTTTACTGTTGAATCCCCTCATGTATTTGTATACACACACTGTTATTTTATAATCATATGTATGGTTATGTAACCTAACCCTAACCCTAAAACCTAACCCTAACCCTAAACCCTAACACTAACCAGAAATGTATTTGCCAATATGAATGTGAGACGTCCCGGACTCCATTCCCAAGAGGGCTCT
>JAVGVS010000545.1:0-226462 GCA_032718565.1 Distichodus sexfasciatus | reverse complement strand
TGTGTGTGTAATTAATACATTGTTTTAGTAGGAAAACAGTAGTTAAATCAAGCATTTCCTTAAGCATAACAATAATCAGTCATGTATTCAGACATTTTAAAGCATTATTTTATGTTTAAAAAAAGACTGACTGTATTGGATTTGTATCGGTATCGGCAGATATCCAAATTTACAATATCGGTATCAGTATCGGATATAAAAAAGTGGTATCGGCCCATCTCTAGTCCAAATACACCTCCATGTCTGTCCCTTTAACGGTGCTGAGAAAGGAAGTTTAGACCAGGCTCCGCAGTATATTTTCTCACAGACTCGCTTTACTGTCATCCTTGCTAATGAGCAGAATAATGGCTTTTAAGTGGCCTTTTCCCAAACAGTCCCCCCTCTAGTTTTCAGGGGCGTGATCAATTGCTTTCGACCCTGTGAATTCTGAGCAGCTGCGTTAAGTGATCACGAATGAAGCTCAAACACATCGCGGGGGGTGGAACAGTTTAAGCAGGTACGGCACTTGTAATAACGACGCTTAGCATAATGGTCTCCAGCAGTTAAGCTTCATGGTTTAACTTTATCGTTCATTATAGAAAGGCCGGACCAGTCTTTTCTGCAGTGTTTCGCAGTCTAGCTACCTAATAGGATCGAGAGATAACTGGAATCCTTGTTAATAGTTTTTTTTTCCTGATATGTTTTCTTCAGACTAATGACTGTACAGGCATTATCAAAGCACTGCAGAGCACAGGCGCTAATTTCAGACCAGCGCAATGTTCATTTTCATCGTTTTGTAGTTTTGTACTCAAAGGCGGCAGCTCTTTTGCGACCATGGGAGTGTTTGCTGCTTAAACTGCGGTGGGGTCAGGTGCGCTGTGGGTGGCATGGCTGAATTTAAGTCAGCACAAAATGAAAAGTGTCTGTGGACTTTCATTTTCTCTAACACGTTTTTGTTAAAGTATATAACTTAGTCGGCGGTAACTTGGTTTAATGACGGTTGTTGGTTTTAAACATAGCTTGACAGATCAAAGAACAGCCATGGACTACAAAGCGCTGTTGTAAGTCGCTCTAGATAAGAGCCTCTGCTACATGCTGTAAATGTATAAGTAAAGGCAAAAAAACTAAAGTGTAAAGTCTGGCGTCTAATGGGGTGAGATTTACACCATTTATCAGGGGAAGTCATCCAGAGCTACTTCCATCTTTTAATTGCTCATTGACTCAGCAGTTGTAGAGCTGAGATCAAACCCATGGCTCCTTGGTCCTTATATGAGTATCCTAGCACCAGACCACCTCCACACAGAGTAGTTATAAAAGATGACGCTTTGCTGAACCCCTTTCACGGCGTTCACTTCACTCAAAGACACTTTCCTCTTGAGAAAAGCAGTGACTTTTACCCAGCAAATGCACCATTATAACAACAATCTGCAACATGCAAGCAGAGCTGTAACCACCCCCCAAACTCAACCTTTTTTTTTAATAAAAGAGAGAATAATAATTTAGATGAGCATCATAATTTAGCGTGTGACCAGCTTTATTAAACAACCCATATTATGAAAAAAATCTCATTTTCTGTTCTTTGGACATCCATTTGGGTCAGTGCTGCCTCTACACACACTGTAAGTTTGATAAAAAATGGTCAGTTGTGTTAGTTTTAATTTACGAATGTCAGAAATCGTGTGCTTAAACCAGCCGTTTAGATTTCTCCCCTACTTCTACGTCTCAGTAGGGGACATTTGAATAATTCCACCCTCCTGTCTCCTGTCTGAGAATCCCCACCCAACAGGTAGAACTGCTAGCGCTTCCTGATCCGCCATGTTTTCTCTCAAGCGCCAGCGTAGGAATTGCAGTGAAGAAGCCACCGGCGGAGTGTTGTGTTGAATATGTATGGCTGTGTGGATGATCTGTTAGCAGCAGCCATGTTGATTATTTTCATGTGAGGTTAACACTCGCCGTACTACCTATGCCCCAGTGGGGTGTGGCCAGCAGCGACTCATTTGCATTTAAGAATACTAATGAGAAACAGCCTGCCCTGAAAGGGACTGAAATAGAGGGGTAAAAGCGGATGAAAATGTCTAATCTGTGAGATATTTTCAGCAAAATACTTCAGAGACATGTTTAGTTTAGTTTAGACATGTTTGAGCTCATAGACCTATTTATTTACCTGTTTAAAAATGTATAATATGGGGTCTTTAAAGACATTTCCAGCTTGAATGTCTTAAACCATAAAAGAAAACATCTTCCGCTTTTCACATTACAAACCACTTATAATTAAAGCTTCAGTCAAGCTGTTTTAATATAGTAGTTGGTCACACTACAAGCTACAGAGATAAAGTAGCTAACTACAATAAAAGCTGTTTCACGGCCACAAATGAATGCTTACTCAAAACACTCACTCGCTCACGCTCATGGAGGTGCCACAATTCACCTATATTTTTACACAGTTGACAGTAAACCCCCTTTTTTATGCTGTTTTATTTGTTGCGGCAAATAAAACCGTTAAAAATGCTCAGTTTTACGCTGTAAAATGTCTGTAGTAAGGTGCCTTTAAATCACATTATGGCACTTTTGGCGTTCCATAGATCTGAGCACAAGAGCAGTCAGATGTGAGAGTGCGCAAAGTGTTTTGAAGAAAGTTGAGACGCAAATACAACGCCATAGTATTCTCTGTGAAAACCCTCTGTGAAGCCCTGTGTTAATATTGTTAACACTGATAATAACAAACCCTTTTAGACCCAGTTCCTGGTTCAACTAGTAAAATTTTTTGCGCGTCTTGTAGTACTGCGCTCACACCTGGACACTTGTTATATAGTTTTGTTCCCCATTTTTTTGAAAGCCATTTTGGCTGCCGATTTCTCTTCGCCCCCTCATTCAGCGTCTCTGCACTCTTGACTGAACCGCCGAGTCAAAATGGGTTTCGGCTCCTTTTTCCATTTCATCCGATAATGCGCTGTGACCTTGCTCTGCGCACATCATGCTCTTCGCTATTTACCTCAGTTTGATCTGCTAATAGCTTCTCCTTTTCTGCAATTAATCTTTCCGACCCAAATCGGGCCTCCCGGACTCTGTGTGTAGAAACAGCACTCTGTTTGATGAGATTTGGAAGCATCACTTTCATTTAGAGCGTCGTCATTCGTCGGTGATTTTCATCAGGCCTGTGGGACGTGCACAGCGGAGCTCTGCAGCCGTGGTTAAGCTCTCATTACTTTTCTCGCGCTTCCAGGGATGATGTTGAACCTGAACGATAAGAACCGTCCGCTTATTAGTGCGTGCTGGATTTTACGTTGATTTCGTATATTTTTTTTGCCCATGTCAGATGTTGAACTCTTTGGACACTTTTATGTTTTGGCTAAACCACATGAGTTTATGTACTGAATTCAGTCCGGGGTGGTAATGTAGTCGGTGAAAAATAGCGCTACATAAATAGAATTATAAAGGTTTATGAACCTTTGAATATTTGGACCCTTCGTTAAGTTTGTATAGGAGTAAAGTACACGTATGAAACGCGTATAGCGGAAATCTAGAGAACTTACCTAATGCGGAGATGTGTTTTTATGCAGTGAAGTATTCCAAGTGTAGTTGATGACTGTATTCCAGAGATCAGCTCATTTTTATAATAATAAACTATAGAATGTCCCACCTTGCAAAAATTATTATACGTCTGTGACAGAAATTGTACCATACCCAATACTCAATGGAAACTAAATATTTCTTATGAAGGTAAGGCAACACAGCAAAAAATAAAGAGACAAAAACAAAACTTTCTGCATTTAAAAAGGTGATATCAGATTTGTCTTGGTATGCGGGTCAATGACAAATGAAGCGCTTTTTAAATTTATTATTTATTTTTTAAATAGATGTCATGCATATTGTTGAGTTTGGAACATTTGTATTTAAAGTATTTTAAGTCTCATTTAAATACCGTTGTTTTTGGTTTTTTTTTACTATTTTTAACTTCCACCCGCAACCAAATATTTGTAAAAAAATATATATATTTTCCTCATGTTTATTTTTAGCAATTTTTTTGTAAGTATGCCTTAGAGTGTCTACACCTCCTAACACTATTATTTTATGCTCTTATTTTGTATATCCAGATTTATTGCGTTCTTATGGCCCGGTATTTAGTATTTTAGCACCCAATTTTACATAAAAATGCAGAAAAATAATTATAAAAATATGCAAATGAATGCATCCAGTACAATAGCTATTCACATCATTCTGTCAACCATTTGTTCACTTTAAACTACTATTTCTTGGTTTAAAGGAACATTTTACCGGGTCGCACCGCCTGACAGAAATATGCATATCGTGTCATTGACGCCTGTTTGCATCAAAATACATAGATAAATGAGTAGCTCTAGGCGTCCTGAAAAAATCAGTAGAAGGCATACATGTCTAGCGTATGCTGTTCCAATAATATAAGACGGTAAATAAACGGATAGAAGGACGCTCAAAGTTGTTGAGGATCTCGAAAGCTCAAATGCACAGCGTTTAAAAAGACAAGGTTACAGTTAGATTTTTTTCCTCACATTCATTGGTGTTATTATCAAACTCGGCATTTTTCTAGATATCAGAGAAATCTACAGACTAAAATGCTGTCTATTCTGGTTACTTGGGTAGATATCATTGCTGCCATGTCAGCTGCTGAAGTTGACACTTAAGTGATTAGCTCATTGATTAGCACAAGATCTGTGTTTGCAGAAGCATCATTGGTGGTTGATGTGTTGACTACTTTGTGGATTAGTCTAAAAAATAACATTTTTTGAGTTTAATATGGTTTATTATTATTATTATTATTAGTAGTAGTAGTAGTAGTAGTAGTAGTATAGGTAGTAACTGTACTGATCATGATTCATTTACTGTATTTGACATTTAACTGTACAAAGATTAAAATAATTGGATATGTAAAATAATTAGATTTGGTCTCAACAAGCCCCAAACACACACACACACACACACTCAGAGACCCAGTGGTTCTGTAGAATAAGTGCAGATTCCAGGCTACGCATTTTCTCAAACACTTATTTAAAGGAAATATAAGGTAGCAAGCAAACGACTTACAGCTTTAACACTGAGTGTATGAAGTAGGTACACAAACAAATGATGTGATTTCTCCTACCACTGATCATTGAGGATGATTCTAATTTGCAGACGGTCCATCTTCCAGAATAGCTCCTGTGTGTTTTCTCTTCTGGAGCTGGTTGATATTGCTTCTGGGCATCAAAACTTTGCACACTGAGCAAAACGCTGCCATGTTTTCAGGTCTTGGATCTTTGGAAACTTTATTAGTGAACCACCAAATGAGGTTCTTCTGCAGTGGCCATTATTTTTAAAAAGTCACGGCGTCAAGCAGTTTCCCGAGTCAAAAGAGAGAGATGTTATTTACTCAGCTTTTACATAGGCTTATTGAAGAAATATTTCTTTAGAGTTTGAATGAGTTTAAATGTTAAACTCATTTAAAGAAGACACTGTGTATTGATAATTAAATTCAAAAACACAATAGTAGGAATGAGCGTAGGGCTAAAAATAAATCGTAATAAAATCTCGATCTTGATTCATACCATGCGTTTCTAAATGATGGCGATACTTCTAAGTTATGTTACATCAGTTGCATCAACACAAGCACTGCTACTTTTCTATGGCGTTATTTTTGTGCCAAAATTCTGAGGGTGCAGTGGATCTTTGGCGAGCAAAATCTCGTCTTTACGCATTCAACTCTGCCTTAATGCTCGCGCTCACCTCTGCCTTCATGTTCACGTGCCACTTGATGCTCATTTTTGGCTTCATATTGGAAGTTTGTGTTTATTTTTGGCACAAAATGAATGCCATACTTTGCCGTAGAGAATCTCAAGCTCGCTGTCTCCCTCTCCCTTTCCGCTACGCTGCATCACAGTTTTGCAGGTTCATTACAATTTGAATTTGAAAAAAAGACAGAAAATTGTGAACTCAATTCTAAGCGAAAAAATTGTGATTCTCATTTTTTTTTGCAGAATCGCACAGCCCTAAGTGAGAGTGAGTCATTCAGAGTTATGAAGTCCCTACTGACGTGTCGCGCCACGTATTTTCCTCCCACAACAACAGTGGACATTACATTTCTTACCCCAATTGACGCATCTCGGGCCCTTCTGGGCTTTAAGTAAGGCATAGTGAGTCGCACTGGAAGCTGCTTCATACGCCGCTGTCCTCTCTCCTCCTGCCCCGGGTCACTGCAGCGGCTTTGTGAGGGTCAGGCGGCTCTCTTCTCGACCCTGTTGTGCTGTCAGATCAGATCCCTACAGAGCACGGCAGTAATTTAGTTAAAGGCCTGCAGTCTTTTCTGGTCTGTACCGACATAGTAATTCATCTCAGTTATACGGCCAGACCTCTTACAGCCCCAAAGGATAGAAGCACCAAATATTGGGCACACACTCACACACACGCACACACAACCTCACTCTTTCTATTCAGCTTTGCTCTGCCTTTTTAGAAAGACATGAATGCAGCCAATTAAACAGGTTTTTAAGTTGTGCACATGTGGTTATTAGTATGGTAATGTATGTCAGGTTGTCTGGATCAAATCTATCTAACTTATCGTCCTTTTTAGTAGCGTGTGTTTGAAGTCTAATAACCATAATAAAAGAGGGCTTTTAAGAATATAGTTAGTATGTCATAGTTCTGATGAATTTGAGAAGCTTTGATGTGAAACGAATTAGCAAAAAAACTGACACTAAAGTTTAATGTCACTTTAAGGACATAGAAAAGCAAAGTTTCATCCGAAACAGCAGTGTAAAGAGCCGCCGATAACCTCTCATTAAACTCACATCACGATCCAATGTGGAAATAATTAAGCGAAATGTCAGAGACCAAGAGCTTCTCATATTCCGTCCTTCCAGTGTATTTTGACATTTGCACCCTTGAATGAGAGAAGTTGGGGGAAAAAGTCATGATAGAGACGTTTTTTTTAGCTCTGGTATTTTTCCAGTCTATTTCCAGGTTGCCCTAAATGATCTGAGCTAATTGTTGAGGCAATGGAGAACATTTTTTGAATTGAATCTTTAAAATTGCCTTTATTGTTAGATGTAGAGACATATGACATAGTGTGAAATTAAAATTGCGGCTCTGTTTTTTTAAATGCCTTCTTGTTTGGTTGTGATTTGGATTAGAACCTGACCCATATACAATTTTTTAAACCAATACTGATTTCAATAATAGGAGGATTTAAAAATTCATTCATTCCATTATTTAATGTACTAAAACAAAGCTTAAGATGTTTACAAACATCATGCAGTGTTACTTTTGTCTCATATGATTCAAATGTGCGAAACATTTCATAGCCCGATACCGATATATATCACAATATCGTACATTTTCTGTAAATTCAGTGGAGCTTTTTCCACAGCTTTTCGCATAAACTGTAACCTCACGTGACTGTAAATGTGCACGTTTTAAGACACTCTAGTAAGGTGCCTTTAAGGCGCATCATGACACCTTTGGCGTTCCATAGATCTGAGCGTGCAGCGTGTTTTGAGTTGAGCGTGGACAGACACAAGATTTTGTATGTGTAAGTTCCACTGTGCACAAATAGAACACCATAGTATTCTCTGTGCCTGCATCCACGTGCCGCTGTGGTGACTACTGCAAACACTCATCCAAACCATGAAAAAATATTTCCATAAACAGTGTATTTTGCAGCACCATGAAATAAATGTAATATGAAATGATAGACATTTTAATTCATCATCCGACATATTTGGTCATATCGCCTATGATACATTTTATTGTCAATCATCTAGCATCAATCAATAATATTAGCAAACTAACTAATCGGCCAGCCTCTATTACATAGAATTGCTTTGGTCTCTTGTTTCACAACTTGTGCAGTAATTCATTCATATTATATATTCTGCTCAAAGCAGAAAACATCAAGGGGGCTAGCTTATCTCATTTATATTTGTGATAGTAAGTACTGTATGACATAGGTCAGATCTCCCTGATCTGTTATGTCTGTTTCTTTTCATTTTTTATTTTCTACAACTGATTCCAGATGCAGTTTCCAAGAGACTCAGGTTAACATACAGCTTGAAATGTTTTATTAGGTGAACACACATTATAAGTCCTAGTTTTACACACCCGGCAGTGTTACTCTGGGGAGAACGTTAACCCCGTAGGCCTAATTTGAGCCCCACTTTGACTTTGCTTATAATGTGCATAACCCCCCAGTAGGCTATGTGCTCAATCATGTGCAGCAATTATTTATTTATTACAGATTTGAGACTGTATATTTCTCAGAGCCTATCAGCTTCTCATCTAACTGCATAGCTGTGAGTTTATTAGCTCGTTTTCTAATCACTGATGGCACTTTATAGGATAACTTTGTTGAGGTTGGGCTTTATTCACTCTGAGGCTTGGGTTTACTCACAGGCACCGAGGCTTTATTGCGGAGATTAATCAGGCCGCTCTTAATCACCTTCTCATAATTCTGAAATATTGAGGCACTGTTGGTTTGAGCAGGAGGTTTTGAGCTCACCATTCCTCCACAGTGTGGACTATGAAGTTGACACACATTGTCAAAGGGAAGGAATGAACGAATGCACGTTGCTTTTTTACACTCCAAAGGACTTTACCGAGAGACTGTGTTTTTCCACTTCAGCCAGTTCAAATGTGCAGATCCACCTGGATGATGGTCCATCAGCCTTTCAACCAACCACACGTTAGCTAAATTGTTGAAGGGGCGCGAGAGAATCCACCAGCTAGAAATATTGTATGATATGAGTTTTAAGGGGTCATTTTAGCAGTGGTCAGTTGTTCTGGAATTCGAACTCTCAATCTTATGGTCACCAATACAGGGTTCCAGTCACTAAGAGGTTGGTAGTGCAGTGGTTGATTGTGCTGGGAGTCAAACTCCCAATCTTATGGTCACCAACAAAAGGATTTTGAAGGGACCATTCTGTTGAGACCTTTTGCTCTATGTCTTGCATCTTTGGTTCTTTTTGATTGGATTATATAAAACGCTGAAGCAAATCCAGCTCTCTGAGAGCGATTTCCACACAGCGCTGCTGAGGCGTACCAGCTCACTACCCTGAGTAACATGATTGGTGCTGCTCTAAAGCGATTGGCGTTTTGAGTACTGAGAACTTGTTCCCACTGGAGAGCCTGGTCGTTAGGGTAACATAGAGGGCTCCAGCAACTCTCGCCTAACACAGCAACTTACCCGCTATTTGTTTACGTACGCCTACCCTGAGTGCCGATGACTCGTCAGCTCGACTATTTCAATTTTTCTATTATCTCGCCCCCATTGTCCGGCATTGGCAGCCATTGTCACCAGCGGAAGCTCGCCCGGCGCCGACAATGAGCCTCTCGTCTCCGGTGCTGCTGCTGTTGGATAAAAATCTCAGCAGAAGACCATTAGCGGGCAGAGGCCTTCATGACGGCAGGAGATGGCATCAGGATGGAGCGAGTCTGGATGGAAAAAAACGCTCTGGGAAACGATGACAGGCAGACAGCAGGTTAAGAACAGAACTGGCCCTAATGCGAGCGCACACTCATAGATTTATCTGATCTGTTGTTATCTGCCTGTTGCAGGGTACAGGTCAGCATGCGCGCTTGCAGCTTGTGTGTGTGTGTTGATAAAAATGGTGGAGGAGTTGCTCAGGAAGCTTGGTGTGTGGTGAGACCTGACGGCACCCGATAGCAGGTTTAATGGAAGACTGATGCATCTCTCTCTCTTTCTCGCTGTCTGTCTCTTTTTCTCAGGTGTTCAGAAAGAAGGCTATTGAACTGGGAGAGAAGTTGTTGCCAGCTTTCAAGACCCCCACTGGCATCCCTTGGGCTCTTCTCAACCTTAAGAGGTCAGTAAAAACACACACACCTCTTTCCTTCTTTGAGAAGTTCTTCCATTGACTCCCATAAAGAATAGATGTAGATAATACTAGTGGTGTAAATCACACGATTTATCACGGTACAATATTATTTAGATTCAGTGGACAATAATTAGTCTGCCGATAAGTTTATTAAGGGACCAGCCTATCAAATACTTGATAATGTGTTATAATATGACGTTATAATATGCACCGTTTTCATGATGCTCACAACGTATCGTTACATCCATACATCTAACCTTAACCCTGACCTCTGTAGCACACCTTGTAATTACTTAATATCGGTGATAGTCAAAATTAAACAAAATTAATCTGCAAAATGCCTATTATCAGCCTCGTTAATAGGCCTGGTCGATAATCGACGGACCCTTACATATGAGGACATGCAAAAATGTCCCACAAAACCGCAACAATCGGACAAATTCCATGGTTTCCTGTCTTTTACGTGCCCTCGATCTGGCCATCACAAGCCTCTATAAACCTATTCATACACACCAGGACGGGCACAGGCACACTCTCTCTCCCTCCCTTCCTGTCTCCTTTTAAAGAATCTCAGAGGGCCGGCGAAACCTTGAAGGTCATATCTCCATTTTTCACCTACTGCATATTTTCTCAGTGCTTTCAGTAAGGCTTTTATTTATTTATTTGGCTGTCTCCAGTTAAGCCCGAATCAGAGATTTCCTGTTTGGCCTGGTTGTGGTGTTGTCCTTCAGAGCGTCACTCCCCTCAACCCTGGATGCCTCCACCGCTCTTGGCAGTGTGTAAGCTGCCACAGTTCACCTTCAGAACTCCTGCTGGAGTAAGACTGGCAGAGACTGCAGTGCCTAAAAACTCGAGAGTGAAGCTGTTAAGGGAAAAAAATCACTTTCCTCATGCACTTCTTCTCCTCCTTTACATCTTGTGGATCAGGTGTGTCGAGACAGAGATTAAAGGGAAACTCTACCTAAAGTTGCACATTTGTACAATTCGCCCCAGTCTTGTATCAAAAGCTCAGGGGCCTCTTTCTGCCTCCAGGTGCTTTTCATCCTTACTTGAACCGCGATTTTGTTTTTTTAATTCAGTCCTTACAAGTAAAACTCTTGAGTGTGAAGGAGCTCATGCATACAAACTAGAGGACAGTTTAAAATTTTGATTGAAACCAAAGTCGCCAACCTTGGAAAGTTTGGGTTGGCCTTTTATCTCTACAATTGGAAAGTAAATCAGGGGTGTGTGAGGATGTATACAGTATGTGTTGGAGTGGCAGGTTTGTAGGTGTTAGTGGAATTATAAGGACTTCTCAGAAATCTCAAGGGATAACAGGAAATGTTTTTTTAATGTTTGAGGGGGAAAATTGACATCCACCAAAAAACTTCTTTGTGAAACATTTTTCAAAAATGCTTTAGCTATTGAGGTTATTTATCTGCATAAATACATTGTGTGTGTGTGTTTGCGTATATGTGAGTCATTTCAGAGCTGTTTGTCCAGTGTTTTTCTTCAAACGAGCACTCTTCAGGCAGGGTTGGTAGTTTTGGGCTGATAAACACAGGACGACAGTTGATCTCTCCCTCATCCCCTGTGCTTTTCCCTCGGCGGCGGGAAAATCATGCCAGTTGCCCGCCATATTAGCGTGGAGGTTACGCGGCGGCAGGCCAGAGGACGCCGAGCATCAGCTTGAACCCCTGAGAGCAGCAGTCTGGTGGACAGTTTTGATTGGCAGCAGCAGCACAGTGTGAAAACGCTGCACAAGCACTTAGAGCTCAGGGAGAGAATGGAGAGCAATCAAACTACAACGTGACTCAACGGCTGCTGGCTGTTGTTGATACGACTCTGTGTGTGTGTGTGTGTGTGTGTATGTCTGTCTGTCCATTTGTCCAGATTTCAGGTAGTACTTTCTTAATGGGAATGCCATGAAGTAGAAACCTGGAGGGTGGTTGTGGTGGTATTCGGTGGTCTGAGAAATGCTGGTTTGTTTGTTTTTTCTTTGGAAGGACAACCCGGATCCCAAAACTGGGCTAAAATGGAGGTTTTAGTGCTAGCATATTATGAATGTAATCAGGTAATCTTATATTCAGGACTGTGTCTGTGCTCTCTTAACTCAGCTTACACACACGCCCAAAACACGCCGCACCTGCTCAGATCTGCTTATCCTCACGCTCAGATCTGGGGGAGGCCAAAGGTGCCACAACTCGCCTTAAAGGCAACATATTAGAGTGTGAAATTTCCACTGAATTTACAGAAAATGTTCTATATAGTGATAGTGTTATCAGGATATGAAATTACTTATGTCAGGATATGAGATGTTGGTCATATCGCACAGACCTATTTCAGCTGATGGAAACATCCTATAATCAGGGGTATTCACCTGGTGGTCCGCAGCCCCCCGGTGGTCCACGGCTGCAATGCCGGTGGTCCGTGACATGCAATCTAGTTTCACTACTATAATCACTTATCAGATGATATTTCCGGACGATTTGGGCATCCTACTGATAAATTAATTTAATGCAAATGTTTAAAAAATTTGAAAAGATAATACTCCCCGCCCCCAACACACACAACGTACACACAGTGGGCCTCAGACTATTGCTTAGTCTGAGTGGTGGTCCCTGGGACAGAACCAGTTGAAAACCGCTGCGTTAATGTGTGATTGGGCGGGAGAAAGCGAGAAAAGCTGTTTGAGAGAGAGAGAGACTGGGTGTGAGAGACAAAGACAGAGAGCAACAGACTTGAATAGAAAAAGTAAAGGGGGAAAAATGTCTGAAGGAAGGAGAGAAAGAGTGGTGGGGTTTTTTAGAGATATATAGAGAGCTTTTAGTAGAGTTAGTAGTAGTTAGTAGTTTTAGTTTTGTCCTCTATGCTCGCCAATGCCCGTGTCCCGGGTGATGCCCTTCTCTCTGTGCATGTTCCTCTGCTTATGTCTGCATCTCAGACTTTCACCCGGGAGCCCACTATTCTTTTCCACTTCTGCATAGTCCGGCCGGCTACACCTATTAATTAAATCCCACAGTGTGCCTCAGAGCGAGACAGATTAATTTGGGGTAAGGGCTTCTACCTCCAGTATCACACACCTCCTGCAGCTGAGTCAGACAGGAGCGAAACCAAGAACCATCTCTCCCCACCATTAACACATGTATTCTGATTTGTGCAGGGGAGTGTTGATTTTAGACCCTTTTTTGTGTTTTGTGTCGTGTTACTTGTGAGTGTGCGCAGAGACCTATAAAATAATCTGCGGAAAGGCGGCAAGCTGGAAATTGTGCTAGACTGGATCTAATGAGTGTGTGGTACTGATTTGTAGCGTCGGAAAAGCGGAGGGAGAAAATATTGCTTTGCAAAATTCATATAAATGACCTTGTGATGTTTTAGTGTCGTTTAACTGATGTTTTATTTTACGCCATAATAAGGAAATAAATGTTGCATTTGTGGTTTATTACAATGATTCCGGGATGCAGCGCTCTCATGCCATATTCCTAAATAAAGCAGCCAGTGTGCCACACATACAAAATCCCATTATTTACTGAGCACATCCACCACTATCAGGCCATCACAAACTGCAAAAGCCCCAGTGATCAAAGGTTATGTGAGTCTATAGTGCAGCAAGGACCAAGGCTTCAACACCTGCACAGTGCAGGACACACAGATCAACACACAAAAAAAAAAACACACACACACAAAGGTATGACTCACAAAGGCTGCTTGATAAAAAAAAGAGAAAAAGCCAAAGAAGTGGTGCTGTTGGTTGTAAGCATCCAGACACTCTCAGATCACAGTGTTTAACATGAAAGCTGCTGGTGCTCTATGTGGAGGAGTCCAGCACAGAGGCATTATCCTCAAAGTGCACCAGTAATTAGCCCATCAAGCTTAGTAGAATGTTTGCTGTGTTGGGGAAGTTACTTTTAAACACTAGCCTTTCAAGTTACAAGCCACTAATGATTAAAAGTAGCTCAACTGCAGCCAACACTACAAGCCACAGAGAAGAAAAGTAGATCAAACTACATGAAAAAGCTGTTTCACTGCCATATTTGTCTCCGTGGGCTCCATCCTCCAACTCCATCTCGCAGCTGCCGTGATGCAATGACTTCTAGATTCAGATTTACATGAGTGTTTTTTGACAGGTTGAAAGTAAGTGATGATTTGTCATTGTGAACACAGCACTTCACACAGTGCACCACAATGAAATGAGAACTCTGCATCTGACCCATCCGTGAAGGAGCAGTGGGCAGCTGACATTGGCAGCAGCTGGGGAGCAGTGCTTGGGGATACCTTGCTCATAAATACCTAAGTAGTACCTTTACCGTTCCAGTACTTGAACCAGCGACCTTTCTATCACGGTGCAAGTTTCCTAACCGTTAGGCTAACAACTGCCCAAATTGATACAGATGTACGCCCGCTTGTCACACTCACACGTGTTTACGCTTTCAACCAGCAAACGCACCATTTTAATAGCAGTCTGCCAAAGGGAACGACTTTAAAGGGATTGGGAGTCACTCTGATTACTGCCTATTGCGTTCAGAACCCACCCTTGTTTTGAAGTGAATAAGTACAACTATTAAACTAGAAAAAATCCTTCGCTTAAATCATTAAAAAAGGCCTCTAGTCTCTCTGATCTGAGGAACTCTAGAAGGAAAGAACACAGACATTGAAAGTGTGACCCGCCTGTTTGTCAGGCCTTTGGCCCACTTGCATTCCTCTCTCTCTTGGTTTGATTGTCTCTCTGAAATATTAGCATTAACCCAGTTTCTGAAAGCCGGGAGCTGCTACATGCCCTGTTCCAGCCGAGGTCTGGTGTGCGTATGGGTGTGAGTGTGTGTGATGTGGACTCTCATTATCCTCCTCCTCCGCTGCCGCCGCCGCCGCCGTCCCTCGAGTTGTGGACTGAAGTGGGAGGAGAAACGTCAGCTCACAGCAGCACAAAACACTCCGACCTTGACCCAGATTTCATTAGGACAAGACTGAAGGCCCCGGTGGGAGCCTCCTTTAATCCTACGCACAGACATACACACTCACACAGAGACGGAGACTTACAGGAGTGCAGTTTATATTGCGGTGCAGAATGTGAACACATTGTAGTAGATCTCACAGGTTTTTTGTCTAATTTTTGTCTAATCCTAACCACAGTCTAATCCTAACTCTGACCTAACCATAATGAACTTTTCTCTGAATCTAGCCATATTCTAATCCTAGTCCTAAATTGTGCCATAATCAAACACATCATCATAATCGAATCTTAATTCTGAAACCTTGCTATAATCTAATTCTATTCATAAACTTAATCAAAATTATGAACCTAGCCATAATCTAACCCTAACACTGAGCATATCCTAACTCTGAATCCTGCTATACTCTAATCCTAATCCTAAACCTAACCATAATCTTATTCTAATCATAAAATCATTTTAACACAAGTAATGATAATCTGTTTCTAGAACTAGCTATGATTTAATTCTTACTCTGAACCTTTAACCATTTAACCATGACCCTCAAACTAAACATCTAGGACCAGTTACTCAGACTATGATTAAGTCTAAGCGAAGACTAGTTTTTTAGTTTCAGCAGTGAATCTCCATTGGTACTGCAGTTTAGTCCAGCGTTTCTCAATCCCAGTCCTCACGGACCACCGCTCTTCACAGATTCGGCTTTCCCGACCCACAGCACAGCTGATGCTACTGATTAGCGAATTAGCAACGTAGGACCAGAGTGCGACAGTGCAGGAAATACCGAATATGTGCAGAGTGGTGGGCCGCAAGGACTGGGATTGAAAAACGCTGGTTTAGTCCAAGGCTAGGCTTAATCTTTGTTCAAGAAACCAGCCCCAAACACCTAAACTTTAAAACAGCCAGTAAAACATCACCCTTTGCACAACATCTTCACTTAATAGGCACATTCTACTGGATTTATCACATCACCTAATGGGATTAGTCCTGACATGTTATAAAGCACCATTAACGACTCCCACTAGATTGTTTAAAAGCAGCTTTTAGATTCGGGAGGAGGCTGCTGCACACCCAGCAGATCAGCAGATAACCTGCAGCAGATAATCAGCATCTTGTGACCCAAAAGAGGAAGTGACACGACATTAGGAACGGTGACAATAACAATTTGTGGACTAGCGTTTTGTCGAAACTTTGCGTCTTCTTGTCTCTCACTTAACCTTGTTTGTTACTGAACAAATGTCTTCAGAACTGGATCAAACTGTCCAGACCGGAGCTGAGGGTCAGACACAGCGGTATTGACTGTCCTTCACAGACTCTTAAAGTGTGTCACCTTGTATTTAAAGAGGCCCTGTAAAAGTTGCCGCAACTTGCCTCGGTATTTGTGGAAAGTTCAACAGATTCCACTCGTGTTGCTCGTTAACGACTCAGTGGGGAAAAGTTTTCCTCATGCATAAACATAACTGCCTTTGCTTCAGTTTATTTCCATTTAAAGTCGAGCAGCCTGCAGCGGTTTTATGGGTTTGCAAGCCGCCATACAGAGCCGACGAGGAAGAGGTAAAGCTGGAGGTTTTCACTCCATCTTCTGCTTTTCATCCTCGCAATTTAACCCCATCTTTCATCCGCTTATCAAGTTTCTGTCTAAAGAGGAACAGTCAGAGATTCGTAAACGTCACATTCAATTGTTCAACAAACGTTCGACTAAATGACATTTTGGGGTCAGTTACGGATACAGATACAGATGCATAGCTAAGTTCTTCTGTTACTTACTTTTATTTCCCATGATGCAGTAGGATTGTTTATATGCCTTTTAACTGATGCTCACATCAGCCAAGACTCAAACTTCAAATCTCTACTGTAGTCTAATCCTTAGCCATGGTGTGATTACAGCATGAGCTTCACTGCAGGTTGTTTCAGTCAAATTTGACATTTTGGTTGGGTTTAGAAACAGCAGTGGAGCGGATTTCAGTCTGAAGTTTTGCTGGTCACATAATGTTTACTCAGTTGGCCTCAAATACAATAACTGCTAGTAAACAGTTTATTTGGAACAGAAAATGTGTCTTTTCATTTGGAAAATGTGAATAAAACAGTAATTGTTGCAGCCTACTAACACTGAAACATTAAATACTGATTATTTAATTCATTATTACAGCTGTAATACTAATAATAGAGTTGATAATAATGGCACAATAAAAGTCATCATTTTTAAAGAGCAAAAATAACATCAAAGCTCTGTTTAGTACATTAATAGCAGAATATTATCTATGGAGAGCCTATAGAGATGGTCTATAGTCACAACAATTGCCATCATATAGTTGATTTTCACAAAATCATGTTGGGGGATATTGTTAGCATAACGGTTAGGGTGTTGGCCCCATGATCAAAAGGCCAGCGGTTCAAGTCCCAGACCGGTAAAGGTACCACAGAGGTACTCTTGAGCAAGGCACCATCCCCAAGCACTGGTCCCTGGGCACTGCTCTATAACTGCCCACTGCTCCTTTACGGCTGGATCAAATGCAGAGGTCACATTTCGTTGTGGTGTACTGTGCTGTGTTCACAGTGACAATCACTTTGACAATACATGTATTTTTTCCTTCCCAGTGTCTCGCTTCCTGTATTCATTCTGTTCTGCTTCCTTTTTGGCTCTCTGTAAGGCTGATAAAATAATTCAAAATATACTGACCTGCTGGGGTCTGGCATAACTCATAGTTTGCTATAGCTAAATTAAACTGGACGTGTGACGTGGAGATGGAGTTATGGTCGGGGTCGGGGACTAAGGTCACGCAGTAGCTTTGCAGAAACAAAGACATCCTGAGCATTTAAATCAACAGAAATAAATCTTCCTCCTAAAGCTCTCTCAGATCTAGCTCACAGGTTTTCGCTCTGCACAGGAAGCTTTTCACACCCCATTGTTCTGCGCTGCATGATAAGTACTAGAAACCCTGGTATCAGCTGTGGATGTTCTGATGCCAGACCTCATGCAAAGTTTGCATTGAATGTTGAATAGATAGTAAAGTTTGTAAGAGTGAAGAAATGCTCTGAGAAGTCACCACTCCGAGTTTAAGTAGTCTGTCAAAGAGACAGTGGAGTAACTTGAGTACAATTGAATATAATACAAAATGGCTTCACCACCTGCAGGCTTTTACGCAGCTTACCGACACAAAATCGCAAACCTTAAATTGCTAAAACACGGCCAAACACGTTCTAGCTATGAGATCCAATGTGATCTGTACCTAATTCTGATCCTCAACCAAATGTGACCTCTGCAATTGACCCATCAGTGAAGGAGCAGTGCGCACCTGACAGGGGCAGCTCCCGGTGAGCAGTGCTTGGGGACGGTACCTTGCTTATGAGTACCACAGTGGTACCTTTACCAGTCCGGGATACGAATCGGTAATCTTCAAATCGTGGAGCGAACTTTCTAAGACCACAAGTCAAGTATTTCTTGTCAAGACTAACCTTTACTAATACAAGCAAAATATAATACTTAAGTGCTGTTGCTATAAGATACTTTTTACTCGAGTAGTATTCTAAAAGTTCTGTGGTAAGGAATATTAATGTTTCTTGAAGTATGGCTTTGAGCTCTTCTATAGGCCACTGTAAAGAGAAACTGATCAGCTGAACAAACTTCATCTGTTGGTAAAGGTGTAGAAACTGTGAGCTCTACTTTCCCATCTCCACAATTCTGTGATGAAATCTGACTTATCTGTGACTCACAGTGTTGCTTAGATGTTTCAGTTTCACTAAGATCCACGCAGCAATAAGGGAAAGTTAAATTTTTATTCCATTTTTGCACATCTTGGCTTCACTGTGGCTGCCATAGTAGTTTAGTTTGGATGGGATTTACATTTCATTGTTATTTCATGGTGTTCTTAGTTTGTAAGCTGCTGGGATATCAGTTGATTTGTTCTAGTTACCTTCCTAAAGCCCAGTAGCCTGCACAAAATAAAGAACCTCAACCTCCTTAAACACAGAGATGTGGATGCACGACCCCGGGATTCGGAGCCATGGCAACCGGGTGGCACTGTCTTTCAGAAGCAATAAATTGCTTATTAGTTGGGCGCTATCTGCATTTGAAAGGGAACGCAGACATAGTCATTATAAGTGCAATGCTGTGTGGCAGAAGTGGCAGGAGCGGCATTAAGAGCATGGTGAGGGGGAAAAAATAGACATTCTGCTTAGGGGGTGAGTCTTTGGAGCACAGCTGATTTCTTGTCTAGCGCTGTTTAAATGGCTACTGTAATACAGGCCACTTGATGAAACCGTCTGATGTTTGTGTCTAGCTGTGATTATTCTAAGTTAGTTTAAGGAAGTTGGCTCTCTGACTAACTTGCGAATAGACGCTGTGCAGATGAACTGTCTACCAAAGGTGCTTTTTCTCAGCCTGACTGCTACCAACAAGTGGAGGTGGGGACATCTTATATGTCCTCGTGAAAGTTGGCAGGTTTGATGTAGCCATGACAGTCACCGTCTTATGGGGTGATGGTTGTCTAGTGGTATGAAAGTCAGGTAACAAACTAGGAATTGTTTTCAGTCACAGATGAACCACGCCATAAACATATACAAACATATATATAAACAAACAAGAATAGTGACAATACATTTACCAGGAAATTCAGAAATAGTGATATCAGCTTTACAAAAAACCACAAAAATAATTACATCAATTTTGCAAAAAACAAAATTAATGATATCAATTTTACTAAAAAACACAAAAACAGAGACATCAGATTTACCAAAAAGCACAGAAATAGAGACAAAAAATTTACCAATAAACACAAAAATAATCACATCAATTTTACAAAAAAAAACAACCCAGAAATAACTGACTTTCCCAAAAAACACAGAAACATTAACTTTACCAAAAAACACAAAAATATTGACATCAATTTGACCAAAAAACTAAAGTAACATCAACTTTACCATAAACCCCACAAAAATAATATACATTTTACCAAAAATGCGGAAATAGCAATAGTAAATTGAACCATGTGTTGTACACAGCACACATTATGGTTGGCGAAAATGTTTCCCTAAAATAATCAATTCAAGCCCAGAAATAGTGTGTGTCTTCAAGCCCATTATGCTCGTACCATGTTAACAACTGAGAGTCTCTTAATTAAAACACCAGGTTATATGTAAAATTTCAGTTTGGAGCAACCACCAGCTACAGCATTTTGTGATGGTAAAATGAGTGCTAACCTAATGGTAGGATACATGGTTATGAAACAAGAGACTCTATCCTACCTCCAGCACTACCACCATTGAATCCTTTAGCATGACCTTTAACCCCAAGTCGCTCCAGGTAGACTGTCCATGTAATTAGGAAATGGAAGTCGCTCTGAATAAGAGTGTCTGCTAAACGCTGTAAATTTAGATTGTACCAGAAATGTCTGTAAACAGACAGAGTAAACAGCAGGGAAAATCCAAAGAAACACTTGGGAAAACTGCTGCAGTACAGCACAGAGGATAATGGCAACCAGATGTAATTACAGGGACAGTCTCCCTTGAGGAACTTGGGGTTAATTGAGGTAGCGCTATAGCTAGGATAGAGCCAGACTCTAACCCACAACCTCCTGTAACTCACTACAACCAGTACAATGATGGTTGCTATTGCAAAGGAAGTGGGCACACTAATCTGGTTAGCTACAATATCTGACTCAGAAGTGCTACTACTGTTAGTCTGCTGGTTTCTGGCTACACCTTTTAGTTCCTGCTTGGTCTTCCAACAGAAGAGGAGAAAAGGAATGGTGTGAGTAGTAAGGAGGAAAAACCCACTGTGGCTGTGACTGAAGGGTACCGAAAGTGGCAGCATCCAAGTTTTCTTCCAAGAGTTTTAGAAATGTTTGGGATTTGTCCAGTAGAAAGGGCTCCATGGGGGATGATTAGTGTTGTTATTTATGTGTAATGAGACAGTAGTTCACTAAAGAGACTTCAAACAGGTAACTTAAAAGTTTATTAGATCACAACCATGTTGAAGAAAAGACCGACTGGCGTTTGGCGTGAGTCAGCCTTCCGCTTCTGTAATCAGTCCAGAGATCTAGCGACAGGCTTTGAGTAATTTGCTTATGATCCAAGCAGCCTAATTATGAGGGCCATTTACGCTTTCCACACCACTGAGCAGTCCACTTTCATCTTATCATGATTTCCCTCCAAAAACACGCTCGGCCGACTGTGGCCCAGTGAGCTGGCGCTTCCGCACGTGATTTGTAGAGCACCGAGAGCAAGGACACAGGAGTTTATTGGGTTTCCTTGGGCCTCATAGTGGTCTTCCAGTGAGGAAGATGCTGCAACCGTTATCTGCCTTCTGGTTTTCCTAAATGTTCTGTTTTTTTGGGACTTTGGGACTTCGACTGGCCCCTGAAAGTCCATGATTCAAATATGCAGTCAGAGACCTGGTAGTCAACTGTGAACCCTGGTTATACACTCATGGGTTTTGGTGTGCAAGACAGTTACAGAATTAAACATGTAGAAGCTTGTAAAAGGAATGGCATTTCAATGAAGATAGGGCAAACGGCAAAAAACTCACTGAGGGCCAAAGCACATGTTCAGAATCATTACTGAAACTCATGGCAATCAATTTTCTGCATGCTTGTCTACACGAATAAAATCTGAGAAATTGAATATTTGCATTGAACAGTTGAGTGACAGAATCCTGAGGGAGCCCTGGACTTAACCACTCTTCCTACCCTCGAATGAAAGAGTGCAACTCAAAAGACGTGCATGGCATGCTAAAACCAGTAAAGCCCAAAACAGAGTGAGGAGACAGGATTTTACTGCTGATGCATAAAGTTTGGCTCTCTGTAGGACAGAGTGCATCACCCTAGCGCTGGCCATTAATTCTTGGAGCTGAGCACAGAGTCTTTTTCACGTCTCAGTCAGGCACTTTGATACTTTATTCAGCTGCAGCTCGAGGCAATGGAGCCCGACCCGGGCAGACAATCGGCAAGCTCGCTATCGGATCGTGCCAGCGCCGCATCCGAAAGGGAGTGCTTAGATGCTGTCTTAGCGCCTTCGCAGGGAGCAGATCAGCCTAATCTCTGCCGGGGAGAAAAGGTCAGTGGAGCGTAGTGGTGAAGGATTTGGCTGTGTCGAGACCTTGCCGCCGCCTGTCTCCCTGCCAGCGCTCCAGCAGCAGCTTGGCGTTTGGAGAGCAGCTTAGCAGAGGGTTGCCGCTAAACGCCGTCTCCCTCGTTGTGCAGTAAAAAAGTGAAAGGGAAGAAAGTAAGGGAATTACAGGCCATATTTTACTGACACAACCTTCGCCAACTGTCGGCGCGAGCCGCCCACGCCAAAGACTCCCGCCTCACCGTAATCTCCTTAAAGCCCTGACGCCATAGGCCGTAGCCTTTTCTTCTACACAGTGGCATTTTCCTGGAGCGGCACAGTTGTTTGAGTTTTGCGTCATTTTCATATTTGTGTAGCATGATTTAATCAGCTTTGAAGTGAGAAAACAAATTGGTTTGGCACAGCATGTGGGTATGTGTGTGCAAGAGCTCAGGCATTATTATCCTCTACTGTTTCTCTGTTTGTGATGCATCGGTGTGTTGTCTAGTGCTTTCCAGGCGTCAGGCCTGGCCGTTGGATGACAGAGTGGATGAAGTAGAGGCAGATCTGTTAGGTTGAGTTGTGCTGGTGCTAGTGGGGCACCAATGGAGCTCTGAAATGTGATTTATGTCCATGAAACACCTTAAAATATGAGCTTCTAGATGAGCGCTCTGGAGTCAATGGCAGTGGCGTTGATCACACATTCACTCAGTCTCTTGTGCAGTCACTCAGGCATTCATTCACTCGCTCATTCGCATATTTCACCACTCACTCACGTAACCACTTATGTTCATACACTCAAGCGGTCACTCACTCCCATGCTAACCCAGTTGTTGACTATCTCACTATCTTTAGCTGCACTTTCTTCTGTCACTCTTCCTTTTGTGTAGTCTCCCTTATGCGATCATTCAGCTTCACAACTTTGCTCCTTCACTGACTCTGTCATTATTGGGCCCTACAGTGTTCTTCCACTGAGGAAGATGCTTCTGTCCATTATCGGTTTGCTGGTTTTGTAAAATGTATTGGACTTCACTAGCTGCCTGTTAAAGTCTAGGAATCGAATAGGCAGCCTGAGACCCTGAGTCAGCTGTGATTTTTGGTTAAACGGTCGTGGATTTTGGGGTCTTGCTCGTCAGTTGGTGCACATCACGGGCAAAGTATCAAAAGGGGGAATATTTCAAAGAGGTTTTAAAAATAAGAATTGAGGGCGAAAAGGTCCAGATCACATGTTCTCGTTAATGGATGACAGACGGTGTAAACTGGGTTGGTTGGCAGTTGTACCATGTACCGCCTTGCTCAGTATTCCAACAAATCCCTAATAAACATAAAGAAGGAACAAGACAGAAGAGCTGCAGTCTTTCACTCTTTCATTCTCTCCGTGGGTTATGGCACCATTCACATAGACTGTTTTGCTTGTTTGTCACTTGAAACAGTGGTTTCTGTCATTCGTTCATTCTCACTCATTCATTTGATTCATCACTCACTCTGCCACCTGCTCATGTAGTCATGTTGTCAGCAACAGTTACAGTTTTAAGGCATTAGCCAGACAATTTTATCCAGAGCCACTTCCATTTTTCCTAATTTCAGGGACAGTCTTCCCTGAGAGCAACTTGCACTAGACCACCACGCCACACCAGTTACTCTATCACTTGCTGAGGCATTCTCACCCACTCTTTTACAGTTATAAATTCAATTTCACTCCTACACATGCCTCTGTATCCCTCTCAGTCCTTGATTCAACTGCTCCTCCACATATTCAGACTTTCAGTGTCACTCACCTTTTTGCTTTGTTATTCATTCAGTTGTTAACTCTCGCTTAGTCATCCCCCAACCTGATCTCAGGATTGAGCCATCAGGTCCTGGCGTAAAGTGTTTGCTTGGTGCTTTTGTAGCCCATTATTAATGTTCCCGTCCTTCACTTCTTAATGCGGCTGTCTCATGAAGCTTCCAATGTGTCATTATGAGCAAGACGGGCATTAATTTGTCTTCATAATTGCCGCTGATGCAGACGTCTAATCAAAGCATCATCTGCTCACGGCATGGTGATAATTGCAGGCGGTCGGAGAGTAGAGCACGGCGTCACGGGGTCAGAGCTCAACAGAAGTCAACTACATGTTGTGGGATTCCCAGCCGTGCCCCTGTTCAGAGAAAGCATTTTTGTGGCCAGTCAGGGTCTGTATTATGGGAAGGAAGGGAAGAGTGGCTTCGACCTCTCTGCTGATGGATGTTGGGGTGAGATGTGTTGAAGCATTAATCACTGGCTAACAGCTACAAGAGAAGCAGATTTGGAAGCAAAGGGTGTTTAAGTTAGCAGTCAACATGAACATGAAATTTTATGTATTCTCATAGAAAGTCTGTTTTTCAACATGGGGTAGGGCTGTGCAGTTGGATCTCAAATCAGTGTCACAGTTAGGTGAATATTGCACCTCAGTTCAAATTAATGAACAATTATTTATGTGTATATTTTTGGCCCTCATAGTTGACTGACAAGGTTTGTAAAACATATGCACTGGGGTTAAAATGAAGCTGTGTTATTAATGTAAAATAATGGAAGGAAACCCACACAGATGTTGTCACACACTGGACATGATGTTAGTTACCATGTTTTTAAGTAGACAGTACATGAACACCACAGAATGTAAAAAAATTAATCAACTGATATTGGTATGATTACTTTGATTAGTAATTTTCTATTAATTGTCCTGCCCCAACATTGCATGTGTTTGTGTGTTTCGTCTCTACAGCGGCATAGGCAGGAACTGGCCGTGGGCGTCCGGAGGCAGCAGCATTTTGGCCGAGTACGGCACCTTGCATCTTGAGTTTATGCACCTGAGCAGGCTGTCGGGGAAGCCCATGTTTGCTGAGAAGGTAAGCAAGAGTGTGGGCTGCTTTTACCTGCTTTACTTATCTGTCATTAACTGCCTCATGCTGAAAACACGACTTTTTGCCAGTATTGGATAGCAGCTGACTAAAATTTGCGACACTACTAACTTATCTACTTGTTACGGTAGTGTAATGGTAGTGATGCTACTTTTAAAATGTAGCTTTTCCCGTAACAATTTTTATTTAGCATGGCAGAATTTTCAACTACGAGGTGACTCTGATTGGTGTTCTGAAGTGGCATCGTCATTGCATCACAGCGTGCTATTGGCAGCTACGAGATGGAGTCGGAGTATGGAATCCACTTTTTCAAATAAGAAACTAGAATCTGTGGAAGTGAAAGAGTTTTGATGTAGTTAGTGACATTTTCTCTCGCTAGCTTGTCATGTTGCTAACTACTATTTTAAAAGTGAAAGTGAGTGCTTATTTGTTCATTGTGAACACAGCACAGCACACAGTACACCACAACCAAATGTGACCTCTGCATTTGACCTGTCCGTGAAGAAGCAGTGGGCAGGATACTTGGGCAGCACCCAGGGAGCAGCGCCCAGGGCCAACTCCCTAACCGGCACGCTACCAGATCAGAAGGTCACCGGTTCAAGTCTCGGACTGGTAAAGGTACCATTGAGATAATTATGAACAAGGCACCGTCCCCAAGCGCTGCTCCCGAGGCGCTGCCAAAAGCTGCTCCTTCACGGATGGGTCAAATGCAGAGGTCACATTTCGTTGTGGTGCACTGTGTGCTAGTATGCTGTGGTCTGTTCACAACATTTCCTCTCAATTTCAGTTTTGTTACATTTTCGATTTTCAGTAGGTCTTTTACCGAACGCCCTCAGGATGTGAGCCGCTGTAGAGACTAATAATAGATATGATTCCAATCCCTGATCCGGGCTTCCACTTTGCTCCACTGTGAAAGTGACCGGCTTTGTGGTAATTGATGACTACAGTCTCCACAGGAACACACTCCTCACATTTCTTTCTGTGTGTGTGTGTGTGTGTGTGTTTGTTCTTGTACTTGCTACTTAGTGAGAACCAAAATGAGTTTTTAACCAGCAGAGTGAGGACATTTTTGGGAAGTGAGGACTTTTTTAGTGGTCCTCTCTTCTTTAAACTCCTTTTACAAAAAAAAAAAATACAAGTTTATTTGCAAAACTAAAAGTGTAGAAAGATTAGCTTTTGGTTACTGAGGTTATGGTTAGGGTTATGTTTAGGGTTAGGTGTAGTATTATTTAGATACAGTAATATAGAAGTCAGTGGAGGTCCTCACTACTATACAAGGATGTGTGTGTGTGTGTTCAGCTGCGGCTGAATAAAATATCAAAGTGGCTGACTGAGACGTGAAAAAGCCATGACGTCTGCTAATCTTCTTTTTGTCTTCTGCAGGTCATGAATATCCGGAAAGTTTTGAATCGTCTGGACAAACCCCAGGGGCTTTACCCCAACTACCTGAACCCTAACAGCGGCCAGTGGGGACAGCGTGAGTCTGCCTTACACTCTCTCTCTGTCTGTTTCCCCCTCTCGCTCTCTCTGCTTCTCTCCAGCTGTCAGTGCACTGTCTGGTAAGAATGACAGGCTGAAGGACAAACAGATGAATGAAAGAATTACAGTTGAAATTGTTTTTTATATTGCTTGCGCAGGTGTGCTGTGTGGGCGTGTGTGTACGATCTTGTGTGTACATGCCTCCTGTGTGTGTGTGTGTGTGTGTAAAATTACACTTCCTTACAAGATGACCTGCTGTTGCACTCATCTCATTGACCTTTCAGAGGCACCAACTGAGTGAACAGACACACACACACACACGCACACCTATGCTCTTCTTTCGCTCCTTGGCATTGTGAGACTCGGCACATTTTTGAACCCTTTGAGGAGCGTTTTTCATCGTGACTTTTTTGCTGCATTATTAAAGCGTGATGTGCCGTATGTCAAGACTCGAATAATCCTGCGCTTTAAGAGCCAAGTTCTGATTACCCATTCAGCACCGAGTTCGCTCTGAGCCACGCTCCTTTATCCCGAAAACACTTCCTGCGGTACGGGGAGACGTGCTGGAATGAGTCAGACGCGGACACATTGCCCTATAAGCTCTCGGGCGAGGAGGATGGAGCGCTGCATAACTAATGCTCTTTAATTTGCTGGTTAGATATGGAAATTAAAGCTGATGCCATGTCATTGTGTAATGGCGTAAACTAGAAATGTGAGCTAAAAGGGGCTAATTAGCGTTAGCGTCAGTGGATGTTGTACCTTAAACACACACACAGAAAGATTCTCAGTCATGCAACGTTTGCTGGCTGATGTTGTTCCCCCTAAGGCTTGGCATCACCACTGTGTGTGTGTGTGTGTGTGTGTGCTTTATCGTGGTGTGTTGATGGTTAATTGGGCTTCAGTGTAAACTCTTATTTTGCCAGCCTACCAAACAACATGATTAACAAGTTACAGATTATTCAAAATTTAAAATACACCACTTTTTTGTCTGTGCCTTTTAGAATAGATTTGGATTATTTTTTAAGCAGTTAATGGTTTTGCACCTTCCTGTCTCTCTTGCGCTCTCTCTCTCTCTCTTCTAACTGATCCTGCTTCTCTCTTCCTTCACATCTCTCCTTCTCCGTCTCTCTCTATCTCACTAACACACAAACACAGCTCGCAGAGATGCCTTGTGCTTGTGCGCACAGTGAACACTGATAGAAAATTAACCTTATGATCTTATAAATATAAACCTCTTTAGTTCATTATTGTATGTGTAAAACACTCAGGTGGGCGGCACGGTGGTTAGCGCGGTCGCCTCACAGCAGGAAAGTCCTAGGTTCGATCCCCCGTGTCTTCCTGTGTAGAGCCTTCCTGTGTCTCCCGCGTGGCTTTTCTCTGGGTGCCCCGGTCTCCGCCCACAGTCCAAAAGCATGTGCTTCAGGTTGATTGTTGACTCTAAATTGGCCCTTTAAGGTGCGACTGTGTGTGTTAGAGTTGTAGTCAAGACCACCTAAACCGAGACCAAGTCCTGTCTGAAACCAGAGTGTGTCGAGACAGAGATAAGACCAAGACTCTGAACGGCCGAGACCAAGACCAGGGCGGGGTTGAGGCCGAGAACGAACTAATGCACATTTTACTCCACATAACACAGGTAACCGCGGTCAGCAGTAACAGGTGAGAAGTTATCCAATCCGATAGTAAATAACTCATTAATAGTATTATTCTCAGAGTTGTGGTCTCGGCTGGTCTCGATATAAAATCCTGAGTCCTCTTTTTCCGAGTCCATTCAGAGACCTTCTAAAACTGGTCTCCAGACCGATACTGGTCTCGAGGACTACAACACAAGTTTGCGTCCTGCGGTTTGTTGCCGCTCGCCCAGCGTAGTCCCGGGATAGGCTCCGGTCCCCACGACCCCAACAGGGATTGAGTGAATAAAATGAATCAATGAAAACATTTAGGTTACGCACACACACACACAAACATACACACAGCCACAGTCAAAAGTGGTTCCCTAAGATCTAATCTCACCTTTACTGACAGCTCCATCCACCAGTGAGTAAAAGGCCTTGTCCAGTTTGAACAGGTTGTCCTGTCCGTCCGTCCGTGTGTGTGTGTGTGTGAGTCCTGTGTGTGAGAGTGTGTGTCCTGACCCAGCCATATGGTGAAAATCAGCCTCTCCAACATGCCGTTTTGACTGCTGCCTTCCAGATCACGTGTCGGTGGGCGGCCTGGGGGACAGTTTCTACGAGTACCTGCTCAAAGCCTGGCTCATGTCCGACAAGAGAGACGAAGAGGGCAAGAAGCTGTACTACGACGCTCTCCAGGTAAAACCCACATCGAGCGGGTGTAAGAGTCGAAGGCTGTGTTACCTTCCCATTCCGTTTTTATTTCAACAATGTGACATCAATCCACAAAATTGTGCAGTCGTTTGAGTGTACCTGCAGGTGTTGCTCGATCTGCTGTCGCTCTTCTCGAGTGAGTTCTCAAGGAAGCAGCTTTCTGTTGTGGACTTTTAAGCACTTGATACGTGAATTTGAGAGAAAAAGCTTCTACATGTGCTGCACAAGTCCACATGGGTGATGGTGCGACTGATACTGAAAAAGAGACTCATGCTCAACTCACAATGTTCAAATGCTTGTTCATCACTAACAGGACTGTTATTACTTGTCATCAGCACTCCTCAGACAGGATTAGTTTTACATGAGAACGTGGAGTAATGTTATTTAACCACAGGATGCCTGTATTATTAACGGCCGGTTCGGAAGGGATAAGAAACCTCAGTAAACTAGCCACTTGTGGGAGGGGTAACTCCATTTACGCACCGATGTCACCTTCCTGTCGTCATGTGCGTGTCGTCATATGTTGCTAATGTAATAGGCACTTGCCTAAAGCCAGGGACTTAGCACCAAATTCTGGGCCGCTAACACAAGCGGTCTCCATGGCTCCCCTCCCCATAGTAAAATCAAATTCCAGACTTCTCAAGGGCCCTCTCCCCACTTGGGGCCCTGGTAAGGCAGTCCCACTTTTCACCCCACTACGACACCCATGCCTCGAGCAATAAGAAACTTTGTGCTTCTCACAAGTGCTTTTGGCTTTCTTTTTCTTCGGAATCGCATTCGTCGTATGCCGAGAAATCCTGCGTTTTGCACAGATTCCGACTGCCCAGGATTTCCTCAAGCCCCTCCATGCTTAAAAAACGTGGGAAACTACAGGATGACAGAATGTTTACATGTGCGTTTACAGCGGGTCCTCTGGACGTGATTAGTATTACCTGAAGTCATTTGTCCGGACATTTACTGACACCGTCCTAATGATTACAGACAGGCACATTTGGACGGGACTACAATCTCTTGAGAAGCTGTGGCAATAAATAATTTCACCCCACATCCTCATGTAAAATTTATACCGTCCAAATAGTACTATTGTGAACACAGCACACAGTGGACAGTGGATTTGACCCATCCATGAAGGAGCCGTGGGCTGACATGCAGCACTCAAGGAGCACCTTTACCAGTCTGGGACTTGACCCTGCAACCTTCCGATCACAGGGCCAACTCCCTTACTAAGGGTGAAAATAACACATAGTGTACTTAATTACCCTGACCAACATGGTGGTTCATGAGAAACACGTCCAGCTTTAGTAAACTCTTTCTTTATAACAGTGGAAGTTTGATGTTCTGCTGATTTAATGGAAGCTATATAAAATGGAGGAAATTAACAATTTTAGTTTAAAACACAAACACACGCACAGGACTTCCGATGCTTCTGCTAGCACGTCTGTGGGAGTTTTAGCGTTGCGTAAGCACGGGGGAAATTAGCACTGACTAGTGAAAACGGAAGTGGCTTCGCGTTTAGTTTGAGTGCTGCTTTGTTGGGAGTCTGTGATGTGTAGCATTTCTTCTAAACACTGAACAAAAACATTTGAAACCTCAGTGTGAATGCTGACAGGCAGACGGCAAACTCCATCCTGCTCGAGCGTGGAGGAGGGAGAGAACAACTGACCCCAGTCCAGTCTAGGTCAGGAAACTGTAACCTGGGAAAAACTCTCTCTCTCTCATGACGACACTGTGATCTTGATGGTCCTGGTGGCACAGGCAGCTCAATGAAATGTGGGAAGAAATCTGCTATGAGGTTGCTCTCCTGCCTGGATTTATAATCATGAGTTTGAGGGAGTAACCAGGCTTGACAGCTAATATAACGTGTGTGTGTGTGTGTGTGTTTGAGAGTGAGAGACCTGCAGACAGATTCAAGAATGAGTGTGTAATTGAATGTGCCTGTCGACTGGGAGAGAGACGGTGAGTATTAGTTTAAATCACAAGTGTAATCATGATACGATACATCAACGATTCAGTGTTTGCAGATATCACAGTCTGCTGGGATACGTTTTCAATTCGAACGCCAACGATCGATATAAGACAGTATCACATGTTGATGTAACACCTTCACTTCCATTCATTATCAGAAACAACTCAAATGTCATTCGACAATCTTAATAAAAACAAACTTTTAAAAATAAAGTGACGTTACAGTGTATGATCAATATTTTCATTTTGAGTCGTGGATATAGATGGTAACTAGTTACTGTGTGATTTCTTAGAGGTGTGAACCTGGTCTCACGATTGAATTCAACGATGATGATCAGGTCAATGATTCGATGCGATACGATAACTCGATGCATCACATCAATTTTTCATACATTACCTCACATTGCACGCAGATTGGCCATAGGTTGCAGATCGTACTAAAGGCATGTTTTTTTAAACTAGAATTTTTATGCCGTAGCCAGAAAATCACCAAGATCTCATTATGATATATTCCAGGGGTTTTCAACTGCCTCTGTCCCAGGGACCACCACTCATTGTTATTCATAAAGATACCCAAATCATTTGGAAGTGTTTTGAAAAATAAATATAATGGAATCATTTTTTAAGTGATTTCAGTAGTAAAACTAGATTGCGGGACAGACCACCTGCAGTGCTGCCGAGGACCACCAGAGGGACATGGACCACCGCATAAAAACCCCGACATAATCGATTATTGTCTCCCGCTGCTTCGATGCAGAATCGTCCACAAATTAATTTCAACACTGCTAATATTTCTGCCCCCGATGTGTGTCCTTGCATACAAGTGTAAGCCTGTGCTTGTGTGTGAGGGTGAGTGTGTGCATGCGTTGTGTAGTGATGCTTTGTGTGTATGTGTACCTGTGTGTGAGTATGAGAAACTGAAAGACTGAAAGGACTAGTGTGTAGAGTGTGATTGGTGTCCTTGCTGCGGCAATAGGATATTTCCATCCTGACACTTGGTATGTATGAGAGAGAGTGTGTGTGTGTGTGTGTGTGTGTGTGCGCGATGGAGACCAGTAGATTGGAACTTCCCACATTTCTGATTCATCTGTAAATCATCAGCATCACACACAAGCTGTGACCCCAAACCTCTTGCCGCCCGTTCTCACCTCCGGCTGCGTTACTCACCGCCGCTAACAGCTCAGCTCGCTGGACAACAGCGATGAAGGCCGAAGTTCTCGCCCACGTGCTATGAGCCAACCTTCAGGCGAAGCGGAACGTCCTCGCTCCTACAGCCGTGTGGGCTTAATGCGGCCCAACTCTTTTGCGTTTCAGGCCATCGAGACCAACCTGATCCGGAAGTCCAGCAGCGGCCTCACCTACATCGCCGAGTGGAAGGGGGGCCTCCTCGAGCACAAGATGGGTCACCTCACCTGCTTCGCGGGCGGCATGATCGCTCTGGGGGCCGACAGCGCGCCAGAGGACAAGACGGGACACCAGATGGAGCTGGCTGCCGAAATCGCCCGCACCTGCCACGAGTCCTACGCCCGGACCAGTGAGTACAGCTGCTTCTCGTGAGAGTTTAAAACAGGATTCGATCCTGCCCCCACACCCCTACACACACTCTGCTTACGGATTCCAATTTTACCAACCACAGCACACTACATTAGGGCTGGGCAAGATGACACAAAAACCTAAACATGGCACGATACCACTTTTTGACGTTCGATACGGATATTGTAATTTTGGTTATCTGCCGATACGATACAAATCTGCTACAGTCCGATCTGAGTGTTTATTAAACAGAAAATAATGCTTTAAAAATGTCTGAATACATCACTGAGATTATTCTGTTATGCTTAAGGAAAATACTTGACTTAAATAGTTTTCTTAACTAAAATAATGTAATAATTACACACCAATATGTATATGCTACATTTTTTTATTATTAAAATAGCATCTCAAAAAATATCAGTTTAAACACAGTCCTGTCATTTTGTGCTAAAACCATCAGGAACACAGGGATTGTGAGCGAGAGCTGGTGTTGTTAGGGAAATTAAACAGTATAACTGCATGATTTGCTTTTGGGGTTGTAGTGTGTTGTGTTGCTTGTACTGCTCATTGTCATATCAATATGTAGAAGTTAATGCGAATGTTAGGTGCCTTAACTATTTTAGTAGATTTGATATTTGTGACCCTCCACGGCAAAACCAGTCGCTTGTCGCAAATTCTCAAAATTGAGTTATGTTTTCATGAAAGGGCGTAAATCAAGCTTCAAAACGATACCTATATCGAATGAATCAACGACACATGACTGAGATATCAACATTCAAAGGAGTCGGGTTTCTTCTGTCACACCAAGTGAGAAACGGAAAAATCTGCCTTTGAAGTTGACTATCGACGTAGCACTCACAGACGCTTGGTGCGGTCGCGGCTACGTTTGCATTTACGGTAGCCTACGCTGCATTCACAGCCACACGGATAGCCTACCTGCGTTAGGTTAACTGAACTCGGGAGACGAAGATGGATTCCAGAGAAATATCTTCACGCTAGTCAAGAGTGGATTTACCGTAAATATTGAAGTAGAGCGGTCAAAACAGAAACATTCTGCTGGAATTGAATTCCTCACCTCAAGAAAGTCACGTGTTTAGGATGGAAAGGGTAAGTTTTTCAGCTAAATTTATTCACAACAGTACAGTATAGACCTTCCACTGTTTCAAAACACAAAACCAAAAATCCAAAATGTTGCCTCATTTAAATATAAACGCTGCTTTTCAAACCTCCATATGTTTACTGGTTTTGCCGTGGAGGGTCACATTTAACAAATGTTTCAGTGTGCTTTTGTACGCCATGTTTCATGCACTAATAAACCTTAAAATATGATCTATTTACTGCTTCTGGATTTAAGCATCCTAAGCTGTCGTCAGGCAGTGTCAGAGTGACAGTGATTATTTGTCATTGTGAACACACCACAGCACAGCACACAGTGCACCACAACGAAATGTGACATCTACATTTGACCCATCCGTGAAGGAGCAGTGGGCAGCTGACATGGGCTTTCCTAGTTGAAGGGTTAAAATAATAAAAGTATAAGATAAATAAGGGGCAGTTGGTTGCGTAATGGTTAGGGAGGGTCACCCCATGATCAGAGGGTTGCTGGTTTAAGTCCCGGACCGATAAAGGTACCACTAAAGTACTCACGAGCAAGGTACCGTCCCCAAGCACTGCCCATGTCAGCTGACTACAGAGGTCTTACCTTAACCACATTATAACTCCTGGTTCTGGTTGTTCTTTTTATGTCCCTAATAATTTTGTCCAACACTGAAGGTGGTGCTGTGTTATAATCTGACACTATTTCTCACTTGTACACACACAACATAAAAACATGCAGAACTGACATAAGATATTGGCTCAAGCTAGTCGATAGGTCTGAGATCCGCAGTGCTGCCTGCAACACGGTCAATCGCGCCGATAGTGAACGGAGAGAAGCTACAGGGGAATTCAGTTCAAGTTTTTCTGTATTTTGAGTGATAAATAATGTATATGATACAACAGCCTGCTTATGTTAGCATGGATTCAAAGGGTTAAGATGAGCTGTGGACTACTTTGTGCCGGTCAGCCGGATCTGACGAGGGGTCAGCCCAGAGCGTGTGTGTGTGTGTGTTTGTGTCCTCTGGACGCTGCAGAGCAGGAAGCTGCAGGATCAATACCTGGCCGTGTGACAGTGTTAAGAGATAAAAATCCTCCCCGACAGCAGTGTGACCTGGCCGTGTTCAGCACAACGAGGTCGCACCGAGGTCACACACGGGTGGCGCTGGCCGCTGGGCCCGAGCTCTGCTCCATCAACACTGCACTAATGCCAGATTATCCCCAAATCCACTGCCGTCATGCACATGTGGGAACACACGTGCAACACACACACTCTCTCTCCACTCAGATGCACATACACACACACACACACACACCTGAACTTGACTCATACACAAACTCTTCCTAGACCCTGACTTAACCAATGCGTTGGAGTCAAAGTCAGACACACACACACACAGACCACGTATGTAATTTTGCATTTGAAGATACAGACGATTATACATGTACACAAATCCACCAAAGTGTGACACATGGCACACACACAAACACACAAATCTCTCCGACTCCATGACTGACGTTTTGAATGCAAAGGTTCAGATGCACACACACACACACACAGACTCCTTTATCCTCCACTTTCATTCCTTTATCGTTCTGTATTTGTTCTTATCCCAACCAACTTCCCTGACGCACAGCGAAGGTGAGGTCGCTAATCCTCTTGTAATCTGCGACATTGTTTTATTCTTCTGATACAAAAATATAATCTGTCCGTTTCCAAAGGCTTCTCATCCAACAGCGGAATCTGTAGTGGGCTAAAGGGCAGAGAGGAGAAACATTCCGAAAATACTTCAAATAATCTGTTCTCTTCCAAAGCATAGAGAAAATTGAACCTTATGAGAGAGAATAAATTCAGGAATAAGACATGTCAAATTTTGTGGAACTAAACTGATTATGTGACCAATGCTGTCCTTAGACAGCGTGTACCCACATGGCGGGGGAAAGAATGACGTCAGCACTACAGACATAGAACTACACTTAACATTTTCGGGGCAGTTGGTGGTGTAACGGTAGGGTGGTCGCCCCTTAATCAGAAGGTCGCAGGTTCAAATCCAGGGCAGGTAAAGTTACCACTGAGGTACTGTTGTGAATTTTTCCTTAGAGACCAGGAGACGTTTTTGGATATCTTGAAGCAGAAGTTTCTCTTTATTCCGATACCCGCTGCTTGGCACTGCAGTCATCAAAAAGTCGTCTGACTAAGACAGTGATACATTGTAGTTTATATACATTTAGGGGGCAGTGCTTAGATCTGGAGACAAAGCACCTGGGTGACGACCCGAAACAAAGCATGCAAATGAAGTATTCAGGTATAGCAGCCTGCACCATTTACACCAGTCCTAATCCAATCATCACAACTACTCACAGACTGGGCAGAGGTACCAAGAGCCATTACAAACAAAAGGTGAACATCTCAGTAATCTGGCTCATTTGACTTACAATAAGAGAACAGGAACTGGCAGGAACATCCTGCTACAACCTTTGCTTGAGAGAATCATTTGTCTGATGTCATCATATTTACCTTAAATGTTAAATACAATGTACTGCACCTTAGGTTTTCATGTGCTGCAATGTCAGAACATAAGATCAGCATATTTTAAACAGTTTCTTAAATTTGTAATCCTACAGTACTCATGAGGAAGGTACCGTCCCCAAGCACTGCTCGCCGGGCGCTTGTTAGCTGCCCACTGCTCGTTCACGGATGGGTTAAATGCAGAGGTCCCATTTCGTTGTGGTGCACGGTGTGCTGTGGTGTGTTCACAATGACAAATAATCACTCACTTTCACAACTACAGGTGTACACCAGTAATCAGGGAAGTCAGACAGTGAGCGAGTAAAAATGCTATTTCTAATTTTAGATAACTTCCATTTTCATTCATTAAGATGTTTCTAGCCACGAGGAGACGAAACACATACATGCTGCCGCTGCTACCGCTCTTTTATTACTGTTACAGTATTACTGCACATTATTAAGAGTCTAAAAAGTAAGTTACATTGAGTTCCTCTAATGATATATCAATCATTATTAAAAAGTAGAAGTGCATGATTGTCATTGTGAACACACCGCAGCACAGCGCACACTGCACCACAACGAAATGTGACCACTGCATTTGACCCTTCCATGTAGGAGCAGTGCGCAGTGCTTGGGCACGGTACCTTGCTCATGAGTGCTTCAGTGGTACCTTTACCGTCCTCACTGCAAAAAATGAAATCTTAACAAGCCAGAAAATCTTAAAAAGAAAAAATAGACCTTGTTTTTTTTATTTTAAGAATAAGTTACTTGACTAGACTTGTATGTGTAAGATAAATAATCTAATTTTAAGAAACATTGGCTACAATTATCTTATTAAGAAAAATGTACTGATAAGAACCTCTTAAAATGAAATAAGAAATTGAATTAAGAGAACGGACAGGTTCTCATGCTCTCCACAAAGAGTTAAGAAATTCATGACAACTTTGCTTATTTTAAGAATATTTAAGCTAAAAACATGGAAAAATGGAAAGATTTTTTTCTTGTTTTAGTAGATCTTTACAAGATAAATTTTCTCACTATATTGGCAGATAATTTTGCTTGGTTCTGGTACCGTTTTTCTTATTATCCTTTTCTTTTCTTTATTTTCTGACACTGATTTTTTGCAGTGCTGGGATTTGAACTGGTGACCAATTCCCTAATCGTCACATAACCAACTACCCAAACTACGTGCTAACCACAATTGAACCAATTAGAACGGAGTCCTTAGAACACTAGAATGCAAAGTAATGTAAAAAATAATGTTTCTGTCAGAATGAAGCAAAGACCAAAATGGTTATTAATTGCACGGCTACAAGTATATAGCTACCATCAGTCAAAATGGCATCTCTCTACCTCTGCCTATAACTTAAGCAAATGTTGGCAGATTTGCTAAACGACTTCACTGTAGCATTCAGAATTAAATTCAGAAAATCACTGTATGCTCCTCACCACGCTTGAAGTTGTCATTAACTGTATTTTCGGATTAACAAAACAAGTCAGTTTGAATTTAAATGTTCGCCAAATTCAACAACATTTATCCACTTTTGCAATTACTTTACAAAGGATGTTCAGCATAGCTCCCTGTCCGTATGGACACATGCATTAAATGATGAACTCCCCGTGTCTGTCGTGTCAGCAGTGACACTTTGCTCCTGACAATTCTGAGCCATTTTTAGGTTTTGTATGATATTGTAGCAACCTGTGTAAGGTGTGGTGGGCAGTGTAAATATAATTCTCAATGCAACAACTAAAGAATCTGTAAGAAAGTATTGGCGAGTAGCGCGTAGACATGTAGTCCGAGTGTAGACATGTACAGCTGTCTGCCTCTGTTTTACCTGTTTACTCTGCATGTGAAAGTATTTGTGAGATGTTCTGTGCACTAAAACGGCAGGAAATGCATAAAAACGCATATATGACATTTTTCGCGATGTAAACACACACACTGTGTTAATGACCGCGCGCACGAGCGCCATTCGGTCAAAATGTCCCCGTTATTATAGACACAAACCATATTTTAGCTGATAAATAACCACAACAACCAGCGTTCTGCTCACAATTCTGCCGTTTATTTAGATTTTCCCATAGACTTTCCATCGTTTAATCTGGGATGCGCACCCAACGCTTCATTGTGACGCAGAGGATTGTGGGAAATGTAGTTCTCTGCAAAAGCAGCTCATTTTATAGGCCAAATTGGTTCAAAATGACAAACCTCAGTATTTCATTTTCAACTGATCAAATTGTTCTCAATTTTATAATGTTATAGTGTAATCAGTAAGAAAGAAGAAATATTTATATGTCTAAACGGATAATTTTTTGAAAAAATAATTTAGCATATACATGTGTGTGTAATTATTACATTGTTTTAGTAGGAAAACAGTATTTAAATCAAGCATTTCCTTAAGCATAACAATAATCTCAGTCATGTATTCAGACATTTTAAAACATTATTTTATGTTTAAAAAAAGACTGTGACTGTATCGGATTTGTATCGGTATCGGCAGATATCCTGCACCTTTACAGGTCTGGGTTTCAAGCCGGCGACCTTCCGATCACGGGGCGAACTCCCTATCCGTTACGTAACGTTACCAACAGCCCCAACTGCTCTGTTAAAGAGTTAATTAGGATTTGTAGGGCTGCTGGGAGGCGGGAAGGTCATCAAAACCACGGTCGCGGAGTTATTCTTTACTTGTTAACTGTCAGTAAGAGTAAACGGGGGAGGGCAGTGAGAAATCTGCGAGACTGAATAGTTTTAATGAGTGCCGTGTTTTTCGTTACCTCTCCCCCTCTGGCCTACCTTCTCTTCGTGTATTGTCAGTTGTCGTGCTGTTCGTGTGTGATTGTGTTGGGGCGAGGGTCAGGCGTCTCTGAGAGGAAGCCGGCGTGGGTCTGAACGGCCGTGGCAGGTTGAAAATGAAACGTCTTCGCAGCTACTCACTTGTGGCAGTGTTGTGCGCCCTCATAGATGTGTGTGTGTGTGTGTGTGTTTAGCTCTGAAACTGGGCCCCGAGGCGTTCCGGTTTGACGGCGGAGTGGAGGCCATCGCCACGCGGCAGAACGAGAAGTACTTCATCCTGAGGCCGGAGGTGATCGAGACGTACATGTACATGTGGAGGTTCACACACGACCCCAAGTACAGGGAGTGGGGCTGGGAGGCTGTACAGGTCAGATCATCACCGTTCACACTCCTTCACCTCCCTCTCGCTGTCAATCCCTCGCTTTATTAATGTCTTTTTCTACTCCTTCGTCATTCTCTTTTTCCATCACTCTTTCTCCATTTTTCTTCCCCCTCGCTTTCCATATCTCTCTATCTCAGTCCCTCTCATTAATTTACTCTTTTCCAGTCCCTCCTTCACTCTCTCTCCCCCCCTTCATCGCCCCTCTTTTCCCACCCTCCCATCACTCTCTCTCCATCTTTCCCCTCTCTCTCTCTCGATAGTCTCTCTGTCTATCTTTGTTTATATTCCCCCCTTCTTTTCCCTCCCTCCGCATTACTCTATCTTGCCGCTTTTCTCTCCGTCCACACTCTCATTCTGTCTTTCACTCTTTCACCTCTCTCTGTTAATGCCTCTCTTTGCCTACCCCTTCTTCATTCATTCTTCTCACAATGAATCAGTCTTTCCCTCTTTTTTTCCCCCACTGTCTCCATCTTGCCAGTTTTCCTCCCTTTCTCTTGCCATATCTCTCACGTGCACTCGTTCGTTTCTCTCAGTCCCTCTCATTTATTTTTCTTCTTTTCCTCCCCTACCCTCTATTTCCTTCAAGCACTCCCATTCCCTTCCTCCTGCATTTTTTCTTCTCGCTCCGTCACTCTCTGTCTATTTTTGTCCATCTCCCCTCCTTTTTTCCCCTCATTCCCTATCACTCTTTCTCTATCTTTCCATTTTCTCTTCCTCCCCACTCCTTCTCATTATCTCCATATCTCACTTTTACTCCTTCATTTCCCCACACCCCTCTCTCTCTCGTTCCCTGAATCATGCTCTACATCACTCTTTCTCTCCTTTGCTGTCTCACCCCCTCTTTTCCTCAATCTCCGTTGTTCCATTTTCCTCTCTCTCTGTCTACACTTTTCTATCTCTCCCCACTTTTCGTCTCCCTCTCCATCACTTTGTTTTGCTCTCTTTCCTCGGTTCTGTCCATTTCTACTTTCCATCACTCTTTCTCCATTTTTCTCTCTTCTTCCCTCCCTTTTTCTCCCCTCTCTTCATATCTCTCACGTCCATTCCTTCATTTCTCTTTTTCATTATCTTCTAATACTCCATCCCTCTATTTTTCTTCTCCATCTTTCTGTTTGCTTCCCTCAAGCACTGTCATTCCCTCTCCCTCCATCCATTTAGTCCACCCCACTCTCCCTCCATCCTTAACATCTTTTCTCTCTTTCTATTCTTTCTTTCCATTCCCCCTCTTTTTCCCATAGCTCTTTCACCATCTTTCTATTTTTATTCCCCCTAGCTCTTTCTGTCCCTCCCAACCCACCCTTTCTTCTCTCCCTGCATCTCTCTCCCTCTCTCCATGCTGGCTCACTCCTTCAGTAGCATGTGATATCACATTGGAGTTGGTTAGAATGATGGAATGCTTCTCTGTCCTTGTTTTGTCCTTTGATGCAGTGTTTCTCTCTTTTTCCTCCTCCTCCTCCTCTTCTTCTCCCACACCTCTGCTGTGCTTCCTCTCTCTTTTATTTTCTCCTTACGCCTCCCCTGTGTTGGAGTCTTAATAGCTCCTGAATGAACATCTCTCGCCCAGTAGTGAGGCTGTGTGTGACGGTGTGTGTGTGTGTTACAGGCCCTGGAGCAGCACTGCAGGGTGGAAGGAGGCTACAGTGGCGTCCGGGACGTTTACGCCAGCAGCCCCAATCTTGATGACGTCCAGCAGAGCTTCTTCCTCGCTGAGACACTTAAGTGAGTCTCTCTCCTTCCCTCTCTCTCTCTACCTCCCTGTCCCTCTCTCCCGCTCCCCCCCCCTCTCTCCTCTCTCTTCTACCTGTCCCTCTCGCTCCCCCCCCCTCTCTGTCTCCCTCCCCCTCCGCTTACCCCCCCTCCCTCCCTCTCCCCCCCCTGTCCCTCTCCGCTCCCCCCTCTTTCTGTCTCCCTCCCCCCCTCCCGCTTACCCCCCTCTCCCTCTCCCCCCTGTCCCTCTCTCCGCTCCCCCCTCTCTCTCCCTCTCTCTCTTCCTCCCTGTGTGTCCCCTCTCTCCCCGCTCCCCCCCCTCTTTCTGTCTCCCCTCCCCCCCTCCCTTACCCCCCCTCCCCCCACTTCTCCTCCTCTTTCTCTCTCTCTCTCTCTCTCTCTCTACAGCATTCGACTCTCACTGATGTGTGTGTTTGTATGCCTGTTTGTCTTGTTAAGCTGTTCATAAGCAGCTTGTTTTGTGAACACCCTTGATGCTCAAGGTCTTCCTCACAAGTAGACAGGCACTTTCTCCCACGTGGTGATTTTTTTGTCATTGTGAACACAGCACAGCACACATTCTCCCTAGCAAAATGTGACCTCTGCATTTAACCCATCCGTGAAGGAACAGTGGGCAGCTAACAAAGCGCCCTGGGGAGCAGTGCTTGGGGACGGTACCTTGCTCATGAGTACCTCAGTAGGTAACTTTACGGTCCTGGATTCGAACCTGCGACCTTCACAGTCCGCAGGCGAACACCTGAACCGCGCCAACTGCCACCAAGCCACTACTGAGTGGTAGTGATGATGCAGTAAAGTGTAAAGTAGAGAGCTGGGCACAAGGCCGGCGCAGGCTGCATGGCATGACATGGTTAGATAAACAGGAGGAACAGAGGAATTCGAGCTCAAATCAATATCACGAGGGTGAACATTTTACTGCCAGTTACAAATAAGGGCGTTTTTTTTTTCGGTTCAGGGGTTTTTGCCCATAGTGTTTGCCTGACAAGGTTTGTGCTGGACCCACTTACAAAGAGTGAGTGATTGTCCTGTGAACACTGCAACTGCAGAGTGCACCACAAAGGAGTGTGAGCTGTGCATCTGACATATCCGTGAAGGGGCAGTGGGCAGCACTGGCAGTGCCCAAGGGGATAGAAATACTTGGGGATAGGGACCTTTACTGGTCCTGGGAATTGAACTGGTGACCTTTTCGATCTCGGGACCCCACTCCCTAATCGTTACATTATCAACTGCCCCTGAGAGTGTCTTTCTTTAAATAGCAATGGTAGTTGGCAAAGGCCGAGACCCTAATGACCTGTTGGACGAAGTGCGTCCAGTGACCAATTTCAAGGTAACTTAACCCCACTGGAGGATAAACACCTGGAACGCCCATTAAGAATTTTAGAACCAAAGAAGCCTTTCGGATGAGAGGTGAATATCTTCAAGAAGATTGAAAGTCAGTTCATCCCAAGATGATCATGTCTGGGTTTACCCCCACCCCACGTTGGTGTGGTTTAGGGTTGTGGGTCTCACCACAGCAGCACCACAGTATTAGAGATTGACACAGCTCCAGTTCCACACTGCTCCTCCTGATTCTAGTCCAGCACAGACTGCTGCAGAGCTTCTACTACTACTTGCTGTCTAGTTGTGCACTCTCCATAAACCGGTAGTTACGACAGTTAGTCATGATCTTACCTCCTGAGCGAGAGTGTAGGTGTCTGTGTGGCCAATGAGATGCTCCTGCAGTGTGTTTCTCCTGGAGAATTCCTGTCTGACTGCATTTAATACAGTTAGTCACTCTCTCTCTTTCCCTTTCCAGTTCCCTCTCTCCCACTCTCTTACTTTCTTTCCGACATCCATCTCTCACCAACCAACCCTCCCTCCCTCTCTCCTTCGCTCCCCCCCCCGATCCCTCGCTCTCCTTACCTCTCTCCCTCCATTCTAGCCCCCCCCCCGCTTGCTCTCCGTCTTCTCCCCTCTCCCTACTTAATCCCTTTGCTTTCGCCCCCACTCCTTGCAACCATCTCTCCCTCCCCTCTACCCTCCCCTCCCTCTCCACCCTGCCTCTCTCCTCCCGTCTCTCCCCTGCCTCTCTCCCCTGCGCCTCCCTCCCCTCTCACCCCTCTCCAACTCTCCCTCCTTCTCTCTCTCCCTCCTTCCCTCCCTCTCTCTCTCTTTCCTCCCTCTCATTCCTCCTCTCTCCTCTCCCTCCCCTCTCCCTCCTTCCCTCCCTCTCCCCCTCTCCCCTCCTTCCCTCCCCCTCTCCCTCCCTCTCCCCCTCTCCCTCCTTCCCTCCCTCTCTCTCTCTCTCTTTCCCTCCCTCTCATTCACACCTCAAGAGCCGCTCTCATCAACACACGTTCACACTGTCCCACGTCTCTATTGTTCACGTCTGAGGCCACATCTATGTTTAAGAGCCTCTCTGAGAGAGGGAGCTGCTGCTGAGTAAAGCTACAGTCTCCTTTATGACTCCATCAAATAAAGAGCTTTCACGTGAGAGAGAGAAGGAAATGAAAAACCTCGCCGTTACCTGCATCGCTAATTAAAGCTCTAAATCTGCTGCGTCTCATTGCCAGCCACAACTTCACCTTCCAGTTGCACTGTGTGTTTACCTGCTGGCACAGAGAAACGGGGAGAGATTAGAGTCAGTAAGAAAACCAGACACTGTTTCACGCCTGCTGACCAAACCAGCACCAGATTATACACACAGGGGATGGATGGATAGAGATGTGAAAGAAAGAAGGGAATTTGAGTGTGGTGAGATGGTGGAAAGGATGAGATAGAGAAGAGTGAAAAGAGAAGAGAGAGCACAGCAGAGAAACTAGGAGGAGAGAGAGAGAAATAACATGGGGAGAGAAAGAGATGAACTGAAAGTGGGTGAATGTGTAATGTGCCAGATATTTGGCAGCATTTAGAGGAGGACGGTTCAATTACAGATTCATTTGGGCCAGATTTTCAAACCCTGAACTATAGCTGGGCCAGATATTTTCAGCAGCCGGCAAGCAGCAGGTAATGATCAGTTTTAAACCAGCACAAATGAACGGATGGAAAAACAAGTTATGTTTATTCATTGTTTCCCTTTTAAATTTGGTCACATCTGAAACAAGCACGTCCAAAAGTGGATATAAAAAAACAAAAAAGCTGTGACTGAACAGAAGCTTCTGAGATAGTAGCAATACTTTTTTACCACTTTTGAAATAAAAAATAAATAAGGTGTAGCTCTCTCTTGGGCTCTACTCAACCGCATTGTGGTAGTACAGCTCCGGTTGTAAGATTCAGCCCAACTTTTGCAGCCCTCTCCTGAGATATCTGAGGAGAAAGTGAAAGTATGGGCAGAAAGTTTGGTGTTTTGTCAAAGCGGTTCCTCTAAACACACATCATAGTACCGCAACACTAACACACTGGGTTTGGGGTTTGGATTTGGTGGTGAAATAAACAAGTATGTATCATTCCAGGAAAGTTAAATTGATCATTTTGCAAGTGAGTGATTATTTGTCATCGTGAACGCACCACAGCGGAATGTGACATCTGCATTTGACCCATCCGTGAAGGAGCAGTGGGCAGCTAACAAGGGCAGCTCCTGGGCAGCAGTACCTTGCTCATGAGTACCTCAGTGATACCTTTACCAGTCCTTGGGTTTGAACTGGCGCTCTTGCGATCACAGTTCCGATCACTGGCGCTCTTCCGATCCCTAAACGTCACGCTATCAACATTTCCGGGTTGTGAAACATCAGATCATAGACCACTAGCACCACTTTTAGAGTTTAATGCACAGCTAGGCACCGCATTATGGTTTTGTTGTTGCTAGGCTACATGAGGTGTTGCATGTATAGTTTGTACTTCTGGAGGAGGACATCATATTGCCCTTCCAATTTTTGGACTGGAGGCAGTTAGTAGCGTAACGGTTAGGGAGTTGGCCCCATGATCGGAAGGTCGCCGGCTCAAATCCCGGACCGGTAAAGGTACAACTGAGGTACTCGTGCGCAAGGTACCGTCCCCAAGCGCTGCCAATAGCTGCTCACTGCTCTTTCACAGATGGGTCAAAAGCAGAGCCCACATTTCGTTGTGGTGCACTGTGGGATGTGTTTACAATGACAAATAATCAACCACTTCATGTCAGTGTTAACAAAGAGTCCTCCTCACGTCATGTGTAATATTTTTCAGATATACAGCTTGCACTGTCGGTGTTATGGTGTCACTTGTGAAATTAACAATGCTTAATCGGCCGATCGGTTTACTTAATCCCAGTGGCTGCACGACTCTTTAAAAGATGTCTTCTGCTGAGACGTACTCTGTATTGACCCATAACCTCCTCCACGCCCTTTGACAAGACTAACCGTATTCTCTCTCCGTCTCTCAGGTATCTCTACCTGCTGTTTTCCGACGACGACCACCTGCCGTTCGAGCACTGGGTCTTTAACACAGAAGCCCACCCGCTGCCCGTCATCAAGAGCGCCGAGCAGCCCAACCAGCTGTAGAAGCTCTGACCTTTCCTCCGAAGCCCTGCAGCCGTTCCTCTGTCCTCCAGCTCGGGGCAAAACTGGACATTTACACTCTCCCTCCAGCCTTCCTGCAGGACTTTGTGCAACGGAGTTCACCACCACGCTGGACATCCCGACTCCATGTCCCTCTCCCGTCTTTACAGTCCACATCCTGCATGCCACCCATCATTCGGACCTCTCTCTGAGCCCCTGAGGACCGAACGACCTTCTCTCTCTCCTCTGTGAGGAGACGTTTTTTTTTTCCCCAACTCTACCGTCTAACTCCGGCTCACTCACTCACTCATACACACACACACATATAAACGCATATAAACACCTCGAAGTAAAGACCAAAAAAAGCCATACCGCCGTCAGCAGCCGCATCGTTTTTCGTGTAAATCGCTCATTTTCACTTGATATCGCTATTTCTTTTTATCGGTGAGATCATTCCGATAAATCATAGGAGCTTTTTTTTTTTTTTTTTGATGAGTCACAACTGAAAAGTTGTGATCCGGAGTTAAACTAGTGCCTTTTATAGCGTAATCGACTCACAGTCCTGCTTTTACAACTCGGACAAGTACTTCATTAGTAAAGTTTAAGGGAGAATTTTCATGTTGTTTTTCCTTCATCAACTTTGACCGAGCGAGAAGGATTCGGACGCGATCCTGCATCCACAGACCTGACCTGACGTGAGCACAGGAGGATTCGCAAATAAAATTTAAAAACACATTCTCGCGCTCTTACTGGAAACTCAACTGGTGTGAACATTAGTAATAAATAATCTCTTACCCTAACATGGCAACCCAGATGGGTGCGTGATGTAAGATTAGCTCAATCAAACGTGTGTCCATTCTTGTTTATTCTTATTTTTCTTTCTTCGTTGCTGACGTTACTGTCTTACCCACCAAAAAGTCATTTTTCCAACGAGAGACAGCGTCGGCGAAAGAGCAAATTACTGTGTATGAATGTACCACCAAATGTGAAGTGAATATGCTGTTGCCTAGTTGTTGTGTTGCTATTTTAGTTGTTTTAAATGTTTTTGTTTTTCCTTCTTAAAAGCACAAACCTCTGGAATAATGTACTAGAATATGTAATATGCGAATTCTGCTGGTATGGAACAGAGAAAGCACAAGCGAGGAACACAGACGAAACGATGGCCAACACACCCATAAACACACACACATCCCGCCTGTATATATGGACTTGAGATTAGGACCAAACCCCAAGAAGTGAGGTGAGGACCATTGAAGAGAAGGACAGCTTTGGACAGGACAGGATCAAGTTGTCCGTCATCCTGTGCACACTATAACACTTAAAAGAATCGTTTGGGGGGAAGGAGTTTCCAGCCTACCTCTAAGATGGTCAGACAAGACACGTTCAGTGTTCAGCTTCTGCCTTTTTACTTTCTCATTACAGCTGCGAGGCTAACACGTCATGAAAGCTTCTTACCACTCAATTGGCATCATGCAAACATGCTAATTTGGGGGCCAAACTGTATTAGCCTGGTCGTTAGTGCGACCGCTGCTGCTCCAAAGTGGAACTAAAGAGGCAGAAATCTGGGAATTAAGGCTGTCTTGGGTTGCGGATTCCATTTGAGACGAGTGTAAAATTCATGTAAATTTGCATCTGCCCCCAAACCGTTATTTTAAGAGCCATGTGACTGTCGTGATGGATTGCATTTCTTTTTTACTTTTACTTTCTTTGGAAATCGTGGGATGCAAGAACCAACCTGTTGAACTGGATGCTGTGTCCAAGCAGTAGCCGTTGCTCTCGACATGGAGACCAAAGGGAAACTTAAGCACCACTGATCTGCAATAGGACAGAATGATTTGTCACCAGAACAGTCCCTTTTCTTTGGCTCTTCAAAGGCTGACGTCATTATTGCTGCGTTCCAAAAGTAGCCAAGTAGCAAAGGAGCGTCGGGAGCTTGATGGGAACGATGGGGCTGTGGAAAAACCTTTCATTTGACACTGTGATACACTGTATATATACGACGTGGATCTTTACTGTACTCACACTGAAACATCTCGCCCACATTCAGCTCTCGCTCTTCAACAAGGCCTTGCCTCCATCTGCGGTCGGCTAATGCAACGCCGTGACTAGCACGTGTCTTAGGTCGTAACAATGTCCGATTGGCTGTCGAAGCAGGTTACAGTCCAGAAGGTAAAGTTCCTTGCATCTCATTTTAATATGCAGATTAGATTATGTGCTGTTGAGATTTTTTGGGGATTCAATTGTGGTTGAACTGTTGTGTTGACTATCCTGAATTACGCCTTTTTAAGAAAATTGTGAATCTGTTCTTTTTTTTGTGTGTGATGCAACCTCAGAAATGTAACTGTATTATATTGCTGAAAATCATTCCATTGCACATAGGGTTACTGATTTGGGTTTTGTTTGTTTTTCATTTTATCTTATGCATTTGATTTTGTGGGAAAATTTGTTCTATTTGGTTCTATTTTCTTTCTTGTTGTTATTATTAATATTATTATTATTATTATTATGTACATATTCCATTCTGGCAAACTGCCACTAAACATTTATATAAAAATCTTATGATCTTCTGGAATAAATTATATTAATGAGCAGCAGAATTTTTGATAAACTATATTTGTAATACTTCTATTGTGAATAAAAATCTTTTAATATAAAGCGGAGTGGATTTATTCTGTGAATTCATTGTCTATTCAACAGTACAAACTGTTGAATAAGACACGACTCTAAAAAGTAGAGTTGATGAAAGGTCCTTGTAAATGAGGACGAGACACACTGACTCCTAAAGAACTTTAAGCATCTGTTTACTTTGATACATTTAACATTAGTCACGGCGTTGGGTTAACGACTGGGACACAAGGGTAAATATTTGTAAAAGATGGCAATTTAGTTGGACTTCTCATGCATTAATTTTGACTGACAGCTTTGTTTTTAAATCACAGAATTCGAGAATGGCCAAAATAAAAGATCTTTGAGTTATTAGTTACTTACTGCATGGCTACCAGTGTTTCCCCTGCTGTGATATTAGGGGGTAATATCATATATCTGGGTGGTGAAGATAATTTATCAAATAATAGTTGTTGTTAAATTGACTGCGATCATCAAAAGATTGTCATTGTGAACTCAGCACAGCACAGTACACAGTTGGTATGGTAACGGTTAGGGCGTTCACCCTGTGTTTGGAAGGTTTCCAGTTCGAATCCTGGACCAGTAAAGGTATCGCTGATCTTGACCAATGTACCATCCACAAGCACTGCTCCCCAGACGCTGCCCATGTCAGCAGCCCTCTGCTCCTTCACGGATGGGTCAGATGCAGAGGCTACATTTTGTTGTGGTGTGCTATGCTGTGTTTACAATAACAAATAATCACTCACTTTAGTTTGCTTGTTTCAATTATCATCAATTCCTCAAAATCCAAATATGATGAGGACCAGAATGAGGCTTCAGAGAGCAGTGCTTGGGGACAGTACCTTGCTCATGAGTACCCCAGTGGTACCTTCACCAGTCCGGAACATGAGCCAGGAAACTTTCAATCACGGGGCCAACTCCCTAAACCGTTACGCTACCAACTGCCCCAAAAACGTATATCTACCAAAAGAGATTTAAGGACTTACAATGCACAACTGAGGAAACAACTCAAAGCTTGGAAACGTCGTAATATGGTCCCGCAATTCTCAAAGCCGGAGCTGAAATCACTCGGTCCAATGTTTCCTTCATCTCTATTCCCTCCCGTTCACCTGATCAATTTTGCACTCACAACTGTTGAGCTGAGTGTAAAGATTTACTCTTGACTGGGAGGTAAAAGACCCTTTAAAGCTTAACTTTAACACACTTTCCATCGTTTGCTAGAATATACAGTAGTTGCATTCACTGTATCACAAGCAGACAAGAGCCATTACAGTCCTGTTCATAAACAAGCACGCCGATTCTCTGACCTCTACTTCACTAGCTTCTCCTGAGTGGGTGCTGTAGTAGGAGGCGAGCTGGAGGACATTCTCACTCTCTCTCTCTCTCCCCGTTTCTGAGTGCCAGCAGGTAAACACAGTGCGACTGGAAGGTGAAGTGGTGGCTGGCAATGAGACGCAGCAGATTTAGAGCTTTAATTAGCGATGCAGGTAACGGCAGGGTTTTTCATTCTTACTGTGCTTTCCCTCTCCCCCTCATCCTCCCGTCTCTCTCTCTCTCTAGCTCGCTTTCTCTCTCGTTAAAGCACTATATTTGACTGAGTCCGAAAGTGGCCGGTAGCTTTATCCACCAAGTCCAACTGCCTCCCTCAGCATGGACCTTATGCTTGGAAAGGGCAGCCTGCCTACACACACACACACACACACACACCTTTTTTAAACAGGAAACACTGAATAACAGAAGTATGTTTGTGTGGTGTTATACTGTAGTTAATACACTCAGCCTAAATCTAACACACACACACACACACCATTGCTGAGCGATTCTAGCCAACAATGTTTGTTGGATGTAAAATTGATCCTAATCCACAGCACACAGCGCACCGCATCGAAATGTGACCCTCCACGGCAAAACGAGTCGCTTGTCGCAAATTTTCGAAATGGAGTTAATATGTTAATATGAAAGGGCATAAATCAAGCTTCAAAACGATACCTATATCGAATGAATCAGACGACATATGACTGAGATATCAACATTCAAAGGAGTCGGGTTTCTCCTGTCACGCCAAGTGAGAAACGGAGAAATCTGCCTTTGAAGTTGACTATCGACGTAGCACTCACAGACGCTTGGTGCAGTCGCGGTTACGTTTGTATTTACGGTAGCCTACGCTGCATTCACAGCCACACGGATAGTCTACCTGCGTTAGGTTAACTGAACTCGGGAGACGAAGATGGATTCCGGAGAAATATCTTCACGCTAGTCAACCAGTGGATTTACCGTAAATATTGAAGTACAGCGGTCAAAACAGAAACTTTTAACATTCTGCTGGAATGTTCCATCCACGTTTTTAGGATGGAAAGGGTAAGTTTTCCAGCGAAATGTATTCACAACAGTACAGTATAGACCTTCCACTGTTTCAAAACACTAAAAACAAAAAATCCCAAATTTTACCCCACGCAACATAAACAGACATTTTTCTCGGAAACCTCCGTTGCGACAAGCGACTGGTTTTGCCGTGGAGGGTCACAAATGTGACCTCAAACATTTGACTCATCTGTGAAGGAGCAGTGGGCAGCTAACAAGGGCAGCGCCAGGGGAGCAATGCCTGGGGACGGTACCTTGCTCAGTGGTGTCTGGGATTCGAACTGACAACCTTCTAATCACGGGGTGAACTTCCTAACCATTAAGCTTTTTGTTAGTATGTTTAAAACTCAAGAGGCCTTCACAATACAACTCAACAGCATAAAACCCGACCTGGATTACAAAATGATGCCAGCCTACTACCATCAAACCCATGCACACAGACGTTTACACTAGAGGTCAGGTTGAGATGTTTTGTTACTGAAGATATTAATGTGGCTAACAATAAATAAAAATTTTAAAAAAGCCTTGCACTGATCGGCCCACTGTTAACCCACGCTGGCTAATAACACTGTGGTCAGTTAAAAATCAATGTAAATAAGATGGCACAAACATTTGGAGCTGGAGACTTTCATTAATATTTTAAATGTTTATCCCAACACACTTAACACAACGAAATTGCTGCAACCAAAATGATGATGCTGATGAGAAAATCAATAATGCATCAGTGTTACTTCGCAGCCTGGGAGGCCACTGCCGCTAGCTTGGGATTTCTCTTGTTAGAATCATTTTTTACTGTAGTATTTCAAATATTTCATACAGACAGACCTGGGAAATAATTTGTTTGTTTAGAGAAACTGACCACGTTCCGAGGCATCAGGGACAGACTGTGGCCACATCTGGCAAAAGCAAAACCCAGTCACAAGCTGGCCTTGACCTTTTCAGAGCATGGTTTGGATAATCCAATGATAATCCAGTCAAACATCTGAACATGGTTTTTAACAGGGGGCGTAAACCACAAGCTTCATCAAGATGTGAAATGATATCGATTGAATGGATTCGGTCTCTACGGACATCACAAAGTCAGGAGCGATCAATATAAGACAATATCATATGAAGCAATTATTTGACGTTGACATTTTAAATCAATCCAACGGAATTGTAGAGCATTGAATCCAAGGGGATGATGGTTGTGGTTGTCTAGTGATTACAACACTTGCCTCTGAACCAAGAGGTCATGGGTTTAAATCCTACCTCCAGCTACCTACCATCAATGGGTGGGTCTCTGAGCAAGGCCCAAATTGCTCTCAGGGAGACTGTCCCTGCAATTAGGAAATGGAAGACGCTGGACAAGAATGTCTGCTAAATGGCAAAAATGTAGATCCATCAATGTATCGTGACACCCATACATTTTCGTAGAGCTCAACTAACAAGAAAGATACTGCTTTTAAAAATCTACAAGTTTGATATACTGATATATGAGGTGGTGGTATGGTGGTCTGAGTGACTAAAACCCTGAGTTCTGGAGCATAAGACTGGGGGTTCGAATCCCAGTAGAGCCTAAAAACATAAATAAGCCCCTGGTCAAGGCTTGGTCATGGTGATGTTCCTCCAGGTAGACTGCCCCTATAATTAAGAGATGGAAATTGCTCCGGATGAGCGCAGCTAATAAATGCCATAAACGCAGATGTAAAATATTACAATATTTCGAGTAACAAAAATCAAAGATTTTCCATTTTTTTAAAGACTTTACCAGGATAACATCAGATAATCCGACACACTCACATAATCACACTCACATTCATACTTTATGGGGCCAGTTTAGAGTATCCAATCAACCTAAACTGCATACTTTTGGGCTGTGGGAGGAAACCAGAGCGAACCACTGAACACCGCCCTACGGACGGCTGAAACCCAGGCCTTCTTGCTGTGAGACGACGGCGCTAACCACCGCACCGCCCCTAGTTAAATGTATAACTAGCGGAAATATTGGAACATAACCTACGGAGTCGAGGCAGCTGACCTTCTATTGGACAGAGTATGCAACACCACCACAACAATTTTTAAGACATGATCCAGTCTCCATCTGAGGGATTTGGCAGCGTAACAGTTCGTCCCATGATCGGAAGTGCCAGTTTGAATGCTGGACCGGGAAAAGGTACCACCGAGGTACTCACGAGCAAGGTACTGTCCGCAAGCACTGCTCCCCGGCCACTGCCCATGTCAGCTGCCCACTGGATCTTCACAGATGGATCAAATGCAGAGGTCACATTTTGTTGTTAAACACTCACTGATCTTTCCCTTTTCTCTTTCAATAGTCATTTATCAGCCAATTTACGTGTCGTTACCGATTTATCTGCAATCATATCAGACCACCATTTAAAACATGTCTATGTCTATGTATTGATCGTGCTCTACTTTTTAATCTAACATTGATAAAGCTTTTAAATCTAATAATCTGGATGAGTTTAAATGCTATGGTTGTTTGGACGCTAAATTGCTCCTTTAATTCTGGCTGAGCCACTGCACGATTTCATCTGGTGCTGATGCTGCGAATTCCCGTGGCTCCTCCTAGAAGAAGGAAGATGATGAGGACGCATGGGGAATACAAAAATCTACACGCTCCGACATGCCGCTCAGGCCAGCATGTTGAATACTGGAACCAATCTGATGTCATTACTTCATAATTACATGGCTGCAGGGACTGGGCCGTCTGCATAGACTCAAACTGCTGAAGCGCTGATGCCCAGGCCGATAGCGGGACGAGTGCTGAATGCTGATCAGCATCTCACCCGTAATTCTGTTCCTCCACCTTTTTTTTTGCTGCGCTGGGCATTGATGACTCCATCACGGCGGGTTTGCGATCTAGACCGAGTGCTTGAGAAGTCAAAACAATTGTGCAGTTGTGTCACCGTCCCTGTGTAACTCACACCAATCCCTGTACTTCCATTACTTCCATAATTACTGAGAAGTCTCAATACCACACATCAGCAGCATCAGCAACCAAAAGCACTTTTTTCACGCTTACGTTTTCAAATAAATGTTAGAATTTTCTAGCAAAACATATTTTCTAACACCAGTCCTTATATATAAATATTATAAAAAGTCACTTTGATTAACTATCAGATTCACACACACACACACACACACTTTGCTATCTTTGTAAAATACTTTCTCTGGCTCTCTTAATTACTGTATTTACACACTACTACACAAGTTAAACTCAGAAACCAAAGCAAATCTTTCCAAATAAAACCTAGAGCATTTTTTCCTACTGGAACTTAATATGGATACAAATGTCCATATTAAACCACAAAAATCCTACCTTTTTCGACTATTACAGCCTATTTTTCTATATATTATTATCCTTAAGATTTACTTTCTCGTAAGGTTTCTTTAACTTTTTCATTCTTAACCCCAATTTGCTCCAGGGATTAGAGCATCTAAATGAATAATAAGTTAGTGAAACCTTTTTAGAAATTATTCTTTGTTCTATCTAATTTAATTTGCACACTCTTGTGAATGATCAAGGTACATTCACTACAGTGTGTATTTGTATAACTACATATGTGACATAAAAAATCTCAAATCTTTTTGGGATAAAACCTTTTTCATAGAGAACTCCTCTTATTGTGCTTAATATAATACTAAACACATCTCGGCCTGACCTTAACCTCCACAATCAAGCTCTAATCTTTACGAGAATCTGATGTTTTTTATGCTTATATCTGCTGATGCCGAAAACAAAAATTGAGGAAGGCAGAATCAAGCTTGAGTGCAGGGAGAGTTGAGGACATAAAGACAAGACATTTTGCTCTGCAAAAAATTCGAGCGAAGGCAACAAAAATTCTCTACCCGCCCGTTGTAGTGTACCAAGTCAAATAGGGCGATTGTGACACTCCATGTCTCCATAGAGAGCTACGCCGGCTACTTCCTGAGATGCATACTACCACATAGAAAAGGATGATAAGAGCACCTTACCTACCATACTATTAAGTGTGGCAGCGCGCAGCTCGGGACACAGCCCATGTGTGAGGCAAACACGCAATTTAGTTAGTTTACAATGTAAAAATTATGCGTGTAGGCAAAGTTGAGCGTGAAAAAAAACGAGATTTTGCAAAGTTGAGCGTGAAAAAAACAAGAGATTTTGCAAAGTTGAGCGTGAAAAAAACAAGAGATTTTGCTCGTGAATGTTCCACTGCATGCTCAGAATTTATGCCATACATTTTAAGACAAAAGGTGCGGGCCGTATAAAATGCCACCTCGGACTTTAGACATGCCTGGCACAAGCGCTACCTTTCCGACGTACAATAAATATGTCATAAAATATCGGCTGAAAATATCAGGCAAATCTAAACATTGATGCTGATGACTTCTTAAAAAGCAATTATCGACCAGTCTCAATATTCCGATTTTATCGTGCATCCCTAATGTTGTCAATTATTTTTGCTTACAGTGGTCTCCATATGATGAATAGGACATTTGAGGATCTAAATGCATGACTGCTTGAATGCTTGCACACTCATGTTCTATCTCTCTCTTACACACACACACACACACACAGCACCGGCAGCATTTGATGTTAATTGAAGCATTTTAACTCGGGCCAGAGGAGGGGAGCGACCGGCTCCTGCAGATCTCCCCCAAATGACCCATCAGTTACGCTAGGGAGGAGATTACACAAACTCATGCTACATAAAATTACACAACAAAATTACACTCTTTGGTCCAGATGGTCCCGCGTAGCAGTAAAATGTGTTTTCCTTAATGAACAAATTCCAATCTTCATGTTGCTGCTCAGGCCTGGAGCTGCTGTGCATATTTAATGTAGATATGTGATGTGCCGGTATGGGCTGTGAGAAAACTTGGGTGCGTGTAAACGCTGTACACGTGATGTGGTGTTATCTGGATGGGATGCAGGCCGAAGTGATTATCACCGAGCTGCGGGTCACAGCTGTGGGACGGAAGCTGATATTTCCAGAGGTGCCAGAAAGATAGGAAATGCCAATCTATTCTGCCCGGCGTGCCTCGCCTTCTCCATGGAGGGAGAGAGAGAGCGGGGAGGGCATTAGCATTTTCTGAGGCACAGCAGGGAAGTTACAGAAACAGAAACATACACACACACACAGACAATCTTTGCAACTCTCCTGATTACTAAATCGAAATAATACTTCCTAGTGAAAATCAAACTTCACTGAATAAACAAAAGCAAAATCTTTCAGTACTTTTCTAATAAATGTCAGAACATTTCTATTAAAGCATTTGTCCTTTATGAGACACGGTTCTCACACACAAAAAAACAAAAAGGCTCACATTAGTCCTCAAAAGCACTAGCAACTAACGATTCAGAAAATCTCACTATTTCCTTCAGTTTGGATTCTTGGGCTCACGATTCCAGTCAAAATCGATTCACGATTCAGTACACAGATGAATTCGTTTTCAGATTGAGGTTTTATCATCACACCGAATCAAATGTAGTTCACTAAACGTAATGCATACTGACTACATTTCCTTCCTGCTCACGCAAAGGAAGTCTATCTGGGCAGATTTCTACATTGCATCATCAACAGGATTGGCGAGCTGAACTCGTGTGGGAAAAAGTAAACCAGTTATACGAAAGGTTTTTTTTTGAACGAATGAATTAATTTTGAATCAACGGAGAAAGAATTGATTTGTTTTAATTCGATTCAATCAAACATACAATCAAATGAAGAGCCAGCACCTGCACAGTGGAAAAGGGGTAACTGGAGTCTCACACTCAAACCCACATACAAGTAATTTTCAGCAGTGATATGTAATACTATTCCTATTTTCTGGCAGCAGCAGATTTTTTATTTATTCATTTCATTTGATTTATTTTTCAAAACATTTCCAGATGATTTGAACATCTTTATGAATAATGAATTTAATGCAAATATCTGAAAAATCATAGTAAAAGGGGCAGTTGGTAGCGTCACGGTTAGGGAGTTGGCCTCGTGATCAGAAAGATCGCCGGTTCAAGTTCAGGACCAGAAAAGGTACAACTTAGGTACTCATGATTAAGGTACCGTCGCCGAGCACTGCCAAAAAACTGCCCTCACAGATGGGTCAAATGCAAGGGTCGCATTTCACTATGGTGCACTGTGTGCTGTGCTATGTTCTACAAAGACAAATAATCACTCAATTAAACGAGAAGAAGAGATCACAGCCATCTAAGGGTAGAGGTTAGACTGATAAAGCCTGATCTGAGGACTGACCTAACCATTACATCTCAAATCTTTGTAAATTGCATGTGCACAATTAACACTAAATTTCAGAATCAGCTTTTATTCTCTAATGTAATGTTACCAGCATTAGCAGCTCTCCAGCAGCATGATGAACGCGGCAAAACCTTTTGACCTTCTGACAGGTGACAGGAGTTTAGACTGCAAAAAGAGCTTGTTTTGCATTTCCATGCTAGAGTGGGAGGTGAAGGAGGCAAGTGATGTGTGTGTGTGGGGTGCTGCATGGACCCAGCGAGGCTCGTTAAGCTAAGCACACCTGCTGGGGATTAGGCAGATATTAGATTCCTGCTGTGCAGAAACTTCAACAGCACACATGCTGAGGGAGAGAGACTTTCAGGTGGTGTGTGAGTGTGTAAGGGTGAGTGAGAGCTAGAGAACACTCTAAGCAAGATTTTCTTTTGGTTGCACACACACAGTTTTACCCCTACCACAGGGCTGGGCGATATGACCTCAAATCAACATCATGATTAATCGAACATTTCACAGCAATTCAAATTACTTTTTTTTAGGTTTTTTTTCCCTCATAATTCACTGCCCGGATTTGTATTGTAAATCAGCTCGACTGCTAAAGTGAACAAATCTTTGTCATTGTGTAATAATTAAAAGAACCACACACAGATGTAGTGGCAGACGGGACAGGGCAGAGTCACGTGACAACACAGAGTAGAATGTTTTCATGAACACATGCTGAGGAGAGAATTAAATTACAAATTAACTTAAAATACATCGATTAGAGGTTCTCAAATTCAGCTTCGATTAATTTTCCATTAATTGGCCAGCCCTGCCCTACCATTATATTTGGGGAGGTGCCCTGCACCACCACAACGGCACCCCCCCACCCCACCCCACCCCTTGAAGGTCACATTCATTTTATTTTCTACATAGTGCCAGATAACAAGTCATTTAAGATCACCTTTTCTACAGAACAGGTCTATACTTTGTCCTTTTGTAAAACAAACTGAATTGCTGTATGTTACTTATCTCATTTACACGACGGCATGCCATTACTGTCACGCATTCTCCTTTGCTCTCTGTATTGCACACAGCGGATATCCGTCCCAATGCCCACACACGTGAGCACACTTGCACCAGCAGACAGAGAACGTGCGTCTGAAAATATGTCAAGTACCTGAAATCTGACTTCCCATATCGAGAGGCTCTGGAAATGCTCCTCAAGACGTCCAGAAAGATGACAAAAGCTGCACACTTTGTGGGTAAAAAAGAGAACACCATGATTCCTTTAAGTGTGTCGGTGTCCGTCTAAGCCTAACACTACGCCCCCGTCCCCCTACAAAGCTGTCAACCGAGGGGAAACACTCCACACATATAAATAACAAAAATCTCTTAAAGGCACCTTCACTAGAGCGCCCTAAAAAGCGCCACCTTTTACTGTCATTTTACAGTCTTTTTACAACTTAAACAGCAACAGTTGACCACAAGTTACTAGACTGATGCAAAAAGCGCCGTTTTACGTTTTCAACGGCGTAGAAATGGTGCAAAATGTGCCAGTATATTAAGAGTGTATTTTAACTGAATTTACAGAAAATGTACTATATTGTGATCTATTCATTCATTCATCGTTCGCCAACACACCGCAGGGCACACACAATCACACCTGACAGGGCCAATTTAGTCACCAATTAACCTATAATGTATGCTTTTTTGGACTGTGGAAGGAAACCGGAGCATCCGGAGAACCCACACGGAATAAGGGGAGAGCATGAAAACGCCACACAGAAAGACCCCACGGCCAACCCGGGGCTCGAACGCGGGAACTTCTTGCTGTGAGGCAGCAGTGCTAACCAAGCTGCCCTTTTGTGATACATGACTTATATTGGGATATGAGATTTTGAAACCCTACTAAAAGTTCTGTCCTCACCACTTGGTCTATTCATAAATTTTACAATGAACGTTTTATTATCCAAAACAACTGCAATGTAGTCTGGAAAAAACAGAAACAGTGAATAAAAGTTTAACTTGTGTACTTTTTGCATTGTTTAATTTGCAAACATTAATAGGAAAAAAACATTTTGATTCATTCATTTATTCATTATCTCAACAGCTTAATCCCAATCAGGGTTGCAGGGACTGGAGCGTCTCCCGGGACAACAGGCACAAGGCGAAAACCAAACCTGGGGGCCCTGATGTGTAGCGCGCATAAACACTCACAAACAAACTCATATTCCCACCTATGGGGCCATTTTGAATAACCAATCAACCTACAGCGCATGCACAGCACCTGGAGAAAACCTGAACCCAGGACATTCTTGCTGTGAGGCAACGGTGCTAACCGCCGCACCTCCATGCCGACCACCAAAGGTTAATTCCCATCACAAACATCAAGTGATTCCACATCTCGAAAATGACTGAGGGTGTTGTGCCTCTTTAAAATGCATGCAGGATTGTTTTATTCATACATTCTTATCTAAACACTTAATTTTTCTATTACATGTACATATTTTTTTTATCTGTATTATAACTGTCCCATTCCGACAGAAAATGGTCCAGCTGCAATTTCTGTATGTGTTTGTGTGGAAATGTCATTTCAGTAGGCTGCGTCTATGGTCAGCTTCGGAAAATGTGAATGCCCTGAGGCTTGTGCAGTGAATCCCCCTGTATACATCAAGTTGCTTTTAAGGCCAATTGTGTGCTTATACAAAGGAATGTACTTTAGAAAGCCAGAGTTTAAAAGTTTAACATTTTCCACCACACAATTCACTTCCTAAGCTGACTTCAAAGACAGACAATATCCTGCTAAAGTGCCAGAGGGGATCTGCACTCACTTGGAGATAAGACACAGATGCCCATTTCCTTTACCTGCTCTAAAATATTCCAAAAGAAATAAACTCAGTATCTCAATAACCTTGCCAAATTTAAAGCACTCTGTTGGGGCTGTTGATAGGATAACAGTTAAGGAGTTGACCCCATGATCAGAGGGTCACTGAGGTCCCAGACCGGTAAAGGCACCACTGAGGTACTCATGAGCAGGGCACCGTCCCCAAGAACTGCCTCCCGGGCGCCGCCAAAAAAGCTGCCCACTGGTCCTTCACAGATGGGTCAAATGCGGAGGTCACATTTCGTAATGATAAATAACCACTCACTTCAATTAACTTAAAGGAAAAATGTAATACTTAGACTTGAACACAGCACAGAGAATGAACACACCACAACCTTCAACCTTTTAGTCAGGTTTGTCAACGACCACTCAACCTCCTATCCGACCTATCAAAAAAGGCTCATCTCCGACTCTCCTGCTTCTAGAGCGCCCAGCATTGGGCCCCTAAGCAAGACCCTTAGGCATAAGTTGCTCCATTAATTAAGACATGCCTCCAGAATATTTGCACTTTCAGTGATCTCTTCACACTTTCACAGTCACAGCTGCCATCTAAAGATATGTTTTACATTCATAAACATTGTAGAGCAAGCAGTGTTTGTGGCAAACAGAAGCACAGAAAATACAAACCACATAAATGAATTAGAAAGAGCGGAAAATGGAATGGAAAATGGAACTAAAAAGACAAACTAGGTCATTGTAAAAGGTAAGTAGGTTTACATGTTGCCCAAGACATTTCTTAAATAAATAAAGAGCACTGCACTAGAAGTGACCTGCCAAGCACTGAAAAGTCTCTGACGAAAGTGAATCAGAGAGATCTTTTTCCTTAATATTTTTTGAATCAAAGACTAAAAGAAAAGGTCATAAAAAGCCCATCAACTAAATCTTCAGAAAAGCTGTTAGTACATAGTTGAATGTGAGGCCACAAGCTTTTCATGCTGTGTGAACCAGCAGCAGGAGAATGAGCAGTGATACCACACAAGTGCAGATACACAGTGTCTCTACTCACACACACAGTCTGAAATAACACACCTCGGCTCTAAAATTGTAGCCCAGTACATTACTTCTGAAAAAAAATGGCTTGCCGGAAATTGTAGAAATCATTAAGTAGTACCAGGGTTGCCAGGCTGGGTCAACAACTCCCCACCCAATTATAACTTGAAAAATGTCAAATTCAACAAATCAGCCCATTTTTAAAATGTTACACGTGCAACAAAAACAGTCACTACATACTGAAATTTTCATGTATGAATCAATTTTTATACGGAGCAAATTACAAGCACTGCGGTCAGGAAATCATCTATAATTAAGTCTCTGCCTCGCTCTCATGCACACACTTTTTGGAAAAAATAATTTAATTTTACAACTAATAAACACAAATTATAATATAACTACAAACTACAAGTCACAAGTGCACATAAATTCTACGTAAAATGTGCTCGCCACAATAAAAAATCTAAATAAGTAACAAATCAAATTGTGACATTACATATTATTATTAGTTTCATCAAGCCGAACAAGACTATTTTAACTGTTGCTCCTCATAAATAAACTGATGTTTACTACACACTGCAGTTTATTATCGGATACTGTAGTAGCTGGTCGATGTTGTGAGTAACGCGTTACAAAAGTAATGCAATTACAGTGACGTATTACTTTTTTACTGCAACGCAGTAATGTAAGGCATTAACAATACATTTTCAGAGATATCATACTCGTTACATATTTCAGCAACGTACGTTACAACACACTTTCAACCCGAATTTTAATGCCGTTTTGTTTTGATATTTCGCAATTAAAAGTCCTATTTCCTACAGTGTATGCATACAGTCATTATTAGGGCTGGGTTCAAAAAATCGATTCACCGATCAATATCGATTCTCGTTCGAAAAAATACGATATCGATTCAAAAATTCGTGGATCGATCTTTTCCTGCGGCTATGCACTACTTCTCGCAACCGCGAGAAACGTGAGACCGGCGAAACCAAAACCAAATAGAGGCATGGCTGCAGCTAATGGTCTAATTTCATAACCAAGCAAAACTAGTACTGACGCGAAGAAATCTCTCAATAAATCGATATCGAATTGAATCGAATCAAATCGAGAATTGAATCGGATCATGACCTTGTGAATCGGAATCGAATCGATTCGATTCAGGAAATCAGCAACGATACCCAGGCCTAGTCATTATGCTACACCACATCGTCCTTCACTGGATGCATAATGAACTGCAGTAAACTACATTTTACTATTTTAGAATGTCCTACTTCCGCAGTTATTTTGGTGAATATAACTCAAAAGTAATGCAGGAGTCGTGTAACGCATACAATTCAGAAACAGTGATATTGTATTGCGACTAATTACGTTGAAATAACAGTAACTACTAATCTGTAATGTATTACATTTCGGAAGTAACTTGCCGAACACTGTACCTGTTGAAGTTAAGGACGACGTTAACGGTATAAGTCGTGTTTATGGGACAGACAGAGCCACGAAACAGTAGCTCGGCCTCATACGAAGCGTTTAGTCAGAACAGAAAGCACGCATGCGCTAAAAGTCCTCGGACATCTTGAAAAAGCGCCAATCGAAATGGGGGCGTGGCTAAACGCTGACATCACACGTGACCACACGTCGGCCTGAAACACAGACGTACAAACGTAAAGTCCGACAGGACTGTATTCATTCATTTCACTTCTACACATTTTCTGGAGGAAAAAACTCTTGTAAAAATTAAAGTTCAGCAGTTGAACAGGTACCTATTTTAATCATTGGATGATTTAAAAATCCAATAATAATATCAAAGTCAAAGTGAACTTTATTGATATATCTACTATATAGAGTGCATGTATAAAAAGAGACGTCGTGCCTCCAGTTTCTACAGCACAAGAACAATAAGGCACATAGAGCAAGCAAACATATAAATACAAATAAGGAACATGGAGCAAGCAAAAATATATACATAGACTATAAAATATAAAAACTAAACTAGAGGTAAAAGGGGGAACTGTGCAATATATCTTGCTTTTTATTTTTCAGAAGCACGAAATAACAACATTTGTTGGGTATAGTTGTCTTACCCAAGATATCACACTAAACAAAAGCACTACAAAATATATTTTTGAAAAGGTTTGTTTTCTCTTGTCCATCTTCTCAGAAGAGTCCATCATCTCTTAAGTTTGCTGTTTAAATGATTTATTGGCCATTATAAGTGTCAATACAGGTTTATTTTCAATTAGCTTAAATCCGAATATGCCAGCATGTTCTGTAATGCAGTGGTATTCAGACGACCAATTTTTTTAAAGGTTTGCATAACAATAAGAAACAGTTTTTTCATTATATCCCATTCATAACCTTTGTAATCTCTTTTTGACCTTTTCTTGAATTTGTTATTATTCTTGTGGGTGAAAAATATCCCTTATCAGTCTCACTCTACTATGGACATGAAATATTTGAAATCCTCAGATGGCTTAAAGTAAAACAGGGCACTGAGAGTATGACATAAGGCAACACATGTATGGCTATTTCATTAAAATCACCCCTACAGCAAACAGGCCCCATTTTTGTACTCCACTAAGTCCGTGGCATAAGTGACCTATATGAAACACCCCCTGAGGACACAGAGTGGCTCTTGTGTGAAGCCAAAAGATAGGCAGCTATTTTTAATGTGGGACCATGTTATCAGGCCCTCTCCCTACGGCCAGCTGCCTTCTCATATTAAACTCATTTCTGCCATTTCACAAAAGATGCCCGCACACATGAAAAAATGGGAGAAAAATTAGGAACATGTGATGCTGGCTTTATCCTTGAAAGTGTTTAATTGATTCATGACGCAGGAGAAGTTGCCAGCCACCTTCAGAAGGTTGGTCAATTTTGGGGGAGGCGTGTTGTGATTGGCTGCTGACTGATGCACTTAGCATCACTGAGAACTAATGTATTCTGAAGAGCTGGGCCTGACCTTGGGAAAATGCATCCAAGTGCTGAACTTCCCCCTAGACACTGCACATCTATCAGAACAATTTGCACTTGCAACAAAGCCATCAAAACATTTCTACTTTATGAAACATTAATTTTTAATAGCACACAACAGGCTCTCTGATGTGTGAAATGTCTTAAATTGTTGGAAAGTTTGACCTTGCATGGTCTTCCTTGGCTATGAGTGTGTTGAAAGTTTGTTGGCTTATGTTGCACAGAGAGAAAGAGAACAGAAGTGTAGCTCATCTCTCCTCTTGAATGTTGAGGCCTCTGTTGATGTGCGTTTCTGAGAATTTCTCTCTTTTGAGAGCGTAAGAATAAACAGAGCAAGAGAAGCACTAACTCTCAAAACTTTTAAAGAAGCAAAACTAACAAAAAAAGTACAAAACCTCTTAACACACAACACACACATAGGGTGTTAAGTCTTGCTATCATTGTGAGGTGTTCCCACCGACTCCTAAAATAACTCAACGTGAACTATACCTCAGCTACACTTAAACCTAACCCTTACCTTCACATCAGTGACCAAAAGCAAGTCTTTTTACTTTTCAAAATAAATGAAGGCATTTAAACTATTAAAGTATTTGTCCTCACTTTTTGTTCTTAAAAAGCCACAAAAACTTCTTGTTTTCCTGTCTTGTAGAGAACAAGCAATCAAATACCCAAAACCACACAACACTCACTTCTCTTGCTGGGTCCTTGCTTTCTCTTTAGTGTCTAAATCTGGAATTATGTGTTTAGCCTAGTGTTTGATGTTCACCACTGAACTGGAAATCAGCTGTGCTTGTGCTTGCTGTGTGAAAATGGGATTTCAGATTTCCATATTGAGAGGTCCTTGATTGTGCTTGTCTGATGTGTGCAGCCAAACTATAGTTCATCAAGCGCCTGATCCAGGCCTGGCATGCTGACACAGTAAATGAACAGCCATATGTGTGGAATTCATAGTGCATGGGCAGATCATGATGTCTGACATGGTGAGCAATAGTTTCCTGAAGTTCATCAGAGACTTTGTTTTCACTTTGCCTTTTGTGTCCTAACATTTGAAACTGGTGCAATGGAAAACAGGAGACTGTTTTGCTAAATTCTCATATGATATAAAGATCTGAACATGAAATTATAATTGTTTAATAATGTAGATTAGTGTTTTATTCTGACATCTTTCATGACAAACACTTTGTAACTGTAGTGTACATCAGGTCCCCTGCACTAGTACAATGTTTTACAATGGAGCTGTGCTGTAGAGTGAACAAGGCAGATTTATTACCCTGTTCAAAACGGAGATGTGAAATGATGTTAATGATTAAGACCTTTTAATCACTCACAATAACACATTAACATTCTAGAAGAGATTAATTGATTTGTTAATGTATGACCTGCCTCCAGCTATGTTGCTATTTCTCTTCTGCATGAGACTGACATTTATGAGCTGCAGCATGCATATATACACAAACAGCAGAGCGAGGTGTTTTTGTGAGGGTGTATGGAGTAAGAGAGTTGGAGAGAGAGGATAAAAAGAGAGACAGAAAGAAAGAGAGGTGAACAGAAAGACTGAGAGAGAGAGAGAGAGAGAGAGAGAGAGAGAGAGAGAGAGAGAAGAGTCCCTATAGATGCACATAGTATGTTCTGTTGTTTTCTTTTTAGAAAAAAAGGACTTATCAGAATTTATGCCATTTAAGCAGTTTTTTGTCATATTTGATGGGATGGCAGAAGTGAGAATGAAAGAATGACCAGCATCTTGACCATCATGCCTTTGTCCACTTAGCTCTGAACAGTTTGAACTTGTTTCCTTATTGATTCATCTGCTTTGGTTTGACCTACATAATTCTGTCCTCCTTATCCCATTACAAACTCAGCACTGCACTTAATCTCCTCCTCGTGCAGACTGTTCCTCTGATGAAAGGATGAAGAGATGGTCGGTCTGTGCATATGTGTGTCTAACTGAACTTTACGCCAAGCTTCTATATGCATTATAGATGGAAAACAATACCCAAATATATTGTTTCTCTATATTCATTGGGAGGTGATGGTAAAATAATCACTAATCACACATGAAAGACAAGCAGTGTTAAGTGAGACAAGTTAATTTAAACAACTTAAACCCGCCCGGTTCTCAGTTTCCTTGACTAATCACTAGTGTTGTAGTACTCGAGATCGGTCTCGGTCTCGAGACCGGTCTCGAAACCGGTTTTTGAAGGTCTTGGTCTCGTCATGGACTCGGACAAAGAGGACTCGGAATTTTATTTCGAGACCAGCCGAGACCACGGCTCAGAGAATATTATTGTTAATGAGCTGTTTAATGTTGGATTGGATAACTTCTTACTTCAAGTGCAACCAATGATGTTAATGCCGACCGCAGTTACCCGATCCCCCCTTCACACATGCACTGTAAACTTTGCACTTTATTGTTTCTGACCATAATTACAGTATTACTTCAGTATATCTTGGATATGGTGGATTTTTGGATTTTACAATTCAAATGTTGAATGTTTGACATTTTTTGTTCTCTTTTCTGATTATTGCAATGTAAGAGAATAGTCAAGAGAGAAGTAATGAATAAACATTTTTAATGTTGCATAGTTATGTTGTTTGCTTTATTCAGCTCTGCATGTTCCACTTATTTGTCATGCGGTGTAAAACGCACATTGGTCTGGTCTCGACTTGGTCTCGACCAGCCCTGGTCTCGGTCTCGACTCGGTTTCAGCCCCTCAGAGTCTTGGTCTTGTCTCGGTCTCGACCCCCTCTGGTCTTGGTCAGGTCTTGGTCTCGGATAAGGTGGTCTCGACTACAACACTACTAATCACCAAGAGAAGTCTGTCTGATATAACATTTACTCAGATTTAAGGGTTCTGGGTAAAGTTCAAAATGAATACTGTAAAAGGCCTCAGAGTAAAAAGGATTTTTAATATTTTACATTTTATTTAATTTTTGTCATTTATATTAATAATAAGAATTATCTTTTGTACTTTTTATTTCTATGTAAATACAGTTCCCTACAAAATCATCCTTTCATCCTAGAATGATTCATTATTACCAAATAGAGCTATTTAAATAGGTTAAAACATTTTTCTTAACGTTTGCAATATTAATGTGTACCCACAAAAATGTCAGATACTAAGTGAAAGTGTTAGGTCTTGCTATCCTTGAATCCCCTTCTACTAGCTCCATAATTATTAAATCTTAATACTTCTACAGGCATACCATCATAATAATATGTAATATGTAATATGGTAAAAAGGTTTTTTACATAATGCAATATAATACAGTATAATGAAGTAATTACCGACTGGTTTTAATCTGTAGTAAATCTCCGTGTGCAGTCATCTACAGGCTGCCTGGGATTAAGTTCTTCTCTGTGTTTTAAGTGAAGTCTTGGTAGCAACACAACAAATCCCCTGAACATGCCACAACAGAGGCTTTGTTGACCTCTGACCTCTTAATGAAGGCTTTCAAGCTCACCTGCTTGGAGACAAGATGCAATTACTTTAACATCATTAAGTGACCTGCTTTGATTGGACCCCTGCATCAGCACCAATTATGCAGACAAATTACTGCCAGCCTCATAATGACATGCAATCAGACTCCCCATGTAAGAGTGGAAGTGTTCACTGATGTTTTTACAGCATTAATCTGACAGAGAACAAAGAGCTTGTTTAATTAATATTTGAATCATTCTCAATTATTACTGGCCGTAGAGAATATATTATTATGTAGATAATGTTTAATTCATTTCTTTTATATACTATAAGTTCTTAAATGATTAGTATAACCACCTACTTCACTATATAGTTTTATAGAGCAGTTTCTGTTGTACACACAGGAAAGACGGAAGGAAAGAGGGATAGAGGGCGGTTAAAAAAAACAACAAAAAACAAGCATGGTTCAGCATAATAATGCCTCAGTTTTAACATAGTCTACTTGGTGCCAACCAATTTATTTCCCATTAGAAGACTAATTAATTCATGTTACATGAAGTTAGGAAAAGTTCTCTAAACATCATCTTGACTCAGGGTGACAAATCATAATTACTGCTATTATGATTCACACTGATGTACGATGCAGGCCGGAGCTGGAGTAAGGGAAAGGCTGGAAAATGTAAGCCCTTGAATGTATTGAAAGCGACATTTAGATTCGGTAACATGCTTAATCTTACATGTGTTGATTAATCCTTTGCTCAGTGCTTGCATTCATACAAAACCTCTGCATTCAAAAAACTTCTGTACTAATTAATACCTAAAAAAATAATAATAATTTAATTTTCTGTGTGCATAAGAACATGCTCACAAGATGTTTTCCTGTGAACTGTGTTCATATGTGCATGAGATATTTTCGCCAGGATTTTATTTAGAGATCAGCCGAGACCACAGTTGTTTACTGTTGGATTGGATAACTTCTTACTTCAAGAACAGCCAATGATGTTACTGCGACCGTGGTTACCCGCCCCGCCCCTTCACACACACACATGTGCACATGAACACAGGTGAGGTCGGGGTTGTCTGGGAAAGGTGTCAGACAAATCGACCGTTTAGCAACTACCTCCTTACCTTGGGGGTAAGTTTGGTCTTGAGGAGTGTGTATTGGAGTGTGGATTGTTCGTTTCGGTCTCACCCCGCCCCGGTCTAGGTTTTGGCTCTTCAGAGCCTTGGTCTTGTCTCGGTCTCGATACACTCTGGTCTCAGTCAGGACTTGGTCTTGGTTTAGGTGGTCTTAACTACAACTCTAGTATAGAGTTTGCCCTGAGATCAGAAGGTCTTCAGTTCAAATCTCGGATACCACTGAGGTACTCATGAGCAAGGCACTGTCCCCAAGCACTGCCCCACCGGTGCTGCCCGTGTTAGGTCCCCACAGGTCTTTCATGGATGGATAAAAAAGAAAAGTCACATTTTGTTGTGGTGCACTGTGTAATGTGCTGTGGCGTGTTGACAATGACAAATAATCACTCCCTTTCACTTTAGGGAATCTGTTCTTGTCTTCAACCAATTCCAACTAAAATAAAATACTACATAAATATATAGTCATTTTTAAACATAATCAATATAACAGCTTAACATAATTCTGATAATAATCAGAAATGTCGCCTTACCCTTAGTACAGGTTCGTAGTGGGTTTGTTTTGCTTATGTATGTTGCTAAATAAATGCTCCTCTCATGCATAAAATTAATTTATTTTTAGTCTCTTGGTAGGCATGCCCATTAGTACTAAACAACTAATACAGATGCCATTCAGATTCCATAATGCATTCGCACCAGGTCTTTAAATTACACACTGTTGCGTTTGAGATAGGCGTTATAGTCTCAGGTTGGCTCTCAGTAACATACAGCACAGCCGTGATTCATGCAGCACACATTCCCACAGCTTTTAGAATAAATTACTCAGCACTTTGAAATGGAGTCTAACCACCAGCTCTTCTGGCAGGCGCTTCGCATCCCAGCTTAACAGCCCCTGAAAGTGTTTCAGTTAAACTTTCACTCAGCGGTTATTATGAATAGTGTTACACTGGGTGGGAGTTTCGCTGATTGTGTTCCTGTTATGAATGACTCGGAATAGCTCAGGGTCATATTTTTCCCTCTAATACGTCCTCATGCGTGGCTCCCACCCACGCACCAACACCAAGTCTACGGAAGCGGCAGCTTCCGAAACTCATTCCATCATCTGTGCAGTTAGCGTTGCAGTAGGGAATAGCGTTCCCTGAATCTTGACAAACTTCCACTGGCACAAGAGCAAAAACAAAATTGCTTTTTTAATTGCCGTCATTAGCCACAAGCTTCCTACTAAGCATTTACAGCTACACAGTTAGGGAAGTCATTTTGCTAGCCACTGCTGGAATAAATGACCTTCATATGTGGATGTGGATGGATGCTTTTTCCATATTTGTATTATTCAATGCTCACAAGTCAAAATGAGAATAGTGATAACTAGCAAGTTAACTATCGATAACTAGCTAGTACACAGTATTAGCTACCGGAGCGATAAATTGCTGTAGGTAAAAATTGAACAACTTGATTTATAGACATAAAGGGAGGGCTATGACTTCAATAACACGGCCTGACACACAGCAAGCTCAAAAAATTTATACTTTCCAGTCCAACAGTAACAGCGCCAGATCACCATCCACGGGGCATCCCTCCTCCTCTTTCAGCTCATGCCAGCATATAAAAGCTGGGCCAATAGTCACCCTAGTCCATGCTCGCAGTCAAATTTTGTGTCGGGGTTCCTGTCCGAACTCGGAAGTTGCATAGTCCCAGTGCAGGCGATGCAGACACTGACAAGTGATGACGTATATGTAATGAACCAAATTTGAGTTTATATACCATCGGAATAATCTTGAAAAAATCGTTTGAAGGCTGAAAAAATGACATAGTGTTGCTTATTGCCCAGTCAAGGAAATTCTGTTGTTCATTTATTCATATCCTTATTAGCATTTTTGGGACAGTGTCTCATACGAAGCACTTTCAGTAACTTCAGTGTGCACCTCCCAAAATGAATTCTAAGCTTCCCGACCGGATAAAGACTCGGACTGAATCGATCGGATCAGCATCGGATCTGGTTCTCATCCCAAGCTTGGGTGTGGGTGAAAATCTGGTGGGAGTGATATCAGACTAAAGGCCTGGATCAAAAGCAGCTCTTTCACTCTCAGGAGAGCAGCAGATCGTGGCTGCCGCTTAAGCCCTCATAATGAGCACACACTCCCTGACCTTCCCTCTGTTTTAAGCCGCTAATAGGGAGGCGTGTTACAAACGGTCACACGGATTTAGACGGAGGTTAAGTACTCAGATCTGGGCGAGGTCTTGAATACTTCAAAACTGGGCGAAACCGTACAGTCTAAAAACTGGCAAACCTCTTAGACTTTCATATTGCGGTTGATTAGGCTACTGTTAGAACGAGCCAGACAAATCTATATTTTCTTCACATTTTCCTTAAGCCCAGAACATTTTGCCCAGAAAACAAGCAAAACATTAAATTACTTTATCAAATGCTTGCAAAGAGAGGGAGCGATTTCTCATGCTGTGCTGCTTTTTCCATCCTCTCCATGTCTCGAATGGATGAAAATTTTCCTCCCAGCCAGCAGCATTTGATTACTTTTCATTCTATATGGTCTGGGTCTAAAACCTTAATCATTTCCGAGAAAAATAGAAAACTTACCTTATGACTGATAGCGTGTCCATACAAACCAGAAGGGGAGCGGAATTTTCTTATTATAGCACTTTTTTCTGCTTGTATCTTGGCAGTAAAATGGTGTGTTAGGCTGCCTAGGCAGGTTAAAATTTTTAACCCGGAACTTTAATTCTGTCTTCCTCTGATTGGATCTGAGCATTTTGTTTGGTTGATGCAGAAGTGGCTGTAAATGGACATAAATATGTTCTAATTAGCGTAAGGAGCTTCTGATTAGATGCCCTCTTGCTGTTTAGATTTTAAGTGGATGATTGGATGTGAAATTGGATATGAATAAAATCCTCATTTAAATAAAGACTTACTTTCTGTCATTTTCTGATTGCTGAAAAGAACACATACAATGTAACACATTTATATGACAGGAGAGGGATTTTTTAATTAGTTATTAGTTAACATAAGAATGACACTCTTAAAAATAATAGTGTCAGTGTGGCTCTTTATATAGCCGTTTTTGGTTTCATAAAGATCCCCTTTTGGTTGGTGCCTCAAAGTCAAATGGCCTTCTACATCAGTGGTGTCCAGTTCCAGCCCTGGAGGATTTCCATTATACCTGATAAGTCAAATATGTTGAGCCACTACCTGAGATAAGGTTCTGAACTTAAGTATGATGGAAAACCTCCAGGATATTGGCCATCCAGGACCAGAACTGGACAGACCACATAATTCAGAAGCTCATGAGTACCTCAGTGGTACCTTTACTGGTCCTGGAATTTGAACAGGCGGGCTTCCGATCATGGGGCAAACTCCCTAACCATTACGCTACCAACTGTACTCTACACAGTGACAATAAAGTTGTATCAAACCAAATTTGGATCAAACCAAAGGACCTTTATTTTCATCAGAAGTAGAAGTTGCTTTAGTTGGCAGTTGTGTTCTGGGTGACTAAACCTGTGCTGGTCATAAGATTGGGTCTTTTAGTAGCTGCAAATATCAGAACCCTCCAGGGAGATGTTTCGGGGGGAGCTAGTACATGGGGAGCTAACCTTCTGCTAAGTGACATCTTAAGCAGAAACTATGACTGCTACATACAATACACATTTATCTGATATACTGGTTATTAAGTTAAAATAACATCTAAATCACCAAGCTATATATCTAAACAATCTCCTTGAGGCATTTCATGCTCCTCGAAAGAAACATTTTGTAGTTCAGTCCAGATCTTTCGGAATTAATTCAACTTATAATTTATCCAAGGTTTCGTAATGTGATTAACAGGAATTACAGCCTGTATTTGCATCAACATGAGGCTGAATGGTCTCTCCTCCTCTGCATCTCCCGATTTGATTTATTCAAACAGCTGGTTTAACATTATATGGCTTTTGTGGTTTAGCATTTGACTTTTATGCTGGTGTTTTGCAGCAATGTGACCCGTGCACCGTGCAATAAGTTTTCACTTCACTGCTGCACACAAGCACGATAAGCAGAGTGATGTCAGGCTCCATCAGAACAGTAAATATGTTTTGGACTCAAAAGTCAATAGGGAGTGACTTTAGAGATGATATTTCGTCTGAACTGAGGGAAAGACACATTATCAGGAGCTACATATGGCCACTGGCTGGATGGCCATGGATCTGTATGAGCAAAAGGGATTAAAATAGACTGTGCTGAAAGAAACAGGGGTCATAATAGAGAGGGGAACAGGACATGGATGGCTAATTTCCTCTACCTCTTTATTATTTTTCCCTTTCTGTATGAGAGAAGTCTATTTAATTATAAATTATGAATAAATTATAAATTAAAATATTTAACTATAAAGTGAATATAAAAATGTTGATCATTAAATATATATATCAATAAATCAAGATAATTTCAGTCAATAAAATTTTAACAATTCCGTTAAGAAGATCAAAAAACTTTTTTTTTCATTCTTTTCATAAATAGTACTTAAATAACACAAACAACTGAAGTATGCCCCCTAAAGGACAAATTACACATCAAAAGTCATAAAATGGTTGAAACGCCCTTCTTCCACCTATCCTTTTTATTTTTAGTAGACATTTATTTGCCATTATAAGAGCTGAAAGTGATTTATTTGTAATTACCTCGTTCATTCATTCTTTCTATGAACTGCTTAATCCCAACTAGAAATAGCGGGGGACTAGAACCTATCCTGGGAACTACAGGCGCAAGGTGGTGGGTAACCCTGGGCAGGCGCAAACACACCACAGGGCACACACACACTCGCACAGTCCAGCCAATTTAGAGTCCTATAGGGCATGGTTTTAAATGATGGGAGGAAACCGGAGCACCCGGAGGAAATCCAAATGAACATGCATACTCCAGACAGAAAGTCCCTACGGCTGACCCGGGGATCAAACCCAGGACCTTCTCGCTGTGAGATGGCAGCGCTAACCACTGCGCCACCATACCGCCCACAATTACCTCATATTGACCGGCATTGTTTTCTGTCAGTCAGACTCTGGAAAAAATGTCTTCATTTTAATTCCTAGTTAGCCACATTAGTCAATTTGACAAAGTGTTTTTCCATTGCTTGTTACAGAATGTTTTTAAAAACATGAGCCTGGAATTTTCAGGTTAGTTATTTTCTCTTTTTTGACCTCTAAAATGGCATCATTGTAAAAGTGGTTCACATTTTTGTCGTGACACATCATTGGAGCAATTTTACCCTACAGTACCGAGCCAGCAGTGGACAAGCAGCAAACAAATATTGATGTTTAGTCTCACCTGGTGGTGTTTTCTGGCATGGTCCCAGCCAGTCCGTATTATCATTCTGTTCAAACACGAAACACATGACAACCAAGTATTCAGAGGCTGTTGAATGTTAATTACCAGGACCTTGTGCCCAGGATGTAGGCACACATCAAAAATGCAGACTAGCAGAATCCATCCAGAAACAGATCAGGAACATTTGCACCAAAGAATCTGTTCGGCACACCTATCAAAGCGTCTTGCACAACAAAAGCTTCACTTCCTCTCCTGCCAAAAAAAGCTCTTCAGATGTGTGTTTATTTTCCTCACCAAGCCACAAAAACATTATTCAAAATAAATCTGTGAAGTTATTATTCACAAGGCCTGCATCTGATGGAACAAGAGTTTTCATTTCTCTTGTCATAATAGATCTATCTTTTAAAAGGAATTATTTTAATAAGCAATTTAAAATACTTCAGTGCACTTGTTTTGTAGTCACTAATTGAAATTACTATGTATGCAAAATGAGATGCATTTTAATTATACCATAGAAAGATTTTCATCAGGGAAGGTGAAATTTTTTTAATGGACTTATGAAAAGGACTAGTTAGAAAAATGACAAAAAAAATTAATAATGGATGCAGGCCAGGTACTGGGTAAAACATACCAAAAGAGATAAAAAGACATTTCCGACATTCTAATGTTGTGCGTCTGCCATTAAATTTGCCATTTCTATGTGAAAGGTGAAAGTGCTGCTTCTTTAATGTAGGTTATTCCTAATATGAATGAAAGTGAGGAAATCAAGAGTGAGAATGGGCCATGCTCCCAATTTAGGGTGAAGGAAAGAAAACCCTCCGTTCATTCTAATCCATTGCTTGAAATTAACTTATTACCCTCATCAGAGTAGGCATCACATTGAAAAACCGGGTTCAATCCATAACTGATGGTGGTTCAACTATGTGGAGAGAATAGAGCCATTCATCAGGCACAGTAACCAGACACAAAGATTTAATCTTAGTTTCTCTTAAAAGAGAAATTGATTTTTCCTTAAAGTTACAAATGTTCTTAGGTATGAGCAAAATATAAATATCTGAAGAGAGGGAGTTGATGTGGAATATTCACTATAATGATCTGAATTATTTGATCTGTTCTGGGAGCATCCAAAACCATAATTGACCAGTTACTAATGTAATAACTAAATGTAATTATTTTTTGCATTAGCAAATTAATTAATACTGCATTTTTTATGCTTAACTTGGCTTATCTGTTTTTGGCATTTCTAGATCAACTTACTGGTAATCATTTATTTATAAAACATATCTTGGGCTTGTTTCTTTTTGTCTTTCTTCTTTTTTGTTACCAAAAAGTATAGTAACTGTAGTAACAAACCATTTTTTAAAATGCATTTGCTTACTTTGGGGTATTTAAATCTCTGGATTTCAAGAAGAGCAATGTAAATGTGCTATTTTTTATTCTACTTATACTACTTGCTCACATACTAGTTATGTATTCAATTATAGTTTATTAATTGTCACTGTTATATCTGTTATTGAATCCTGACAGAGTCTGTTAAGTTAATTATTTGAGCTGGACATAAGTTGGCTATGAACAGATTATGGACTTCAAAGCTTATGTACATTGCTCTGAGTAAGAGCATCAGGCAAATGCTGTTAATGTTATACTTTGTGTTTTGTTGTATCTTTCTGTCTTCCATTGATCTTAGTAATTTTAGTATCTTGGTATGAGCTGGTTATCTGGCTTTTGCAATTAGTGAAAAAGACAATGTCATTCAAAGAACCATGGCACAAAAACGCTGTTCCCATTAGAGGTCTGAACCTTCACTGGTCTCACGATTCGATTTGATTACCATTATCAAGTCAACAATTCGATTCAATGTGATATCTTGATACATCACAATGCTTCCCATCAATTTTTTTTTTTTTTACATTACTTCACATTGCACACAGATCACGTAGCCAGAAAATCACCAAGCAATGGCATTTTGATATTACCCAGGGGTTTTCAACTACTGCTGTCCCACAGACCATCACTCGGACTAAGACTATTCTTAGGTATTTGGATTAAATTCATTATTCATAAAGATGCCAAAATCTTATTTTGGCAAAAAATAATATTTAAAGATATAAAGACATTTCTAACATTCTAATGTTGTGCGTCTGCCATTAAATTTGCTGTTTCTATATGAAAGGTGAAAGTGCTCCTTCTTTAATGTAGGTTATTCCTAATATGTATGAAAGTGAGGAAATCAAGAGTGAGAATGGGCCATGCTCCCAATTTAGGGTGAAGGCAAAAAATAATATAAAAAAATATATATAAAAATATAACTGCAAGCAGTTATTACGGGGGCCATGCAGTTTGCAGCTTTATCAGTTTTTTACGAATTGAAGTACATATATGTTGAGATTTGATGTCTTTCGTCTTTTTTTCCACGTATTTACGGTTCAAAACTTATTAGGCTAACTTTAAAATAGTTTATTATGGCGCCAATAAGTGGACTATCGACTTTGAAGTGAAGCTTTGCAGCCATATAAAGAAATACCTGATCATGTGCTTAATAATTACTATAAGAGAGTGTCTAAAAACTGTAAATTATAGTAAAGTTTTAAAGTTTGTTCAAACATATGTCTTGCTGAATTTGTTTCAAAGTATTGATTTGCATAATATAGCCATATGAATAGGTAAATGAAAAATGTGCTCAATAACTATTAAAGAAGAATATGGTGAGATTTAAATAATATGATTTCATATTATGAAAATTAGCGGTAGCTCACTCAGAGCTAGATTTCTATGATATTCAGTGTGCGGCATTGCATTACTATACGAAGCCGAGCACATTTATTTAAAAAAATCCAGCCTAAAGAAGACCTAAATTAAAAATATACTTGATAATAATTAAAGAAGAATGTCTTGGAATTGAAATAATACCAGTTACATGCAGATTGGATAAAAATCCAGGATCTAGTTGACTAGTTATGGCGATTGAAGAAAAATCCAATATGGGAAAAATAGATACGGGGGTTTATTAAGATTTGTCTTGACCTAAGAAATAAGATAACATAAGATTTTTAAGAATCGGAGCTACGATTCAAAAGTTATTACGGAAAACGCATAATATTGGGTAGAGTCAAGGAACCTACCTGCCAAATTTCAAAGCTGTTGCCCACCCAGAGCCGAATTTCTATGACACTCGGTGTGTAGTGTTGCAATCCGATGCCAAGCCGAGCACATTTATTTGCATATTACATAAAAGTGAAGACCTAAATTAAAATGTGCTCAATAATAATTAAAGAAGAGTGTCTTGGGATTCAAATGACACCAGTTGCATGCAGATTGGACAAAAATCCAGGGATGAGTTTGAAAAAAATGGGATTTCATTTTATGCAAATTAGCAAAAATTCAAATATGGCAGAAATAGATGCGAGAGTCTAAAAAGTTCGTCTTAAACCAAAGAATAAGATGATATAAGATTTTTGAGAATCAGAGCTACGGTTCAACATTTATTTGGCAAAATGCAATTTTTTTTGGAAAATTGCAAAATAGCTTATTTTGGTGCAATTTTGCCTGAGTAGTGGGTGAGGTACCGGACCTACCTGCCAAATTTCAAAGCTGTAGGTCTTACCGTTTTTTCTCCACAACGCGTTTTGAGGCAGAAAAAAAATAATAAAATCGGCACAATAACAATGTTCCACTGCATGGCCCCCTAATGAAATACTTTTAAAAAGCTATTTCTGTAGGGAAACTGCATTGCATGTAATGCAATCACCTGTAATGCTGTCATGTAGGACAGGGGGCTGCGGACCGCCAGCTGAGCGGACCCCCGATATAATTGATTATGGTCTGCCGCTGCAACAATGCAGAATCGTCCACGTCTGCATCACGATATATCGTTTATGTCATTAATTTCAACAACCCTTTCCATACAAGAAAAATAACTAGACTATAGTGAAGAAATCATGACCATCATCCTGCATTACTGCAGGGCTCTAGTGGACTTTAATATAGGGGGCCACACATGCCAGTTTACGCTCCGATTGAATGGTAGTTTTGTGTGATTTTGATTGTTCCTGTTCCTGTGTTGAAAATCAGTAACGAGCACACATCACAGGATATGAGACAGATGTGTACATTTGGTTCAAGTTTGTGTTTAAGACGTCACTCGTGTAAAGATCCAAGATCTACTGCCATCCAATGCCTCTAGCAGCTGCTGCACTCTACACCCAGTTTAAAGGAGCAGCATGAGTTGTGCCGAGGGACAAGTTTTACTCAAGCTGAGAGGTTTCATGCCCCTTTATAGCACCACCGATCAGGTTTGTCAGAAGAACGGCTGCGCAGACCCCAAAAGACTGCATGCAAATGGAGCTCAGAGAGCAGGATTTGCACATATAATCCGATCCAGAGCATCTGAAATGCAGCTCACAAAAGGTCCCCTGGGCACCCTTGCCAAATAGCAAGAGGAGCGTCTGTGGTTTCAGGGTGAGGAAAAAAAGAGAGGAGGCATGGAAATAAAGCAGCTTTTACTTGTCAGAAGCAGGGACCTGTCTGGAACGATCTAATTGGACGGCTGAAGAGAAAACGCAGGTGAACTGAGTCGAGAAAGCAGGCGGTGCCTTCAAAAGAACGGTAAGTGCCAGCACTAATAAAGCAAAGTGAGGAAATGGCATCGAGGCCGGCAAGCTGGAGTTCTCACTTCACTGATTTACGGAGTCCATTCTCATTGGAGCTCTTTTTCACACACACAAAAACACCACACGCTCGTCCTCGGCAATGCAACGCAAGGTCAGCTGTTAACCCGTCACAATAAATTCACTGCCGAATTCCGCAGGCTGGCACTCAGTTTCCTCTATATAGGTAAGTAGGCTTCATGTGCGGCTCCCTATGCACATTGTTAGTGTGTGATTCAAGATTCGGGATCCTTTATTTGTCACATACATGGTTTGCAAGAACATGTAGTGAAATGTAAGCCTGAGTTCACTCCTGAAATTGAGTAATTAAACTGAAATAAAATAAACCAAATAGAAAAGTAACAACGGTAATGTCAAGGGGTATGATCACTTGTAGGTTCAAGTGAAGCTTTATGCTACAGCCAGAACTACCAGAAATTAGTATCTGAGCAAGACATTTAACAACAAGTTGCTCCAGGGAGACGGTCCCTGTAATTAGGAAATGTAAGTATGGATAAGGGTTTGAAAAGAATGTAAATGTAGTATATATATATATATATATATATAAATATATATATATATATATATTTATATATATATATATATATATATATATATATATATATATATATATATATATATATATATATATATATATATATATATACACACACACACACACACACACACACAAACTGACAACAGTGTTCAGCTTCCAGCATGACTCAGCACAGCTTGGAGCAAACTAAAGTAGGCATGCATAGGTCAGTGAGTAATACCGAATGACTAATCCAAGAAAAATGTCACTTGTGCCCAGAAAAATAAGAGGAATTTTCACATGGTAGATATTTTCTCCAAACATCTTCTGTCAGGCTTTACAGGCAGGCAGAACAGGGGGGAAAGAATGAATACAGGAGCAAGGTTACAAATGACAAGCATTAATATCCAAACAGATACAGAAACCAAACTGAGCCAAACTTCAGGAAAATGGTTCATCTCCATGTAACACAACAGACAAAAGAAAAGTGAAAAGTCAAAGAGGAATATATATATACGTACAATGCTAGGCAAAACAATGAGGCAACTAGAGTTTATCAGTTTCTATATGTACCTTTTTATTTGAACAAGTACAAGCGCAATAAGTGAAGCAACTGTAAAAGTATCAACATTGCATACATCTAGTGCACATTTTAGTATGGAATGGCTGAGGCAGTGTCTAGTTGTAGGGTCATTTACCTCTATTTAATTAGTGTCCAGTTAAGTCTCCACATTGGCACACATTGAAGTCACAGCATGGCAGATCATTTAGAAAACTGACTAGCTGTGGGAAGCATACTGCAGTTAAAGGCTATAAGACAGCTTGCCCAAATGGCTGAGTTTACTAAAGACAAACAAGGGGAAAACATCCTCTAAACTGTACACTGGCTACAGGCAATGCCTTCATAATATTGTAAAACACTGTTACTAATTTCACCTGGACTTGTTAAACAAGAAAATTAATCATAAAACATGCACTAAATTGTGCTTGCCTCAATTTTTGCCTAGCAGTGTATATGCTTGTGTGTGTGTGTGTGTGGTATAAGTTGGAGTACCATGTTTTTAGAAGTTTTAAGGCCTGAGAATAGAAGCTCCTTCTTAGTCCCTGTGTTTTTTTGTTACACATGACCGTCACATACACATCCACCATGAAGGCCAGACCAGTGTGAACCCTCCTGGGCGTATTGTAATCATCGCAGGTTGGTTACAACCATCAGAAAAAATTAACATCACATGATTACACTGAGGCTGCCTAGTAATGGCAATATCGCTAAGGATAAATGTCTGTAATACATCTTTAGCATCTCTGAGTAAATAAATCAAGCTCCTGCTCTTCCGAGAGGAAGAGCCATTTTTGTAAGGAAATCTAATAAATATGCCTGTGCAAACTCACATGATGGATGACTTGAGATCAGCAAATGTGATAATGATAGCGAGCCCAGATGGTGCTTGGATCTGTGATTTGAAGCTGTACTGTGACAAATTTCACCCTTAACTACAGGTGTGAGTACAAATCCCTTTTTTGTTTACTCCAAGCACATGGTGCACAAACAACAAAAATCAAATATGTAAATAAAAATCCAAAAAGAGGGCAAATCCAGAAATAAATGACTAAAAATGCCATTAACAAACTTTGTCCCTATCATGAAAAATGATGTTTATGACCATTTACTAACTCATATAATTGTTAAGTATTAATTCATCACTTGCACACACAAATATTTCACCAAAATAAATCCCAATTCTATGTGCTCCAAGACGTAAAATGCATTTTCCATCGCTCCAATATTTTCTATTATACCCCAGTTTAGAAATCTAAATGAGACATTGATAATTAACTTTCATTATGTACATAATGTTTAGTCTTTCAGCAGGGATCAGTCTTTGACCACAGCAAAAATCATGTCCCGACATGTGTCCTACACACACATAACCCACACTACACTGTCATTGCTACTACTGTGTAGAGAATGAGTCACAACTTAAAAATACCAGCTCAACTGCTCTCCTGTGGTTAGAAACTGACCAGTGGTGACTAGGTTGGAGTTTGGTGAACATGTGCGTAGTAGGAGATATGATTACAAATAACCCAGACTCTGCAGCAAACCACTGGATTCTCTACTGTAAACTGTGACATGCTTTTGGAAGGAATCATCATGTTTTGACAAATGAGCTTCTGGGAGAATTGTATAAAAACTTCACTGTAGCACTGATCCATAGTTGAGCCAATGCTCCATTATGATACATTTACACTTGTTTGTGGTCCTGTGGAGCTGCTACAGAAGACCAACATCCATCTGGAGATAAATTACTGTGTTTGGCAGGGCAGAGAACATTGTGGGCTCTTTATCCAAATTACTGCCCAGGTCTATATGAGCTGATGTGACAGCACAGCAGGGTCGAGTCACATCCTCTGTTGCCCACCACTTTCAGCCTGCCCCCAAGCCTGCTGCAGTGACCGAGAGAGCAGCTGGCCTGGGGGACGAGGAGTGAGGGCAGTGGGGTCTAAAGAAGCTTTCAGCATGACTTAACACAGCCTGGCAGTGGCAGGCATGGGTCAGGACCAACATATATAAGTAAAATATGCCAAATATACTTAAACCAAGTAATTTGCAAAAAATTCAAGGTCCAGAAAAAGGATTTTACATGGTAGTTTTGAGCTTTCAGCATCTTCTTGAAAAAAGGAAGAGCTGAATAAGTGGGAGTGGAGGTGGTGGTAGCATAATTTGTCTACAGAACAACAGCTTTGAATACAAGAACAAAGTAAGGCCTTTAATTCCATGTTAAAGTGTCTGTGTCACAAAGTAAATTTGTGACCCTCCACGGCAAAACCGCTTGTCGCAAATTTTCAAAATTGAGTTATTGTTTTCATGAAAGGGCATAAATCAGGCGCTTCAAAACGATACCTATATCGAATGAATCGGACGACATATGACTGAGATATCAACGTTTAAAGGAGTCGGGTTTCTCCTGTCACGCCAAGTGAGAAACGGAGAAATCTGCCTTTGAAGTTGACTATCGACGTAGCACTCACAGACGCTTGCTGCGGTCGCGGCTACATTTGCATTTACGGTAGCCTACGCTGCATTCACAGCCACTCGGATAGCCTACCTGCGTTAGGTTAACTGAACTCGGGAGACGAAGATGGATTCCGGAGAAATATCTTCACTCTAATCAACCAGTGGGTTTACCGTAAATATAGGAGAAGAGCGGTCAAAACAGAAACTTTTAACATTCAGCTGGAATTGAATTCCTCACCTCAAGAAAATCATGTTTTTAGGATGGAAGTTTTTCAGCAAAATTTATTCACAACAGTACAGTATAGACCTTCCACTGTTTCAAAACACTAAAACCAAAATATTTTTCCCCACGCAACATAAATGGTCGTTTTTCAGGGAAACCTCCGTTGCGACAAGCGACTGGTTTCGCCGTGCAGAGTCACATTTATTCTTAGTTTGGTTTGTTGAACATGCCAATGAGTTCACTGACTGTGTCAAATTGCTTTTGCATTCCCCAGATCATGATTCAGTAGAGTACCTTTGGGAAGTGATGGAATGGAAAATTTGCATCAGTGAGGTTCCTCTGACAAATCTGCATCAACTGCATGATGCTATCATTTTAATTAGGACCAAAATGGCTAAAGAATGTTTCAAGCAGTTTGTTAAATCTATGCCAGGTAGAATTAAGTACCTCAGTGGTCCCGGACCAGTAAAGGTACCCAGTAAAGTGGTACTGTCCCCAAGCACTGCCACCCGGGTGTTGCACTTCAGCTGCCCACTGCTCCTTCACGTATGGGTCAAATGCAAAGGTCACATTTCATTGGGGTGCACTGTGATGTGCTCACAATAACAAGTAATCTCACTTTACTAAAACAGTTTTGTAGGCAAAGACTAAGTTGCACCTAATGCAGTGACCATTGAAAGCAAACTAAGGGTGTTTTCACACTTGGTCCTTTTCAGCCCTAAAAGCGAACTCAGATCGATTAGTCAGCATTTTTTAGGTATGTATATATAAACAAACTCAGACCCCTCTGAGATGAGGTGGTCTCAGACCACATCGGGAGGTGGTCTCAGTCCGGTTCGCTTTAAGTCCGCGGCGCTGTTCGTTTAACTGGCGCCTTATGAACACAAAGCGTTTCTGGTTCGCTTCGACAGTTTTTGTTCGAAGTAAAAAAAAAAAAAAAAACACTACCCAGAATGCAAAGCAGTAAAGGTCTGAAAGCTCCATAAGAATTAAGTATGAACAGAAAAAGGGCTGAGGCCCCATCTGAGCTGAAGTGGACCAGAAAGAGAACCGAGTACCCTTTCAAATGAACTTACAGTGTGAACATCAAAAGAACTGAGTTCCCTTTCTGTTGGTCCACTTTTTGGACCACTTCTAGAGGACTGAGTTCGGTTCCTTTAAAGAGGACTATATGTGAAAACACCCTTAGATTAAGTCAAAGTCATCTTTGCTATATACCGTACAGGCATACAGAGAGATGAGGTGATATGGATCCAGTTTTGACAGTAGAACAAATTAAGAGAAATAGAATAAGCAAAAAGAGACCAATTAGATTGCATATTATTTCATTGAACGAAAATACTAATTTCAAATCAAGCAAATTATTCTTCTTCTTATTATTATTGTTGGTTAAGTTTCATTTCTGTGGTTAAAGAGACTCTCAGCAGCTTATTCAGACCTGACGACTCACATGCTGGTCCAGGCTACAGGGAGCGGTTCTTTAATGAACGATTAAGCTAAGCCATTAAGCTTAATTGCTCCAGACTTTTACAGCTAGCATTGATATTAAACCACTGCCTAACTGCCTAACTCTCCCCCTCCATCCCAGCAGTGAGCATCATTTATGGTCATTTAACAGTTATGGCTGTTCAGAATTTAAAGAGGCTGCACAGTAGATCACACCTTGTAAGTATAGAGGGAGACAGCTGTGAAAAAGGGGAAATTAAAAGTAAAGTGCTCTGTTCATCTCTGATAACTTACTTGGAGTCAGCAGCCTGAGAAAAGTGGAAACTTCGCTTTAATATTGTGAGAGGAAATGCTGATGCTAAGCAGAGATCTCTGCTCTTATGATAAGAAGACCATTTTTTCAGATTTTCAAAGATTTTTGTGTAAAACTTGCCTTGGTCCGGTCAGATTTCTTCCATTCTGAGGTGTTGTTTTGGAATAAATTCAGGAGACAAAACTCATCCTCCTTCTTTGGAAAGAGTGAAATTCAAGCTAAGAGCCACTGATTAGTAGCCCTTTTGTACTGAGGATTTGGGAACACACAATTAAGCCTAAAATCCATATGAGGCATGAGAAGAGCTTGTTTACATTTCCAGAAACTAAATTTGAAATAGCATTTCTGACACGCTCTGAATGCGTCTCAGATAAGGTTGCGTCATGTGTCTCTACAGAGCCTTGTGAATAAACGACAGCAATCTGATGACATGCATGAGGTTCTGAAAGCAAAATGAAAGACAGGATCCCCCACAGACAAGCACTGGGAGTAAATTATACACAGCTGTGAAAAATGCATTTGGTTTATCAGGTAGCATTGATTCACTTGTATCAGTCAGACAGCTGCAGCTTTTGTAACTGGTGATAGCTTGTAATCTTCGCTATAGTTTTAAATACAGCAGCTTGTTCTTTGAATTTAGTGCAGATGTCGCAATTAAAAAAGCACAGGGACTGGGTTTAAAGCTTCTGAACTTGTAAGCTTTTGTATGAAATTGAATTGCTTTTTAGTCCTACTCAGTCTATGAACCATGTGATGAAATCTGTGGTAATATTGTGAAGTAATTTAGCACATTATCTGTTTTTGGTTGAACATTAAATATCATTTTCTTTAGATTGCATCACTTATCATTGACTAATAGAAGCAGTTTCTGGGTTTAAATTCTCTTGAACAGTTTTAACCAATATCTCAATTTTAAAAGGAACAGTGATGAAGTGGGAATGGCATTTGACCATTTCTTTTGTTTTAGATTAAGTGTAAACTTCAGCAAACTATGTTGGAGTATTATTTAATTCAAATAAATGCTTTTCCATGTTTGTTCTTGTAAAATTATCCCAGATTTATTTCCCTAATTTAGAAAATGTCTGTGGTACTTAGGTTTACCTATTCATTTGTGCAGTGAAGAAGGATTTATTCATAATTACTGCTCATTAACTTTCAATGTAATAATCATTTAGTGGCCCCTATACAAATAAACAATTAGTAATACAAACAACTGTAGAGCTTCCTGTAATCCATTATGAAAAACAGAAAGTCAAATTTGATTTGGAAAAACTGCAGCCTCAAATAATTATGCCCCTAGTTCCTTCCGCTCATTGTATTTCTCTTAATTAATTAATTCTCTGCAGGGTCATTCCAACTGACACATGCTGCTGCATGACAGACAGCCAAGGAATAGTTAATTTCCTCAAGTCCAGACGTCTTTATTATAAGACGCATGCGGTAGACTGAGTCAGGTGGATGAACATCACTGTGTAAAGAGCAGTTTTTTTAGTAACAGAGTGCATTTTGAGCAGGCCATAGAAGAATCTGAATTTAGTTTATCATGTCATATCAAATGGATCTCGGAAATTGTTGAGTTCAGGGATCAGGTCCAGTCATATCTCCCTGGTGTCATATAAATGAAATTTCTAGCAAACTCAACATGGCTATGAAACACACTCATTACCTCTTAATCATTCTCATTTTTGTCCCATCTGGCACATTTATGCCTCAGTGCTGAGTTTTAGTCATTGTTAGTTCGCGATCATTTTAATTTCTCATGCCGACTGTCTCTCACCTCACCCATAGCTTCTGAGATCCTGTTCATTGCTTTGATTTATGATACCTAGACATGCATCAGGAATGAGTCAAAATGACTCTAAATTTGAAAAGCATTACAACTAAGCACTCAGTAAGGCGGAAAGCAGACATGAATTATGCTCTGAGAACGGAGACATTTGCATTTAGAATATTGTATAGAAACACTGAAAAAATGTTGGCATCATAAACTAGAGAGAGCAGCTTATGGGTTTGAGAGAATTATTTTATAAAAGTCATTGAAAGAGTTTCTCTTTTCATTCTTCAGTGTCAAAAAGCGATGACCCAAAAAGATTCATCCAAGAAACCGTATTTTTCATGTTGTCCTGGAAAACATTTTTACTCACTCATCAAATGTCAAAAACTGCAGAACTGTCAACTGTTACCAAGTTATTGCAGCCTCATCCAGCCCAGAAACTCAGATTTGCCTTTTCATTTTTTTTTCTTTTCTCATGGTGTAGAAAAAAGTGCAGCAGTGAGAGGACTGACATTAACTTAACATCCAGAGTGACCTTTCGACAGGGCCTGCGAACAAAACTGCAGCCTTGTGTTCATATCATGACGAGTGAAATTCAGCAGCTGCCACCAGGCACAGGCTCTCAGATCTCCAGTGTTTGTGACGCTAGTCAGGAGAGGAACCTTCGCAGATCTCACAGCACCTAAAGCGTAGATGATTGACGTGGGGCAATTCCATGCTGAGACAGAAGGGGGAAATATGACAGCAGCTGATGTAACTGGGAGGCAAGTCCCCTTGAAAGCATGAGTAAATAGTTTGGAGCCATGCATAAATATTGAGCAGAGGCCCAGAGGAGCTGTGTGTATTGGACAGGGTGCTTTGGTAGGAGTCACTGAAAAGCTTGCTCTCAGGCCAAACGCTACATCTATATTTGAGGAAGGCAAACAAGAAAACCAGATTCCTACATGATTCCCACAGAACTATGTGCTTGCTGTCATCACTTCATGGCTTTAAGACTAGACCTGCATTACAATTCAGAATCTATTATGACTTGGCATATGCAGAATTTTTACTCTCAATAACAACCACATCTTTTTATTCAAGTTAAGAATCTCTTAGGGATTAGCCCAAAAACCTGTTGACCCTCCTATACAGTAATTTCATGTAATGAGAACATGACAAATTTAGATCATGCATTCGGGACCTAGTATGCCTCTAAAAAAATTTCTTAACCCAAATATTAATAGGTAGAACAGCTACTAGAAATCTTGTTAACTTTACAGGGTGTCACACCAGAAGAGCTAAGGTTTATTACAATCATTTCAGGAGCCTTTACAGGTAACTCAATTACCAATTTTGATTTTATGTCTACACTGGAGAGAAACTTTCAATTGGAGAACTGTGACAGTGATGACTGGTCAAATGAGGTAAAAAGCAATCTATAAAGAGATTCTGTTACTCTCCAATGAGGAAATGACAGTGAGGAAATCCAGTGAAGCAGCCGTCTACCCCTTCATCTTTGCTAAAGTCCAGGCACAAACACTACACAATGTTATCATGAGTTCAGCTGCTTTTTCACATCACATGATTTGTCCTTTGAGGCATGTAACCACTGTGCATTTCCAATCTCCCAGTTTTGCAGCATAAATTGAATCATTTTAAATTGACAATTTTAATTTGAGTTTGATTGGATTGTTATTTCTATCAGAGAGCGCAGTTTCTAAAGTAGGTTCCAGTTCATAGTTAGCTCATTAGTGTTTTGGTTAGTTCTGGTTCTCTCAAAAAGTACCACAGCAAATAATATAGTTTTGAGGTGGTCAGAGTAACTGAAACCCTGTGTTCTTGACCTTTTTTGGGGTGTCAGCTGGTAGGCATTAAGAGCATTTGCCCTGTGACTAGAAGCTCACCATTTTGAATCCCAAACTGATAAAGACACCACTGAGGTACTCATGAGCGTGGTGCCGTCCCCAAGCACTGCTCCCTGGGCTCTGTGAGCTGTCAGCTCATGTCAGCTGCCCACTGCTCCTTCACAGATGGGTCAAATGCAAAGGTCACATTTCGTTGTGATGCACTGTGCTGTGGTGTGCTCACAATATTAATATCAAATAATCACTCACTTTCGCTTTTCACAGCATCCCTGTAATTAGGAAATAAGACACTCCGTATAAGAGTGTATGATAAATGCTGTAAATGTAAGTGTTAACTATGTGGTGCAGAAGCCAATCATGTTATAAGGTGCTTTTCTGAAAGTTTGACCCAGAAAATGGAAGATGTCATCTCACCTTGGCTGCAGTGATTATTCATCTCCTTCTACAGCCCTATAGTCTAGAAGAAAGAGGTTTCTTCCATATTTGGTTTTCTCAAAACTGAGAAGACACCAGGTCCTGTTATGATCTGGTTGAACAGCTCTGTATGATAATATCAGGGCATCAAAGCAAAACGCACCACAAGTTACAGCAGCATTTCTCTATGCACCGGGAGCATTCTGTTCGCTTCCAATATTTTCAATGTGGAATACTACACTCTTTAAAAAGTAAAGTGTATCCCTAGGAACAGAAGATTAAACACAATATGCCTACTGTTCTTTACAGACAAAAGGACAGGGGACATTAGAATGCATGCATAAAAGCCTCAGTAGGCCAAGCCCAAACTCTTTGAATTAATGTAACATGTTTCATAAGGGATTCATCCAAAGAGAACTTGAATTGGATGGGCTGTGATGAAAGAGCATAGAACAGTAGAAGATCAGATTGGTTTGGGGAAAGACAGAGCCAACGATGAGCGAATGAAGGTTTCTGCATAAAATATGAGATTCATATAGATGAGATTCACACACAGACTCTTAGATGAAAAAGTTCATTTCACATTAAGTTCTGTTACCTTTTTTTGTTTTTGAGAACTTCTCAAACAGCTAATTGCAGGCAGAAATGCTGTTGTATTATAAAAAATATTGCTCACTGCTACAGTGTTGCTGCATTTTCTCCCACTTTTAAGATATGCTCACTTTTGCAGCAAATTACTCTAACACATTTAACAATGTAAGGGGCTTTGAAAAACAACTGCATACAAACTAATAGAAAATTAATTATCAGCCTCCAAAATATCCTTGATTTGCTTATTTTAGCATCATCATAGTACACTGAAAAATCTACAGCAAAGATTCAGGAAAATATGTAAAGCTGAATGATAAACAACATTTCACAACTGTGATTTCTACGGGGATTGTTTTGAATGCAGATATTGAAATATTTACAATATGAGTGGCAAGAATGGAGCACAAATGTACAGCATCTCTTGTTAAGGTCTAAATAACATTAAATAACAACAGCCAATACAGGAATATAGCTCAGATGAGCTTAGAAACTGGTTACTGAACATTAGCATGTGTCTATTGTTTATTCCAGCATATTTCCATCAAGTTCCGTTATCTGCCTGTCTGACCACTCCAATAACCGATTGTAGTCATCACTGCAACATAAGAGGTAAGTAGTCAGAAATAGTCAGAGATTGCACTTCTCTTTTAATTTAAAAAATGCACCAAATTCTATCAAAGAAAATGCTGAAAATCTGTCCGTCCACGCTAAATGATCTTTCCATCCCCAAAAACTAGAAATAGCACATTGTTGAAATTTACAACAATGGTGAACAAAAAGTTTATTAGATGCTCAGTACAGTTTTTGTGGCATACATAGTTGTACAGAAATATTACTGAACATCAGCTTTTGAGCCCAACCATTAAACAGGTGGTGAAATTGCTTGTCATTCAGTAGAGATGTATTTTCTTGTACATTACTGGAAACTCACAGTAAACTAATGTGTAACAACAGGCTATATGAAGTCTGGTAACATCCACAGAGCTTAAGTGAGTTAAAAGCAGAGTCAGAGTCAGTCATGAACATGGACTAAAACATCAATAACGAGAAATCTTCCTCAGTTCTTTTCCATATTTTGATGTTAATGTTGATGCCATGTAACAGGTCTTAACATGAAACATGAAGTCTTGCAGGAGAAGTTTCAGACTTTGCAAATGTTATAGTTGGGGGAACAGGGGCAGTTGGTAGAGTAACGGTTAGGGAGTTCGCCCAGTGATCGGAAGGTCCGGACAGGTAGAGGTACCACTGAGGTACGCATGAGCGAAGTACTGTCCCCAAGCACTGCTCCCCAGATGCTACCCATGTTAGCTGCCCACTGCTCCTTCAAGGATGGGCCAAAAAACAGAGATCACATTTCGTTGCGGTGCACTGTGTGCTGTGCTGTGGCGTCAATGAAAAATAATCACTCACCTCACCTTCACAACTTTAGCTTTATCCATATTCTAAATTGCATACAATTAATTGCATATATGTCTGGCATTAAAAAGAAACAAGACCTAAAGATTTAAGATTTGTTATGGAAATAAATACTTCTGCTGTCCAAGACTTAATTCAACTTTTTTACATTGTGAACTTGCAGTAAAAATTACTTATGGCACAAACAACCAACTAATGTCCTGAGGTGGGGATGATTCATGGCCACTCACCACGAAAAAGAGAACAGAGCAGATCAGACTGGGACAGCCATAAACATCAGTAAGCAGCCTTAAGCCTGCTGGCTGCTAATGAGCTCTAATTCACTCACTAATAGATCATCTCTCAGAGAAGCCCAGACTGGGAATAGGTTACACAGAAGCTCATTGTCAAGGAATGAAAGGACCAAAGCTCAACACAACAGGAGTCCCTCGCAGCTGGCTTCAGAGTGTACACCAAATGATGTGCCATTATCCATCTGATGAAATCACGCAGAGTGGTTTCATCATGGTTAAGTGGTTTTGTCTGGTATGAAGCAAAACCTCTTTCACCATATTATAATCTCTGTAACCTATGGACTTGGGTGATTTATTGCTTTCATAAAATGACATACAATACACTTTCATAACAATAATTACTGCATCAATGTAAGCAAGAATTACACAAAATAAGTTAATTAACACGGTTTGGTTAGAATTACAGACCTTGTTGCACAATAACATAATTCAGCTTAATCTAAGATTGATTAGAATATTACAAACAGAGTGTATGCGTGCCAAGTCTATTTTAGGATAAAGTGTGTCGAAGATCAAATGAAAACCGGGCAAGATGCAGAGACATGCCAAAGTATTTTGTTAAGTCAAGCCTTTGTTACCTAAACAAAATTGTTCAGAATGTACCAGAGAATACAAAATATATAGTCGACGTTAACTATGACCTTCAGCCTGCTTATAATAAATACAATAACTGTCCAGAGAGGATTCTAAAAGCACAATCCCCATTGTTTTTATGCATAACTGACTGCAGACGTACTTTAGTGGTGGTCTAGTGGTCATTCATCTATGGACCAAGAGATTGTAGTTTCAAATCCATCTCTGTCCGACTGTCAGAACTTAAAACTTTGAGCTTTAAAAGGTCTACTCTGGCACATTTACTTTATCTTTTAAAGATAAATAGAAGCTAATAATTTTTTTATTCAGTGTTTACCACATTAGCATTGTTGGGCAAAGTTCCCCTCTAACTGCATTCCAAGGAATAATGCTCCCAAAAATCTTCAAAAACATAAACTAAAATCCTAAAATCCACTGAGATCCTGGAAGCTCTCTAATCCATTTCTACAACAAGCAATGCATTTATGTGTCTGATTAAACCAGTGAAGGAGAAAAGATGCTGACAACATGCAAGGTCAGGAGTGGCGTCTTCGGGAGCGGGGCAAGAGTCGCAGGAAGTGTGCGTGCATTTATCAGTGTGATAAAGCATGCTAATCCTCCCCTGAAATCCCAGGCAGTTGTCATTATCAGCCACATCTTCACACCACCTTCTTTTTTTATCTCCAAACCCTTCAGTGAGTGCGAGGTTACATTAGAGGCAGGAAGACGGGCCTGCAAATCACCAGGAAAAAGGTCAGCCCTGTTATTGCAGTGAGGATTAGATTTTTTTCTGTGTGCTCTATAGCTTCTCCCACACATATGTCTATCCTCTTTAAGCTGAAATCTCTCAGTGATGAATATGGAAGTGTTTGAATTAGAAATAGGTAGTTGTGGAAAACCTTCCAGAGAAGGGTGAAGTACAGATGTTCTGAACTAATCAGATAAGAGAAAGTGTGTGACTACATTGAAACTGTGCTGCCTGCAGTTTAGGCTAGCTACACTATCTGCAGCTAAGCATGTTTTGTTCTGGTCAGTACTTGGAAGGGAGACCAACTAGGCAAACTGCTTGCTACTCATTTTATTGGAAAAAAAACCCCACTTTTTTCTGTTCTTTGGACATCCATTTGGGTCTGTACTGCCTCTACACGCACTGCAAGTTTCATTTTAAAAAAAGGTCAATTGTGTTAGTATTCATTTATGAATGTCAGAAATAAATCTAAATGAGCCGTTTAGATTTCTCTCCTACTTCTACGTTTCAGTAGAGGAATTCCACCCTCCTGTCTGAGAATCCCCACCCGCCAGGTACAACTGTTAGCGCTTCTTAAACCACCATGTTTTCTTGCAAGCGCCAGAGTAGGAACTGCAATGAAGAAGTCTACCAGCAGAGTGTTGTGTTGAGTGTGAGTGTTGCCCTACGCCCGAGTGGGGTGTGGGCAGCAGCGACTCATTTGCATTTAGGAATACTAATGAGAAACAGCCTAGGGGCCTGAAATAGAGGGGTAAAAAGCAGACAAAAATGCCTAATTTGTGAGATATTTTCAGCAAAATACTTCAGCAACATGTTTAGTGGAGCTCATAGACCTATTTTAACTTGTTGAATAAAAATATGGGATCTTTAAGGTGGGTCCAACAGGGGGTGCCATGCTGTGGTCTGTGTGGATACCAATGCCCTATTGCAGGATAATGTGATATAAAAAATGGCATCATTCTTTCAATGAGAAATAAAACGAAGGTACTGTATGAAAGATCCCTAGGAGTTTTTCTAAAAGAATAGGATTGGAACTTTAATGTCATTCTAAAATAACCCACTATGACCTTGTTAAACCTGGTCCTTTAATCATCTCATATCTCAAATTGGTGAATTCTCTTCTGCTCCTTAGATACCTTAGCTTATGTGTGATGAAAATATATCTCGGTAAGGTGACTTAGGTGCCTAGAAAAGAACTATAACGTGTAGTGTTCATTCATTTATTTGGTACCAGACCTATCTTGCCAAACCAAATGTAACCACTTCATCAACAGTTTTAACCTGCTTCATCAACCTATGTAAGACTGCCCTAGTGGTTAGACATTTTCCTAGGAATCACTTTGACTAATATTGTGTTCATTGACTCATACACTAATTCTCTTGATTTACTTTTATTACCAGGGTTTTTATTCCTCACACTTTCTTTACCATTGATTATATGATTATTAGCAATAACTTTAATCAAGTAAGACTGTAAACAGTTCTGTTTCTGCAGTCCCTACTTTTTATGAGGATATAAAATCGCAGGACTGAGTCCTTCACTGGCAAGAAGGCAATTTTTGCCAGCAGTGTTGTAAAATGAATTAGAGCTCAGAGATCGATATGTGATCCATTGAGGAGTTAAGTGCTTCACTCGGACAGGTGGCGCTGTTCCAGACTGATCTCATCAGTGCTGTAAACCCACCCAGGCGTAAATAAGACAGGACTGAACCAGCTGGGGTTCAAACTCCCATCACTCACATCGAGCAGAACCAGAGCAGACCAAAAACACACCAAGACTGGGACACTATGGTTTTCACTGAGAAAATAAGGAAAGAGGAAAACATACTTTTGATCCTGTTAAGTGAAACAGTATGCACATAGTAATCAACTTGGTTTTGTTGGTGGGTTTGTGTGAAAGGTTTCAACATTCATATTATCTCTCCGTCATTATTCTCCATGTATGTTGTACTGAGCATCCACTGCACCCAGGCTGTGTGTAGTTTTATTAATGAAAATTTCATCAAAGGCTTTTGGTGTTGCTTTGAACAAGAATGAAAATCCAAGCACTGTACCACCATTTAGGAATACCACAGCCTCACACATTTAGTGGATTTCCCAAGGAGATAATTTTCTTTAATTCATGCGACACTTGGCACTGCCAGCCCATCCAGCCCTGAAGAACTAGATTCACTTCACCTGAGACTAACTGAGGCTACACAGAAACTTGCTTTGTTCATGAAAAGAAGGACAGTATTTGCTTCGCCTTGTAGTAGAAACACCAGAAGTACCAGTGAAGTCCCACTGAAATTAACTCAAGAACATGTACCTGCCCTCAAAACACAAGCACACTAGTTTTTAGTTGGTCCAATGTGATATTTTGGACACCTTTGATCAGCATCAGTTCAGCAATATCCAGAAAAGACCCTTAATAACCTATAAAAATCCCCACTCCAACTTAAACCAATTAAAATTTCTTTATGAAAAATCCTGGAACTAAATGCAATAAATAAACTGGTCTGTTGTTGGTCTGTAGTTAAAATGTCAGGCACTTATTAATTGTACTACCAGTTCAATAGCCCAGCTATGAAGACTGCATTGTTGATATTTTCAAATGGAACTTCTTAATTGTAGGGTGCAGTTCAGCATGGCAAACGTCATGGCAATTTTGTGAACAGAGTGAAATACTTTCTCCATCTCTCTCCATTTCTCCAATACACAATGCTCCAGAGGCTACTGTCAGACTCAACAGAGCTTTGAGGCGCAACATGCTGCATCTTAATCAGACAGCTTACTTCTAACACAAACCAACACACTTTGAAAGATACAAAGTAAATGAAACACTATAATGGTATGAAATTGCCAGGAAGCAAAATGAACCACTGCATAATTTGTTTTGTTTTAATGGTTTAATTCTCAAACTGTCCACCAAAAGTGACTTGGGGAAAATAGAAGAAAGATATATAAAATGTTTGAATATGTTCTTTAGTTTGATTTGAAAGATGAAAAATTACATGAAAATATACAAAAATACCAACTTTACGGAAACTCATACACATTCTCTTCTGAGAAATCAAGGAACTCACTGAGTGTAACAGGAAACTTCTTTTATAAGATTAGCACCAAATTTTGCTAAATACTACTTAGTACTAACTTGGTAGACTGATCTGTCATGTCACTCTACTCAAATGTCTCAGATAGAGTAAGCATGTGAGTAGAAAGACTTGAATGATGGTTTTATAGTTTACATATTTTAATAGTTTTTAAAGTGGCTGTTGGTCTCTGTGACCTTTTGTTATTTGACTGGAATTTCAAGACAATAGTTTGGTCATTTAAATTGTTATTAAGTGAGAACAGTTTATAAATGCCGGATGTCAACATTGTTAAAGCTAATGCTTTTTAAAGATTATTACAAATGTGTGACCTTTTCACTGGACAATACTATGGCCAAATTTATGGTAGGAACATTGAGAACCTTTTAAAATGTTCAATGCGGTCAACACACAAAGGAAAAGCAAATTGTTTTCATTGTTTCCTTGTCTAATCCATGGGGGCAGGCAAGTTTATGTCCACTTGGAGTGTGTGTGGCAAGGAGCTTCCCAAATGACTTTTTTCATTTATATGCCTTAACAGTTTAATTTGACAAACCATTCATTCCAAACATATTTACACATATATTGAAGAAAAGTGGGGCTCTTTTTGTTGTCATGAATTGTTCTGGTGCAACACATTTTTAAAGACTCATGTGGGTTCATTAAATGATTTGTCCCTGCTGCTGCTTGTGTGAGCTCAGCCAGTCCGACTTTTTAAGGTGCGAGCAATTCGTAGCAGCTCCAAGGCACAGATGAAACCCCAGGAAATCAGATCGCCAACAAAGGCTACCAACAATGATGTCTGCCCTCCTACAATGAAGTCATTCAGAGACATTCGTTGTCTGCAGATAACAAAGACCAGAAACACAACTCCACTTTTTGTATTCTCTCATCGTACAGTGCATCATATAAGAGGTTCAGCCTTTTTGTTCATCAAGTTCAAAGATGGACTGAATCGGTGAATGTTTAATTTCTTTCGTCTACCTGTATTTTTCTACCTGTGTCATTTACGCCTTACCATATCATCAACTCAAAATTACATAACTTTTGGGTGGGAAACGAATCGTTAATAAGGATGACATGGTTAATGAACCTACTCATGCTATAAGTACAGCTGTAACACTATCAGCAACTGAACAGAAACTGACAATAGTGTCTGGATAGTTTAGATCATATGGTTTGTGATGTTTCTTTGCTCTTTATAAGAGATTTAATGCTGATGCAGCAGGTAAATATTTGTTTGCCAAGCAAGTTTAGCACCAAATTAATGAGTAAATGTTAGATTTTCTTTTTTTAAGACATCACAAACAACTTAGAGTCTATATGAAATCATTTCAAAAAGCAGCTATTTAAACCTGGATAATGCTTCGGCAGCAATCCTGCGCCAGTACACTGACCACTCATTATCTAAGGTGCTGAAGAGGCTGAAGAGAATTCACAGATCAGAGATAGGGGATTATCTCTTTCAGAATGATGACCAGGAATCTTTTATGACTTCAGAGAGTGAGGTTTTGCCCCCCATCCAAAGTCAACTTTACTAGTTGATTCTCTAACCCAAGTTCTGGAAAGATCCCAATTGTGCTTAACTTCAGATAAATTAGCTAAACTGAACAGCAGGTTTCATGCCTTCTGGAAAAATCAGCTCAGAAATTGGTCATAAGTGAAATGGTCAATGTGGTCAGTGGTTAGTCTTGTCACCTCACAGCAAGAAGGTCGTGAGTTTGGTCCCCGGGTCGGCCATAGGGCTTTTCTATGTGGAGTTTGCATGCTCTTCCTGTGTTCGCATGGGTTTTTCGCTGGGGGCTCCGGTTTCCTCCCACAGTCCAAAAGAGGTACAGCAATACAGGTTAATTGGCGACTCTAAATTGACCCGGTAAGGTGTGGTTGTGTGAGTGTGTGTGCCCTGCGGTGTGTTGGCGCCTGCCCAGGTTTGGTCGTAATTCCTGGGATAGCTATTTTGTTTCTTTGCTTTGTTTCACTGAAAGATCTGTAAAAGTCTGAGAAAATAAACATATATTTTTGCTCTTTTTATGGCATTATGATTTGTTATTTGGCTCATTAGCCAGGATTTAAAATCCCAGAAAAGATTAAGGACTTGTCAAACACAAATGCTATTTCAATTTAAATAACTGTATGTGACTCTGCACGGCAAAACCAGTCGCTTGTCGCAAATTTTCAAAATTGATAAATCAACCTTCAAAACAATACCTATATTGAATGAATCAACGACATATGACTGAGATATCAACGTTCAAAGGAGTCGGGTTTCTTCTGTCACGCCAAGTGAGAAACGGAGAAATCTGCCTTTGAAGTTGACTATCGACGTAGCACTCACAGACGCTTGGTGCGGTCGCCGCTACGTTTGCATTAACAGTAGCCTACGCTGCATTCACAGCCACACGGATAGCCTACCTGCGTTAGGTTAACTGAACTCGGGAGACGAAGATGGATTCCGGAGAAATATCTTCACGCTAGTCAACCAATGGATTTACCGTAAATATTGCAGTAGAGCGGTCAAAACAGAAACTTTTAACATTCTGCTGGAATTGAATTCCTCACCTCAAGAAACCTACATTCTTAGGATGGAAAGGGTATGTTTTTCAGCAAAATTTATTCACAACAGTACAGTATAGACCTTCCACTGTTTCAAAACACTAAAAACAAAAAATCCAAAATTTTACCCCACGCAATATAAACGGTCATTTTTCTCGGAAACCTCTGTTGCGACAAGCGACTGGTTTTGCCGTCGAGGGTCACATACTACTAAACTTTTAGATTATACAAGGTATATTATATCGTCATTAATGTAAGATTTTGAAGCAGTGCCTAAAGGCTTTAATAAGGCTAACAATGGATAGAAGCTAATGGGGCGTTTTAAGATTGGTTCCTTTGTCCTTTGCCACATTAGCATTTTGGAGTGAAGTGCCTCTTTAAGTGGCTTTTTAGGAATTATTTGCATAATAGTGTGATAGACAGTATATTAGGAGGAGAAAGGCAATTGTTGTGTGTGTGTGATTTATAGCAAATATGTGGCTAAAATGGGTCAGAAAAATGTATTTATCTGTCTTGTCTCTCCACTCGTTTTCCCATACTTTACTTTTCCTCTTTCTACATCCTGTCTTTCAGAACAAGCAGCTATCAAAAACTCGTAGGCAAAGAATATCCACGTGGTCCACCCTCGTCCCTATGCTGTGATGATACTCATGTGTGTTGGAATTTATTGCCAGTGTTTTATGAATCTTATGCTGGATTCCAGCTGTTTCTCACAGTAATGGAGGTTAAATTACGTGTGATAATTAGCTCCGGCGTGTCTGGAGTATTAGACAAATATGCCCCAATGTGATCTACGCTTTCATAAAGTAGCGACTTCAGCAGCATATGGGGTGAAGCTTTCAAATAACTCATCAGACTGAATTCTTGTAGAAGCGAAATGAATAAGAGGTGTTATTAACACACAGTTTGGCACAGTCCTGCCCTTTAGTGGGAACTAGAAGCAAAATGATCACATCAGTTGCAACAATAGGGTAATTACAATCAGTGTGTGCATGTGTGTTTGTGTGCAAGGTTAATGTATCTCACTTGAGAATATTAGCATGAATTTCATCTCAAGACTGCAAAAATCTGGAGCAATTTTTATTTTGATTTGTACTTGACAGACGTTTCTTAGGAACCTGTACCTAATATTTTATTTTAAGGTAGTAATTAACTGCTAATCTACTTTATTTTATTAAACTATATTAGCATATGCAAAATAAATGATTTTTGACTAATCACTATTTGATAGCACACAAAGACTGTTTCTTCTGAACAAACTCTCTTTTCATTTCTTAGGAAATTCCATGAGCCAAGGTGTTCCGGGGAGATAGAGTTGGTGCGTAATAAAGGACAGAATGTGCAAACAGCGTCAGAGTGAACATCACCCTACGGAGAGGCACAATTAAAATCACTGTTTGAATAGCTGGAAGGTCTTTCATGTAAAGCTGTCAAAATACAGAGCCTGAACCATGAAGATAAATCTTTTCAAAAACTCCCTATTAAAGGACAAGAAAGCCAAACAAGAATTATACTGTAACATGAGCTCAATTTGCTGTACAAATATAACATCTGCTCTGACTTCTTTACATCGGTAACTTCACATGCCGATAAAAGATGTCTTTATTTAATGAACTGCGCAGTATCAATGTGTGCTTGTCATGCTTTTGTGAATGTTCAAGTGACTCATGATGAGACTCTTTCTTTACTCCATCTATTTCTGTCTTGTACATCCTTTCTCTCTCTGTCATCTCCTGTTGCTGTCTTCCTCTGTTTCTCTCTCTTTATGTGGTGGTAGGGTGATGATGGTCTAGTAGTTAGGTGATTTGGCACTGGACCAAGAAGACCCCAAGTTAACTCTCCCTGAAATTACCAGAATGAGCATCTGCTAAATGCCATAAGTGTAAATCTGATCAAGAACTTTATCTCTCTAATGCTTTCTCTCTGTATTTCTTATGCTTTGTCTATACTGACTATATACAGAGTCTCTCTCTCTCTGTCTCCTTCAATCTGTCTTTCTTCTATATTGCATTATTGTATTCAGTCTCTCTCACTCCCTCTCTCTCTCTCTCCTGTCAGCGCCTTGTTCTCTTTATCTCTCCAGGCCTCAATCCCTAATGAGCAAAAAGCTTAGGCAGCTTAATTATCAGTAAAACTGAAAGCTTCACTGACAGGTCCAAGGTTTGGGTCTGGTGATTGGTGGCCACAAACGCCACAGAATTGATAGACGGTAAACATTAAAATCAATTATTACCTTTGATTACCTTTTTTTGTTTATTTGTTTGTTTTGTTTTGTTTCTGGGGTTTTTTTTGTTATTTGGTTGGTTGGTTGTTTTTTGTTTTTGTATTTGTTTTGTTTTTGACATTGTCATTGTGGTTGTTGTCCTTATTGTTGTTGTTGCTTTTCTCTTACATGTTGTTCACTTTCCTGTCTAATCTTAACGTGCTTTGTCTGTTTTTGAATAAATCTACAATGTGCAATATGAGGAGATTTCCACACTCCTCCATTGCAAAACAAATCTGCCCCGACCACACAAGGCAATCAGACCATAAATTCTGTTTGTCTAATGCAACGGGACAGGACATACATTATGACCTTGAGCACTCTTGTTACTTACTCCCCCCACCATTGCCAGCTCATTTCCCATTATTTTCTCTGCATTAATATTCTCAATTGACCCTTATTCTGCTTAGCTCAGTATTTTCCTCAGTTCCTCTGCTTTGCACATTTTAATGTTCTCCCTGCTCTAGACTCAGCTCATCAGTTAATTACCAAGCACTTCATTAATTTACTGCAAAATAGATGTTTTCAAAGTTGAAAAACACCAACATTTGCATGTCGTGCTTCACAACTTCAGGACCAGGATAGGAAACGTTCACTTTGTTAAAGGAAGACAAGATCTGGACTCTGCATCTGAGACTGAATGTTTTGAAGATTCTGAGAGTGAAGTGTGACTGAATTAATGAACAAAGTCAATGTATCTTGCATTTATAACATAACAAAGGTAAACCTAAAACCTAAATAAACCAGACTGACTACACCAGCTTGCTTTACGGTGAAACATTTTAAGGGGATGCATGAAAGAGATACAAAGAGATACCTCATTAAAAGTTTTAATTTACCAGCATCACTTTCTCTTAAAATTCTAAGCCAATAAAGCATTTGAAGTCACTACAGCCAATACATCATGACTTCAAAGAGAACGAACAGCAAGGAGGAAAGAGATAATGCAGACCAATCACTGCATTGATAATAAAAAGTAGACTATAAAAGGAACATACTTTTCATTTTGAGGCTCAAAGCACTAGTTTTAAAGTTCCATATTCATTCCTATTTAACTTTCCTTACTTGTCCACTTGTAATCATGGAGGCAGTGCCTGTTAAACATTCTTTAGTAGAGGTGGACTTAATTAATCAGAGGAGAGTAATTTATCAACTTGTTTCCCTGACCCATTGTGATTATCTTAAACACAAGCTAGAGCTGTATAAGAGGTTAATACAACATTTCTAAGTTCCAAGTGACTCTGAAACTGGCATTATTGAAAAACCTGAACAACTATTTTACTACACTACCTGAATAGCAATGATTATGGATTGGGGAGGTGGAGGACTCTCTTTTACCCTGCCTTACACACACACACACACACACACACACATTCACACACACAGTGGAGTGGGTGTGATGAGTCTTTTAATGCGGAATTCATTGCGGCTTCAGCCCAGATATGAGTAATGAGACTGCAGTAAATTAGTAAGAAGCACAATCAGGAGTCGGATTTTAGGGCAAAATGTGTGTTACATAAGTGACATTAGAGTCTCTACACACACACACACACACATACACTATATGCACTGATATCTCCGTCTGATTCAGTCTTGAGCTTCCAGGGAAATAAGAGACTATTCACATCCACCTTTAGGTTGCCTGTATGACATGATCCATGTCAGGGTAAAATGCTACTCTGATGTTGCTATGAAAGTCTGTCTGTCTGTCTGTCTGTCTGTCTGTCTGTCTCTCTCTCTCTCTCTCTCTCTCTCACTCTCTCACTGGCTTGTATTGGGTCATTTATTACTGCTCTGCTACCTGCACTGTGGCAGTGACTCTCTACCTTTCAGTAATACATTCAGCTCTGGCCTTTGTTCCTGCTCTGGCCTTTCAGCTGAACAGCGGCGAGCCTCAGGCCGAGATAACACATTCCTCTCAAGCTGGCCAGACATAAAGAAGGCATCGAAAGGTTTGGCTCAGTCAGTGCAGGATGAGGATGAATGATGCTGTCCTGGAATATGGAAGTGAAATGTGACTCCATGACTGCATTTGAAAAATGAACTTTTTAATAATTATAAAATCTCAATCTCAATTCTGTGCATAGTAATTGTAATTTACCTCAATTAATTTTGACAGTGCTACTAAATAAAGATTGAACTTCATTTCCATTATCAGTATGTAAATAGGGGCGGCACGGCGGCGCCGTGGTTAGAGCTGCCGCCTCACAGCAAGAAGGTCCTGGGTTTGAACCCCGGGGATGGCTGTAGGGCCTTTCTATGTGGAGTTTGCATGCTCTCCCCGTGTTTGCGTGGGTTTCCTCTGGGTGCTCCGGTTTTCTCCCACAGTCCAAAGGCATGCGTTATAGGTTAATTGGCGACTCTAAATTAGCCCTTAAGGTGTGAATGTGTGTGTGCGTGCTCTGCGGTGTGTTGGCACCTGCCCAGGGCTGGTCCCCGCCTGCGCCCGAAAGTCCCGGGATAGGCTCTGGTCCCCCCGCGACCCCAGTTGGGATTACAGCAGTTCAGAAAATCAATGAATGAATGAATGAGTATGTAAATATAAATAATGATTCCTCTGTACATGGTACAATTTGAGGATTTGTGGCTTCTAGGCACAATTATTCCTAACTAAGTTTCGTTTCATTGCTGATAATGCACAGTTAAAAACTGTCAAATGACAGAAATCATTTGGCAGTTGGTAACGTAACGGTAATGGCATTCGCTCTGTGATCAAATGAAAGATTAGAATCTATAGAAACACCAGGCGAGAAATCGCTTCTGACACAAACAAAATGGATCACATCCCACTCCACAGAATGTCTGTAAACCTTTAAACAATTAGTCACCAAAGCTGACTGGCTTTCTTCCATCTGTGAAATATTAGGAAATTACATTTGCTCAAGTCTATAGTACTGAAGCAAACCACTGGCAGGTTCAGGGACTGACTTTCCCAAAACACCTTATGCAAATCAACATCATCCTAATAATCTTGTCAAGGATGGGCAGCATGGCAGTTAAATTTCAAACCAAATAGATTGTTATGGAGTAGAGTTAATGCTTGTAAGAGTTCTTCAAACTGTAACACTAGATCAATACTTTTATCACTACATCTCCCCAGACTACCCCATGTATCTGACTTTAAGACACTTTAAAGCACATGCACTTGGATTAACCAGGCTTTTAAAATTAAATTGTTTTTAAGATTAAAACTTGAATTTTATTGTATTAAAACTAATGGTAGGGTCTGCTTTGAGGAGAGTAATATTTAACATTTTAATTTTCATTAACCAAGTTGTATTTTACCTATGAAAACTGAAAACTTGGTGTGATAGCTGTTTTGTCAGTTTCCCCCAAAAAACTCTCCTCAAGGCACTTTTGGGTTTAGACAAAAATATTCTTGAATAGAGCTATTGTTTTCAACTGAAGGACTAACAAACAATAAAATAGAAGTGTAGTCATGGTTATTAGCCCTTGAGCAAATGTTTCTCTTGTTGTTTTCTTACCCTATTATGAGGAATTATGTGACACTGTCATTATCCTACAACAAAGCTAATAATGAACTGGTCGTCGTCTCCATTAGAATTCCATTTAATAATTTGTTTGTTTTTGTATTTGTGGTGCATTGCTACTTTTAATAATGCTCCATTCTTTTGTGAAATTGTCTAAGATTTAGCCAAATATTACAATAGATAAAACATGATAAACACATGAACACAGAGATAAAACGTGCACAACAAAGACACAAAGATGTCATTTCAGTCAAACCTTTGAAGGCTTGCTCTTGATATTATCGTGCATAGTTTTATCATTCACAGTGATTTTGCTCTGGATGCTCTTAAGGCCCAGTCAGCGACAGCAAAAACAGAAGCAGAGCCTCTTCGGGATTAGCCCAGACCTAAGCATCCATATAGTGTGCCGGAGAGGAGCTACTGCTGTTATTAAAGCAGTCTCTTAGTGCCAAAGGCTACAATTAATGTGACCCATGTTGTTGTCTGGCTGCTGCATTAGCCTGGACCATTCTTAGATATAAAAATGTCACAAGGTAAATAAAATAGTGATACACAGAGAAGACTGTTTGGGCTAAGGGTCAGATATTGGTGCTTAGTCTTATAATTGTCTGGTAAAACTACAAATTGGTAGGAATCACATGACCACAGGAAGGCGAACATTATTCATGATGAAATTAGATTTCTTTTTATACTTTTAGATTTGACATCACAAATGGGGAGGACTGGAGCCTATCCCGAGAACTACGGGCGCAAGGCAGGGACAGGCGCCAACACACTGCAGGACGCACACACTCACACAACCACACTCTCACTCACACCTTACAGGCCCAAAATAAACTTGCCAATCACCTATACTGCATGCTTTTGTACTGTGGGAGGAAACCTGGAAGCCCCTGGATGAACCCACGCAAACACGGGGAGAGCATGCAAACTCCACACAGAGGTGGCAGCACTAACCACCAGGTCACCGTGCCTCCCCTTTTAGTATATCTGTTCTTAAGAAATGTAAGACATTTAAATAAGTGAAAGTGAGCACACCATGCAAACATGCATGCAATATAATATGCATAAGAGTGCTCTTTAGCAGGTTTGTTAATGCAGTCTTTTCTTACTAATCTTAAATAAGAAAAAAATTGTGAATGTCAGAATCTTGGCTTTAGGCTTTAAGATCAAGTTTCTTCTTAAAAATGGTTTGTGAATGGTGGCCTTTTATGATTTGGGGTGGGTTGGGCTAAAGAGTGAGAATGAAATGTCTTTTTAAAGATTTAAAAAGAATCACTAATGAACATGGCTTCACTATAAAAAGGTGATCATAGGACAGATAAAAAAACTAAGCGGGAAAAACACACAAACGTTCTTCTTCTAATACGGATTCTTTTACACTTCTTGTCATTTGACTCAGTTTTGACTCTCATTTCACAGACTGATGGAAGGCATGGCATTCTAAAACAATTCTGTGCTCATCCAATTCGGAATATTACCGTCTCCTCCCAGTAATTCATCTGCTGTCTTTGGTTCCGGAGTACTTACCTCTCCCCAACGCCTCGGCTCTGCCGTTTCTGTCCTGAAGTGTGCTTGTGAAGGTGTAAAATGCTTCAGCGATTCTCATTTCCAAATCGTATTAACTTCAGGTTGACCATTTCACATTCCGGCAAGAGCACAAGCTTTAGGTCACATAAGTCTATGCCCAGGACATCTCTGTTTATTCCTGAAAGTTTTCAAAGAAGCAGAAAGAGGAAGAAATCTTTTGCCTTTTACTAAAGATTTCCATGGGGAGGAACACTATGAGTATAAACTAATTTGGGGCAAGTGGTATCGGAAGGGCGCCAGTTAGAATAGGTACCACTGAGGTACTCATGAGCAAGGTACTGTCCCCAAGAACTGCTCCTCGGGCACTGTCCATGTCAGCTGCCCCCTGCTCCTTCAGAGAAGGGTCAAGTGCAGAGGTCACATTTCGTTGTGGTGCACTGTGTGCTGTGCTGTGATGTGTTGACAATGACAAATACTCATTTTCACTTTTTAGATGTATGTAGTGTATGTGTGTCTTGATCCTTGCCAGAAAGAAACGTTTATAAAGACCAGATTTTAACTTAAGCCTCATTTCCTTACATTATCATTTTTCAATTTGAATGTTTTTAGAGTTAAGTGTTCTCATTCACTCAGAACAGATGTCAATTATTTTTCCCATTTTTATGACATTTTAAGGAAATGTCATCCTTTATCTTAATACGTGTAAAGTAAAGGTTTTCTAGCTGATTTTTATGTGCTGTCTTCAGAAGTTATAAATCCCCTTTTCTCCAAAAGGTATAGTTCAAATTACACATTAATGATCACAGAGAGCAGCTTTTAGGGTCATAAACCCATTTATGACCAGCAAGTTATGCACTCTGTTTTTGCGATTAACAACTTAGAAATTTGCATTTCATTTTGGGTCATTTTGTTAATTGACCCATATTTTATGATAAAACAATACACATATACACTACCAGTCAAAAGTTTGGACACACCTTCCCATTCAATGTTATTTCTTTATTTTCATTAATATTTACATTGTAGATTCTCACTAAAGGCATCAAAACTATGAATGAACTGTGTAAGGGCTATATGTCCCAGAATGAGAGTGATGGAGCGCTGCGCCAGATGGCCTGGCCTCCACAGTCACCTGACCAAACCCAATCGAGATGGTTTGGGATGAGATGGACCACAGAGTGAAGGCAAAAGGGCCAACAAGTGCTCAGCATCTCTGGGAACTCCTTCAAGACTGTTGTAAAACCATTTCAGGTGACTACCTCATGAAGCTCATCAAGAGAATGCCAAGAGTGTGCAAAGCAGTGATCAAAGCAAAGGGTGGTTATTTTCAAGAATCTAAGATATAAAACATGTTTTGGGTTATTTCATACTTTTTGTTTACTACATAATTCCATATGTGTTCATTCATAGTGCCTTCAGTGAGAATCTACAATGTCAATAGTCATGATAATAAATAATAAAACATTGAAAGGGAAGGTGTGTCCAAACCTTTGACTGGTAGTGTACATCGATTAGATTTTTCATTTTGCATTGCAAAAAATGCTCTGTGGTTGTTCCTGATATACATTACTGCAAGTTCTCATGATTATTGACTAGCGCTGGGCTGCAAAATCTAAACAGCTATAAAATATAGTATGTGAAATCATCATATGCTTTATTACTGAAATGAGATGTCACTTCAATTTGGACTTCAAACCAGACATCTTTTAGCAAATAATGATGAGCTAATTAGATTTTTTGAGGAAGTCACTATCTGTTATTGTCAGTAATGCACTAGTACAAAATATAGTTAAATATCACATTTTAAAAGTTTGCTTATAGAAAGATTAACGTTAGAAGAAGCACAAATATCTAATAAGAATCTAAAAGGAAAATAAAGAAAATGGAGTTTCATTCGCAGTGGTAGTCGCCACATTTGCATAAATTTAAGCTCACATCACACGGGACACATCAGTACATATAACACCAACAAGGCATGTAATTGTGAGAGATGTGAGTCACTGGACTCCATCAATGTCAAGCACAAGTGCAAAGATGTTCTAAATAGAATTTCACCCTTTCTTCTTTTTGCTGCTCCATTTTTCCTTGACCCCGGGCAAGCACATCTTCAATATGCAACTTCCTCTAAGTAGTGTGATTGTATGCTATTTTGGTAAATGGGGGGTTGATATAATAAATGCTTACTTATTTCTGTCTGAAGCAGGACTATTTCTAGTTGGTGTTGTTTTATCAGGACTTAAACTCCACCTCACCTTTTCATTAAAGTAGACTGACAAGACAATTTGCTCAAGATTGCAGAGCTCCTGCGAAAATGAACAGCAGGGAGCTAGTAATTAAACTAAGTTGTCTCTGTCAGTAATTTAAACTGGACAGGAACAATGCTTGTGTGAAGGACTGTTTTAAAAAAAAAAATAGGGAAACCTTAGATTTTGTGGTCAGATTTTTGTGGCCTTGTAAGGACCAGGCCTAGTAAGAAAATTTTTATAGAAAAGTTCCATTTATTTGAAAGACAAAGAAGGCAAAAGATGAACTTTTGGTTATTATGGGAGTCGGTGGAAGTAAGTGACAAAGACATTAGGTCTTGGCCATGATTAAAATTCATCTGTAACCCGAGATTGCACCCACAACTCTTTGGATGTTCTCGCTAAAGAGATACGCTGTTTGCCATTCCACAGCCTGTTTTTGCTTAACAGAATAAGTCACTTTACTTCTAGAAAGCACCAGAAATCAGAGACACAGGCAGACATCCTGCTCTGACTACAACCTCTTCCTTGGCTTTTTGCCACCCAAACAAATCCACCATGTACTGTGGGTGATTGAAGATTTCACACCGAAACCTTTTGACTTTGCCAATAGCTGAGGAGGGACCTGGTATCTTAATAGCCACCCATTTCTATTCTGACATGATATAATGAATAGTTATACCAAGTGATGAAAAGATGGTGCAGACGAAGATGGTGCTTATGCAAATGCGCATATATCTGCATGTGTGTGGAGCAAAGATGCGATACAAGTTTCAACTGAGTAATTAAAGTGTCATAAACTCACTCTTCAGGTTCAAAAAACATGTAATCAAAACTATTGTGGGCTATTAATCCACTATTGTGGGCTTCAAAATGTATAAAAGCACATTTCGCAAATGCATTTTTTCATCTATATTAATTAAATTTGCCAGTTGACTTTCTTATAGGGTTCATGTTTTATTGATTACTTATGAAGTCCTTTACTTCAAATCAATTATAAGACACTATGACAATTCTCCTAAATCTTTACTTTTTAATACTGCATTAATTAGTAAATGTATAATATAATTGTACAGTGTGATATGCCCATCATTGTATACACAAAGTAAAAACATTTAATATATTAAACACATGTTTTACATCATGTTATAAGAAGTACCTGTATTTTGGCATTAATCATATTATATGCAACTGTACAATATATTATAATACAAGGGAGCTCAAATCTATCTGTGGGTCACCTAAAAGTCGTAGCAGCTCAGTTTTGGGCTTTGAACAGCAGTTTCTTTTAACTCATCAGACATGCATGAAGATTGTGTAAGGTAATTTATGTTAATTAACTAAAAGGGACCTCATTGGGCCCAAAAGATGTGTAAATCTGAATCATGCCATATACAACCAACTGTCTGAGATTTAATGGAATTCTAAAGCATTCAGAATATGTAATAATACTCAAGAATTTAAATTCACAGTGTGTGCACTAGGTTGATCAGAACAGTGCCAACACCATAAATTGTGGATTTCAGTTAATCAGAAGCCTTGAAATGAACTCATTAGTCTGTGATTCTGTCACACTCTTCCATTTTGAAACTCAAGAGTTTTGCTCGTCACCTGCATTCCAATTGAAAAGTTTCCAAAAATGTTTCTTAGTTTCTGAGTGTAGCACTTGTTTCAAAAAGTGTCAGACTGGTTTGAATGGCCCAAGCCAATAAAGCAGACATGTTTGGAAAAAAGCAAAGCAAGAAGTAAGACTCAGATCAAATAGAATCAAATAAATATACCCTATTAAGCCTTGACTCTTTATTTGCCACTTATACAGATAATAGTATAATGCAGTAAAATGTGCCCTGATTTAGTCAGATGAATAAAGATGAACAAGTAAATATGTAAAGACTAAAACTAAGGTGAAGTAAACATTTTTGAACAATATATCCCAAATAAACATTAGTTTTAAAAGTTTATGAAAAGTGCATTTTTGAGTACACAATGTTGGAGAGTAGCTAACTACTAGGGGCATCGCCAGCCGATTTTACTCTGGCTTCAGCCAAGGTTGTCCTTGAAGGCTGGAAATGCCCTGGATTCTTCTAACTTTTTGATAGTCAAGCTACTGCAGTTTTTCCAGTACCTTACAGTTTTATTTTTAATAAATGGCAATGGCACGTGGCAAAATGCTATACATGTAGTCCCCAACTTATGATGGAGATGACCCCATCGTAACTTGAAAATAGCGTAAGTCAAGACACCAAAAACACTGAACAAATACATGCTCAAAAAAACAGAGACAACTTAACGCTGTTGATCGCTGGCAAGAATGAGGCATTGTCCCAATGTATCGTACTGCATATGCTGCTACGTTTGCCTGTCATGTGAACTTAATTATTTTTCTCTCTTTATACTGTATAAAGCATATATTTTTGTGGCACACTGACATCTCAGCAGGTTCTGGCAGCTACGAGTTAGAGTCGTGGAATGGAAGCAAGAAGAAGGGTCGGTGGATGGAGACTGTGAAATTGTTTTGATATACTGTACTTATTTACTTTTTCAGTATATGTTTTGTAAAGTGCACTGTGATCTTGATGATTAATGTACATAGGCATAGACAGCCTAGGTAAATGTACTGGTACATGAACTGTACTAGAGCGAGTATGCCATTAATAAACACGCACACGCCATCTTAGTTGGACTAATTACGGAATTTTCACAGTTTAACAGGTTCCCATTTTTCTGCTACGTTTTGGCAGAGGAAGATACATGTACAGAACGTGTGTGTTCCATTTTAGAATCTGCATGACAGAAACTCGGCTGAAGTGAGAGGAGACAGGTTATATCATCTTTCAGAGACAGAGAGAGAGGGAGGTGGAGGAAGGAAAGGGGTAGGGAAGGAAAAAGGAATTGAAGGAGAGAGAGGCTTAATCAGAGCATGAGGACACAGAGTCCAGACATGGTGCTTGGTTTGCCAACTAAGTCCACAAATCCCACTTCATCACACCGTGGATTTTCCCCTCTCCAGTGCAGCATCACCTCAGGATCAGAGCGAACCAGCAGATGTGACACTTTCCAACTGCTGAAAAGAGAGAAGGGGTGTTATCAGTTATACTAAGTCAACTGTTATGTTAGGATTTTATTTATTCATGTTTGCCATGTTTGTTGGAATATATGCACAACATTAAATATCTTTTATCTTAAGCTTCAAAAAATGTATTAATCACACTAATTAAACATGCTTGGCTAGGATAGTCGTCAGAACAGCAGAGTCTTAATCTCAGGATTGTGGTTTTGAGCCCTCTGTTGGGTGCTGTGCTTTATTGGGGAAGTTGGTAGCATAACGATTAGAGACTTGGCTCTGTGATCGGACGTTCGCTGGTTCAAATCCTGGATGGGAAAAGGTGCCACTGAGGTACTCATGAGCAAGTTATCGTCCCCAAGCACTGCTGCACACCGCTTCTTCATGGATGGGTCAAATGCAGAGGTCACATTTAGTTTTGATGATGTGTGCTGTTTTGTGAAGTGGTGCATTCACAGTAACAAACACTTTTTGAAAATTCACTTTTATTCAGGTACAACTTGACCTGGCTTGCTACAAGATTGTGGGCATTAAGCAAAAGAACCATAAGTATAACAAATAAAAGAACAATTATGCAGTGGAAAAAAAAAAGAAAAAAAAGAAAGAACTGGTAAAACACCGTACATTAAGATAATCGCCAACCTTATGATGTGTATAATGAGTACTACTGTGGTGTTTTTAATGTGAATATATGCCTTATGTAAAACATTAAATATTTAACATTTAACATTCGTACACAATTTGTGCATTTAATAGGAGCAGAGAGAGAGAGAGTAACAATAAAAATTGCAGACACGTCTTCTGTTTTAGAGTAACCTGCTACATGCTTTTTAATAGAAGGCAGTGCCAGAAAGTTACTTTTGTTTCACAGACAGCCCTTTGGTGTGAAAAATATGAACCTCTGGGGGACTGGTTTTGACAGGACCAAGCTGCCCTCATTAATATCTCAGCGTAATATGTTACAGCATAAGAGCCATTTCCCAGGAGAGGACGAGAGAATGCAGATGCGGATGAGTAGGATGAGTGCTTACTTTTCATTGCTCAAGCGAAAACAAAAGCGGGAATCAGCAAGAAACAGCAATTCACCCCCTCAGAGATTCCAAAACTTCAGCCCTGTCAGACAATAGATGCGCTGCACTGACAGATAGGAGTAAATTATTCAGTAAAGAAGAGGTCTATGATGTTGGGGTGGGAAGAGAGATTAGATTAAGATTTCCCATCTGTAATTAAAAATGACACTTGTTACACAGAAATAGAGTGCTCCATTCAAAAGAGTAACACAATCATGCTATGATTCTCTTGTGTAGTCCTGCTTAATTAGCACGTTCACTGCACACAATAACCCAGTTTTTAATCAGCGATCTCTTGAGACTGGCTCCGTCCTCCTCCCTCTTCTCTGGACCTCTGGAAGCGATTAAGCTGGTGCTTCAGCTAAAGCATAAAAACTCGCCTCAAGTCAGCTGCATGTAAGCACAACTCAACACAAGAGCTGCTGAGACTCACAGAAAGACCACACACACATTTACATCACTACACTTTTCATGACATTCCATAGACACAAATAAATATGGCTGACACTTAACCTAACTCCCATCATGACCTCATGGTCAATTTAATAGTGGTACTGAACAGTGGTCCGTTGGCAGATTTCAATTTTGAACATTCGGACAAGGAGTCGCATGCATGGTCAGAACACAAAACACACACTAATAAAGGAGCTCATGTAGCTCAGTGAGTACGATCCTCACAGCCTGTGTCATTTTAGACAGTTGGTAGCGTAACGGTTAGAGAGTTATCCCTGTGATCAGATCACTGGTTCAAGTTCCGCACTGGTAAAGGTAGCACTGAGGTACTCATGAGCAAGGTAAAATCCCCAAGCACTGCTCCCCAGGTGCTGCCAAAAGCTGCCCACTGCTCCTTCATGGATGGGTTAAATGCGGAGGTCGCGTTTTGTCGTGGTGCAAAGTGTGCTGTGCTGTGGTGTGTTCACAATGATAAATAATCACTCACTTGTCCAATTCCTAGTCAAATATCTGAGCTTGCTGTTTGGAATCCAAGGCGTTTAACTTTTTTTTTATCTGAAGCTGCTGTTTTCCTTAATCACACCCACAAATGTGTGTGGCAGTAAATCGTTAGGTCATTAAGTAAAGTGAGTGATTATTTGTCATTGTGAACACACCACAGCACAGCACACAGTGCACCACAACGAAATGTGACCTCTGCACCCATCCATGCAGGAGCAGTCTGCAGCTGACATTAACAGCACCCGGGGAGCAGTGCTTGGGGACATGAGTACTTAACCTTGCTCATGAGTACGTTAGTGGTACCTTTACCAGTCCTGGATTCAAACTGGCGACCTTCTGATCATGGGACGAACTCCCCTAACCTCTACAATACCAACTGCTTTATGAGCTTCACATACAGTATGTGACTTGGCAAAATGTGTTGAGCACAATCTGTGGACGTCTTGTTTACTTGATCAGGATAAAACCCAATGGGTTGAGATGTAGACATGAGGGAGGCTGTGGTCTGAGTGTCCTAGTTAAAGACTTTAAGACCATAAATTTACCCAAGTTCACTAAAAATTTTAAACTGAACTGAATGTAAATGTTCAGCTTGTACTGACCCTTTTACAGTGTGGTGTGGTTATTACTCATGCTTCAGAGCTCTGATGGCCTTAGAGATGAACTAGATTTCTCTTTTTCATTTCTGCTGCCTCTCTCGTTGATTTTCTAGCTCTCTTAGACTCACTCTTTCTCTTCCTCTTTGCCCTATAAATCACTCTCTCACTGACTATCTGTTTTATCCTGTTTCTCTCTCTATTTGTTTCCCATACTGTTCTCTCTTTCTCTCTACCCTTATTTGTTCTCAATATTGTTCCCTCTGCCGTTCTCTCTTTCTCATTCCCTCTCTCTTTCTATTGTTTTCCCTCTCTGTATCCTAATTTGTTCTCCTTATTGTTCGCAGTCTTTCTCTCTTTCTCCTTCTATCTCTCATCCTTCTTTCTCTTTTTTTGTTCTAGAGACTCTTTCTGTGTGCCTTTTTCATCTCACTTTCTGTTTGTTTTTCTCCCACCTCTCTCTTTCTCTCTCTCTCTCTCTTTGTTCTCTGTATTGTTTCCTGTCTTTCTCTCTTTCTCCCTCTCTCTTCTTCTCTTTCTCTGTTTCTACTCATTTTAGTTCTTCCTCTCTCTCTCTGTTTGTTCTCCATATTGTTGTTTCTGTGTTTGCTCTCCTTATTGTTGTTTTTCTGTTTTTCTTCCACTTTTCCTCTCATTGTTTGTCCCTTATTCACTGAACTGCGATCTCTCTCTCTCTCTCTCTCTCTCTCTCTCTCCCCTTCATAATAGCTCTGTCTCACTTTCTATTTGTGTTCCATATTGCTTCCCTCTTCTCTCCTACCTCTCTCTTTCTCTCTCTCTATTTGTTCTCAGTATTGTTCTCTCTCTGCCTGCATTTTCCATCAAAAGCTTCATCTCTCACTCTCTATTTGTTCTCCATATCGTTCTTCTCTCTTCCTCTCTCTTTCTTCCCTACTTTGTACTTCTCCTCTGTATTGGTCTTTCCTCTCCCCACCTCCTTCTCTCTTTCTGTCTGCTCTCAATGTTCATATTTCTCTCTCACCCTGTCCCCTACCACATTTGTTCTCCCTCTGTCTTTCTCTCCTTTTCCATCTCTCTTTTGCTATCTGTTTGTTCTCTGTATTGCTCTATCTGTGTCTTTCTCCATTTTCTCCCTCACTCTCTGTGGATCTATCGCACTCTTAAGTCGATGCCGTTCTTCTTCAGATCGCTGGACCAAGATAAAACGGCCTCGTCTGTAAGAAGAGTGAGCACTTTGAAGTGGAGCTCGGAGCAGTGGACTGAGAAGAGATTTTTCCCCCAAGTGTTTCTTCAGCCTGGTGAATGGTGAGGGAGTTTAGCTCCTGGGGAGTGACCACACATGCAGCGGCCCTGTACAGTCATTAGAAGAGTGTGTTCATGTCCCCGATGGTTCATTAAATCTACCCAATCGACTGTTTCAGTATCAAAAATGTGTTCTTCTCTGAGGTCACAAGAGCTTGTTTTTCATCCACCTACCAAGTACTGAAAAGGAATGTGAGAACAAATTCTTTCTCCTAAAAGCAAAAATGTAGCGATAATGCTGTATTAGACCATGCACTTAGGTGGGAAAAATTTTGTTGCATTTTATTTATATGTGTTTTAGCTTATGTGATATTAGGTCTTATTAGTAAGTCTATGGTTATATTGTCGAGGGAGAAGCTCACTCAGAGAGCATGACAAAGAACCCCTGAGGGAAAACAAGCCTCAGAAGGGGCCCGTCCATGCTCCTCTGGGAGACGCCTTACAGCAAAATTATGCCTTTTTTTGTTGTTGTTGTTGAGTTGTTGAATTTTCTCCCCACAAAGAATTTCCCTAAGCATTTTCCGCCGCAAGACATTTCTTTGCTCGCCCACGTTTATTGCCAAATGAAATTATTTCCTGCCCTGATGGGAGATTTATCTTACTTTGTATCAGCGCAGCTCTGATTCTCCCCGCTCACGAAAACAAGACACCCCGTTAAATTTCACCTGCATTTTAATTATGGCTTGATAAAAGCTGCATGTACAAATACGGGGGTAATGAGTTTTTGTCTAATTACACTTTTGGGTTGAACTCAAGGAAAACACGGAAGTCAGCTGAGTCCTTTACAGGAAAAAGGAGGCATGTGAGGATGTGTTGTACTAGTGAGATATCTAACATCACACATTTCACAGTATTTATTCCTGAGCCAAAACATTATGACCATGTATACTGTTTGCGACTCTGTATGCCATTGAAACAGTTCTGACCACCAAAGACTGGGATGTTTTTAGAGTTCTGAAGGTGTGCTGTTGTATCTTGTACTTAGACCGTATCAGCAAACTCGTCTAGAAGTTCATAAATGAGGAACTGCCATTGCTGAACCATGCAGTTTGATTGATTGAGGGATTTTGGAGGACTGTGCAACATTTCAGAACTGGCTGACAGTGGTTTAAGAGGGGAAAACAGGGCTGCCAAGAGTGTGTTGGTTGCCCAAATCATTGATGTGAAATATCAATGAAAGTCATAAGGTCTGCTAGTAAGATCTATTCTGGAGCAAATCACAGATCATGTTAACGATACTCTTTCTGTTTCTTATCATTCAACTGAATTCAAACTAGACTGTATCCAGTGTTGGGAAGCTACTTTTAAATAGTAGTGTTTCTAGCTCCAAGCTAATTCAAAGTAGCTATGGTACAGCCAAGCAACAGTTTTAAGACAGTAGGTAGCCTCACTACAAGAAACAGAAAAAGAAAACACAGACTACACTGTAACTGTTCCATCCAGTAATACTTAATATTTGTCCTAAATGGGCTGTTGGTAGCGTAACAGTTAGGATGTTCATCAAGTGATCGAAAGGTTGACGGTTTGAATCCCAGAACCGGTAAACCACACTGGCACTGCACCGGCACTGGTACCTGGGCGCTACCAATGTTAGTTGCCCCCTGCTCCTTCACAGATGGGTCAAATGCAGAGGTCACATTTTGTTGTGGTCCAAAGTGTGTGTTCACGATGACAAATAATCACACACTTTATATAAAGGAATACTCTTAATACAAATTAAATGTGGAACTATGCACTAAAGTATGAAATTACAGCCCTTACGTAAAATATGTCCAACAACATCTTGGGGATTCATTGGCTGGAGTGTGTGTGTACGTGCATGTGTGGCATGTGCTATTTCTATAATACACCTCACTAACACACACATTCTAAGCTTGTATGTGTGACAGAAATAAAGCCTGTCTTCAGTCCATATTTCTGTCTTCGCTGCCAGCCTAAATGAAGGATTTTAATCATATTTGAGAAATAAGTCAGGCAGCCGAGCTCAGATTGGTTGGAATCAGAAATTCTGAAGCTTTTATTCCACACAGGAAGTTCCAGTAGTCTGACAAATGTGCCATAAAGTCCATTTTCTCCCCTCACCTATGACCACAGGCTTTTCCCTGATGATAACAAGCCAGTACAGAAAGTGATTCACCAGACACTCTGTTGGACTCAAAGTGCTTTAATCAGTGAATATAATGTTAGCCTGTCCTTTATGAGGTGTTTAAGCAAAGGGAAGAGATGACACATTTTGCCAAAAGTAACTTAACAAAGAATTTTTTCACCCCAGCTTCTCAATGAGATGACACAACCTAATACAACCCAGATCAATTATCTCAACAAAGCCATTTGTTTGGCTCGACTCTGGGGAAGCATTTTGGACAGCCTTGTAAATCATAGTGAATGAAGGTTCCTCATGACATCTTAATCACTCTGAGAGACTGTGTGCCCAGGCAACAATCTCAGTATGGGAACAGAATTTGTGTCCTGTCATCCTAGACATCTCCAAAAACCGGCGTTTGGCAGCTTGGTCGGTTAGCCATCAGAGATATTATAGTGATTAACAATCATTCAACAATTCCAGATTCAGATTTTTTGTCATATGTAGATCATACAGAAATACGCAGAACAATAAAATTCTAATTATCATGATCGAAGAAAATGAAAATTCTAGTAGTGAAATGTTACAATGCAAAATGTCTATAAACAACTGACTACTGATGTCCAACAATATAAGATCTAAGAACATATAAAACAATCAACACGAGGTAGGAAAGTGTGACAGAGCTAATTAGCAGCAGAAAGTGGCACACAGGATAGAATGTAGTGATTAAAATACAGCATATGCAATTTTATAGAACCAGCTACAAATAATAAATGTGATGACAGATATCAGTGCAAAAAATAAAAATTAAAAGAGACTAATAGTTTTGGACATTACTTAATTTGCACATTACTTTGTATTAATCAGCCTGTCTTTAACACTAACAGCCAAGTTAAAGGTGTCTCAGACAAAGAGGTTAACACGGTTAATAATGAATTCAAACGAATGGGCTTTTAGCACAAGCCACTTGCTGGTTATTTCGATTGCCCACAACATTAAAAGCACTGACGTGAAGTGAATGACATTGATTATCTCATTTCAGTGACAACAGAAATAAATTAGACAGCAAGAGAAAAGCCAGTTCTTGAAGTTGATGCTTAGATTACATCACTGAAAGAAGGAAAAATGGGCCAAAACATTATGGGTTAGAGCATCTCCAAAACCTCAAGGCTGGAATGTGTTAACAATGTGCAGGGGGAAGAACAAAAACATTGCATATACGCTGCATATCGACCTTTGCGGCTGAAGATAGGTCTGAGTGTCCATTAAGAAAAATGATTGAACCATGAGGCAGAATGTGGTCTGGTCTGATGAATCACATTTTCTTTTAGATGATGTGAACACCTCAGAGTATGTGCTTTGTTTTCCTGGGGAACAGTTGGCAGAAGCAATCTGACATTCTGCACAGTATTCTGCTGGGAAACCATGGGTTCAAAGAGTTTACTGTGTTGCCTTGGCCTCAAAATTCACCAGATCTCAATCCCATTTGTGAGATATTCTGAAAAAGTGAGCTATGGAGATTTCACCCCATTTCACTTTAAAGATCTGATGCTAACATCTCGGTGACATATACTGTATGACACATTTAGACAGAGACCGTCTAAGCCTCGAAAGGGCAGAGCAGTTTGGGCAGCATGAAGAAAGCTAAACAACTCCATATAAAGTCATTATTTCCTCTACCTTAATTCTCTTGCTTTAAAACGTTGCTAATGTTTGCTAATGAGAGAAAACTAATAATTTGGCAATAAATTCACTTTCTTTCTTGCTAAATACACATAATGATGAATGGCATTAAAAGACCATTAAAAGAAATGTTTTCTTCAGTCTCCCATCATATGTAAACTGAAATTGCAGAACTTTTCACCAGTGGAATCAATGATCTGCAGTGGCCTCTTCACCAAGGCTGCACAGATTGTACTGTTGATTATTGTATATTAATTTGTTTTTCTCCACTATTTGTTTATCAGAAATTAGGTCCATTAGCTGGCTAATGTATAATAAAAAATGATTGATGATTAAAATGATTATCCTTCTCCTGGAAAATTATCCACATTTCATTCTAGCACTGACAAATGATCTTTTCATTAGTCATTACTTATCTGTTTTAAATATATTTACTGCATAGCCAGACCCAAGGACACACATACTAATGGACAGCAAAGGCTTTCATTTACACTCACTGGGGACACAAAATGAACAATAACATTTGTGAGTGATTATTAGCATTGTGAACACACCACAGCACAGCATACCACAACGAAATGTGACCTCTACATTTGAAGCGTCCGCTGACGTGCAGCATCCAAGAACTAGTGCTTGGGGATGGTACTTTGCACATGCGTACCTCTGTGGCTCCTTTACCAGCCAGGCAAAACCGATCCAGCGACCCTTTGACCACTTATGATACCTACTTCCCCAATATAATATATGGTTACTGAATTTTCAGTATGGTGGGCCCATGAACCGATGCTGCAGTGCAAGTTGTGCAATGTCAAGCAAGAGGAATAAAATGGCACTTGATACTAGGCATGGGCCGGTTACCGGTTAACCACAGTTTAATAAAGCCACCGTTTTAAAACTGTACAAAATGTCGGTCACGCGGCCTCTGCAGTATGAGCTTTGAGTTTTTTTATGCTTTGTCAGTCATAGAAAGTGAAGGTGTCCCCCATGTGGTATGGAGTGTATCGATATTAAATAACAGTACTTTACATTAAATAATAGTACTTTTAGTGGCGGCAGCAGTAGTCTGTGCTTTTACATTTAAAAAATTAGAGTATGGAATTAGAAATGAGTAAGGGTTAGGGTTAGGTTTACATTAGGATTAGGGTTAAGTTTAGAGTTAGAAATAACATAATATTTTTGCTTAAGGTTATCATAACGTCAGATTTTCATACCAGCCCATGCGTACTTGGTACAAATGGAGAACTCATCCCGCGTATTCAGTTACTCAGTTTCACAAGCTACATATAAAACTGATTTCATATCAAGCTGTTAAAAACCACTCCATGTACACTTAATTGCTGTGATGGTGTGAATGGATATCTCAGCAATCTGGGGAGCTGCCATCACTCAAGTCCCACCTGTCAGCAGCTACATGCTGGGAGATGTATTATCAACACAGCACAAACATAAAGTGTAGACATCCTATTAGAGCTGAACAAATGTCCCCATTGTTTGAGTTTAATTAGGCTGCACAAAGAGAACAGAGAGAGCAGGGAAGAAGGAGAGAAATGGGGAATGATGCAGAACCCTGGCCTTAACCATGTATATTTCATTTAAATTCAATTCTTAATTAATTGACTATTTCCTATAAGAAAACATACTTATTTAATGTCAAGTTTAATATGTCCCATAAATATCTTATTGGGATGTTTTAAACAACGATTATCTGCACTATGACCACATAGTGACAGGTAGTTGAGGACTGAGATTGTCTTATTCAGGACTAAACAAGTTTCCAAGATTCAAACAGATATGCATGTCAAACAATAAATTCATTCTTTATCCAAACCGCTTAATCCTTAATGGGGTCGTGGGCGGGGGGGCCAACACCAACTGGGCAGGCAATAAATTGGATTTCAAATTTGGAATAAAAAAATAATTAAAATACCTACTTCTTCCTCCAATGCTATCACCATTGCACCCTTGAGCAAGGGCCCTTAATTCCTCCAGGGAGATGTGTCTGTGTAGGTTCTCAGTCGTCCAGGACATGATTATCTTAAGAGCTTGAATTAATTGAGTTAACTGGACTTATTTTCAATACTTGAAGACATTTCACCTGTCACTCGAATGACTTCTTCAGTTCCTTTTGCATGGGATGGAAGATGGAAGAAACTTCCCTTGTAATTCAAGGTTTCTACAGAACAGACAATTGCACAAATTACCTGCAAAAATATCATTTTATCCTTCATTTGTTTTGTTATCTTCATAACCAACACAATTTCATATTCATATTCTTAAATTCTGCAGTTTTGTTTGCACCCAACAGCATTTAGGCCCAGCATTTAGGATCATTCTTCATATCATTTATCATTTATCTACCTATTCCACTCTTTCTTTTTCAGGAGGCCTGTTTTAATGCAATTTTCTTTGTGTTCATTCTGCTGTTCAGTCACTAATGTTTCAGAAAATGTCATGGGAGATAACGAAACAAATCAGGATGAAACCATTGTCTCGCTGTCCAAAAATGCAGAATGATGGATGGTATTAAAAGACTAGATTTGATTTCCTTCATTCCCTTGACGTACGAGCAATTCGACACTGCAGAACACTGTCAGAAACTCTCTGACAACATTATTGATCTGTGATGGCCTCTTATTTATTTGTTTTGTATTTGTCTGTATTTTATAATATATATTTATCTGTACCTGGGTTCATTACCTGACTAATGTAGCATGGATTGTGATACAAAGGATATCTTCCATCTTGCAACACATAAACAGAAACAAACATCCGGTGGCAATGCTTCCAAAGATTTTTTGTCTTGAATATAAATTTTGAAGGAAAAATGTAGAACTCATCTAATGCTTCTGTTTATTTGCACTCAGAATGGTCATAAGAGCCAAATGCAAAAGTAGTGTATATATTATAATGTAGATTCACTTTCTTGATTTATAATAATGATTTTTTTTAAAGCTGGCCACTTCCGTGTAGGGTTTGTTACACAACACAAGCTTTGTTTGCATGTTTACAGAATTGATTGCAGTAGATTAAGATGATAAATTAAATGGCTATGTCATTATTAATAATAGAAGTAAATTAAGTATTGGAGCATGGAATCTAATCAAAGGAAATATTTGTCACTTATCATTGTGTAAATTGCTTGAATTGACTTGGCAACAAGCTGCATTGCCATTCTAATGTGTTACTCAAGTAATTATGTCATTTTCAAACTTGGCTTAGTCGATCCTGACTGAAGAACTGCCCATGTGACTCTGTTTGACAGCAGAGCAATACGGATTGGCAGTTTTGACTGTTTTCCAATGCGCTGCCGGTCTGGGAGGCAAAACTAAGAGCTGCTATAGAAAAATGAATCACAACCTCATGGTCACTCAACGGCCCAGCACAGACACTCAACAAAACAGATTACTGCTGTGGCCTTGTTTGGAGATGAGCCTGAACTCCTTGATAACTCCAGGCATAATGCTTATAATTGCCTGGCCAAACTCAAATGATAAAACTATGGCCAGACAAAAAGTAAAATATTTTCAGATAATTTTTGTCAGATGAATAGAAACTGTAGACAACATACTGTCTCGCCTAAATGAAATGGTACAGTACCTTGCTCAAGAAGACCTCAGTGGTACCTTTACCGGTCTGGAATTCGAACAGGTGACGTTCCAATCACTGCCAATCACTTCCAACTCCCTGACCTTTATGCTACCAACTGCACCCTTATTATGTGTTTTGTCTTTGTATAGTTTACACATGTTCTTGTAATAGAACATTTTCTAAAACTCAACGTTTCAATATTCTATATTTCTACTTAATTTCTTGCTATCAGGTTTAAAATTCACCACATATTGCATTTCTAACTCATAGCGTCACACTTGGAGCAGGAGAGTCTGGACACAATTGTGAGGTACTGCTGAGACTATAACGAGTTTTAAACTGGATTATAACAGGTTAGCAACAGAATACAAACAGATCACAAACAGACGCAAGCCCAAGAGGTAGAAGATGGGCATAAATACAGACAATTATATGAACAAATTAGACACAGACTCGGATGAGAAAGATGAGACAAAGAGGCCCCTATAACCAAACAAGACACCTCAGGTAGATTGTGATAGTATATGACTTATTCATTCATTCATTCATTATCCAAACCGTTTAATCCCAAATGGGGTCACGGCGGGGGGCCAGAGCCTATCCCAGTGCTACGGGCGCAAGGCGGATACCAACACTGGGCTGGCGCCAACACACAGCAGGGCACACACTCACACAAACACACTCTCAGTCACACCTTAGAGGGCCAATTTGAAGTCGCCAATTAATCTATATTGTATAATTTTAGACTGCACAGAAGCACCTGGAGGAAACCCCCGCGAACACAAGGAGAGCATGCAAACTCCACACAGAAAGGCTCTACGGTCGACCCAGAGATCGAACCCAGGACCTTCACGCTGTGAGGCAGTAGTGCTAAGCACTGTACCAATGTGTTATTAATATTCTTAAATATAATCTCATATTGCCCTGCGGTGTGTTGGCGCCTGCCCAGGGCTGGTCCCCACCTTGCGCCCGAAAGTTGCCGGGATAGGCTCCGGTCCCTCGCGACCCCAGTTGGGATTGCAGCGGTTTGGAAATGAAGAATAATCTCATGTGCAAGCAAACAACATTTTGAAGTATAGGCAAAGCAGAGGCAGGTAGACAGTCCACAATTAAAATACAGGCTACAAAACGGAGGCACAAGCAAAATTCAGGTCAAGCAAAAAGGCTTAAAGGTCAAGAACAAAAAAACAAAAGAACAAAAAAAATATGTAAGTCAGTAGACGGAGCATCCACAGTAGGGAAAAATAAATCTCAGAGTCTTGGCAAAACCACTCAAGAGACGTTACGATTATCCAAGTTGATCAGCTTACATACTGAGTGTGAAGAAGCTTCACTTGAGAGATGATTGTTAGCTAGAGGATGATGATGATGATGATGATGAGTCTGGCAGAACAGAGAGGAAATTGCAAGGCATGGCATCCATTTTTACTTCTATAATTATTTCTAGTGTTTTCTAATACAGAATACTTTAGTTATGCAATGATTTTAAAAGCTATTATACAGTATTGAATGATACACTTGATAAGAAACAAAAGTGACACAATTATGGACGTAAAGCTTAAGGCATACAGACATGCAGACTCATTATTAATAACACAGCAGTTGTTTTTAGAAACATCAACTATTTATAAATATAAGGCAGCAAAATTAAGGCAGCCTTAAGAGGATTACACAACACACCAGTAATCTACAAGATCTCAGTCAGACATGCTCCGAGCGCCGCTTTATTGAGGACAGGGCCTTTTGCACTGGGAAATTGTTGTCAACAGTTTTAGGATATCTTGAATACATGTCCCATAACTGACCCGAGACTCCTGTCACTCTCTTATTTTAGGGCTTGCAACTCCAACGAGCATCTAATCCGGCTTACAAATGATGAAATCATATCTGTGAATTCCTGAATGGCGATAAGAAGATGAATGCTTCTCTTGTCTGCACAAGTGAGGTCTCCAGATGTGGAGACACACAGTGCACTACACATCTAAAATGAGGACGAGAAGCTTACCTAACATGAAATAGAACTACTTCAAATGATTTGTTTTATTCATTGTGTAAGCAAAGACTTGACCTCAACAGAGGCACACACAAAGCTTATTTATAGACAGCCACAATTCCATGCCTGCAGTTACTGTCATTAAAAGGTGTGTTTAGCTGTGCTTTGTTCTTTGTTTTCCATTTGCCTTATTCATCCAATGTTTATTGTTCCTATTTCTATTTTTGCCTTGCATTTTGACCTTGAATTGAAGAAGTGTTGGCAATGCTACTTGTCAAAATCTGCTTTTGAAACCTTAACCAGCATCAAACTAGCCCACAAACCACAAACTGAGTTAAGTCAGTTAATACTCAATGCTGAAATATTTTTGGGAATGGAATCTAGGTTCTTAATGTGTTACTGTGTTTGTTTGTTGCTGTAAAACGGTGAACGTGACTGAAAAAGTAGTATATTTGAAGTTCATTTTATTAAGTATGCTTGAGTATAAGTATAAGTATAGCAAGTATACTACGGACCGTGTACCATGTACCTTGTAGTGTACTAGAGAGTATACTAATTTAATACTTCTTCGGACTAAATTGGAACATTTTTAAGTTTATAAAAGTTTACTTTATAAGGTCATTTTAAGATTACAAAAGTATACTTTTAGACTTTAGTAGACTTTTCTTTATGCTTATCAGTATAAGTCAAGTATACTTCACTATACTATTCTTAAGTATGTAAAATATAGTATATAAAAAGTAAACTTCAAGTATACTGCCTCAGTTTTAGTATATAATAAGTATGCTCGTAGTACACTTGAATAAACTACTTTTTGCTAAGGGTGGACTTAGATGCAATCTGAAAATGTTTAAAGGAGCACTGGATACAATTAAGGTGAGTACGAACTTGTTTTTAATCTGACTGCAGTGAGCTACTGTATTTCTAGTACAGTTTTTGTGCTAGCAACTTTGTTCCAGCTCTAAACCGTTGTGGAGTGCTTCTATACACGTTATTGATACACTTTTTCATGAGTTCTGTGCATTTGTCATCAGTTTTTCCCCATAAACTAACATGAGGCAGTTGGTGGCATAACGGTAGAGTGTTTGCCCCGTGATCAAAAGGTCGCAGGTTCGAATCCAGGGCCGGTAAAGTTACCACTGAGGTACTCATCAGCAAGGTATCGTCCCCAAGCACTGCTCCCTGGATGCTGCCCTTGTTAGGTGCCCGCTGCTCCTTCACAGATGGGTTAAATGCAGAGATCACGTTTCATTGTACTGCACTGTGCTGTGGTGTGTTCACAATGATAAAAATAATCACTCACTTATGAGGCTCAAATTTCAACACTTTACTGCGTGGCCGGCGTCACAAAGCCACCAAATTCGATGTGACTCGAGGGCCCGTAGGCCTCTTTGCATATCTGTAACCATCATGACCTTCACTCGTCTTTTTCATCCTTTTTCCTGTCATTTATTTTTCTTGTAGGAACCTATTCGTTTTCTTCCATTAACAATACATGGGATTCTGGATTCGAAAGAGTTCCTCAGCCTGTTTTCACGCAACATTCTACTCGGTTCTTATGCCACCTCAGACCACCTCACTGAACACACATCTCAATCTGTTTCGACTTCCACTCGTCTTCATCTTGCTTTTATTATCCCTCATTCTTTCCACATTTTAGTTTTCATTCATTTTAGTCAAAGTTTTTCTTCTCGGCCAGTTTTCATGTCGCAGCCACAAAACTTGAGCAATCACAATGGCATTTTTTTGTGGAAATGAATCCTTAGTTTCTCTCTGAAACTTTTAACACATTAAATATAAGATACATTACATTACAAGATATAGTATGTTTCAATACCTAGTAAATACATTTATTATTATCATCCTTATATTGTTATTGCTATGAATGTATCCGTGACTGAAGTGAACATTTCAATGTTCTTATTTATTTATTGATGTGACCAATAAGTACTCCAATTTCCGTTGCTTGTCTCTTTTCCATGTTTTTACTCTCAGTGTAAAGCACCTTGGAAAGGTGTGGAAGATGGGCAGCAGGATGCAAGTCCAAGATTCAAATCTTTATTAAATGTTTATTAGTACAATAGAGACACAACACTAAAATACCAAGTCCTTTGCCCAAGCAAATACAAATACAAGAACTAAACTACACTAAACACATGAACTCAGAGACACCTCCAAATGAGATAATACACACAAAACGAAGACGAAGAGCAGAGGGAGTTCAATTAAAATGGAAAGCTGGCCCTTGGTGCTGATGGTGACAAGTATATTGTGTTGTTTACACATCACAGTAGGTTCATTTATGGAAATTATAGTTTAACATGCACATTATATTAAATAGCAGAAATAGCCAGTTCCCCTCTTTGCATAATGACTCAGGGTCAGCACACTTTGCTTTTGTGTCTGGAATCAAGATCTATGACGTCAACACAGCGCTTATCATAAAAAATGTTTTGTCAATGCATCTGGTCCCCATCAGTACACATACTGGAAGGCTCCATTACAAGTTAGAAATGTTTCTCCCACGCAGATTTGTTATAAATGTGTTGGTTTACTCATTACTGACAAACAGGCATATCGTACTCACTCAAGCAACAGGGACAAGCTGGATTCTCAGAAACAGTGCTGCCAAAATTCCATCCTTCCCAGCTGCATCTGTCCTCCTCAGATGGGTAGATGTTGCCAAACGTCAAATAATTTCTGTAATTATTTCTATTATGGAGATCTGGGCTTGGCATGGAAATCCTCTTAAGGATTAAATGAAAGGACCACACAGATTTAAAAATCATTTCGACATTTTTACATAATATTACTGGGCTAATCTGAGGAATAATGGAGCCTGTGAAAGATTCATGATTGTGTTTATGAATAGCAACCTCTTTAAGGACAAATAAAAATGGCTATTTATCAAGACTGTGGGTGTTTTTGTTGAGCACACAGGAGAGGAAATGTCTAAACGTACAGCCATAATAACGGGAGGATGAATACTATACACTGTCTATAATTATATCAGCTATGAAATTAAGCGATGGGTCTCTTGACGGCCTGCTTGACTTGGCATTGTGCCTAACAGAGTCAATTAACCATGTTAACATATCTGTAACCTTTGGCCTTGAGCAGATGATTGCTTTTTTCAAATAGATGAGTGCAGTGCAGTAAATGCAATAAATTATATTATTATGTTCATTTTTAACAATAATCAATATTCGTCTATCAAGAAATTTGCTCATGGCTGGCTCAGTGATTCACATTTTTAAACCAAAGCAAAGCAAAGCTTTAATAACATTGGAGCTTCATTGTTAGCTAAGTGCAAAATCAATATTTTGTCCTTCAGTCTTGACATTCCACACCTCAGCACTTCTTATTCACCATGTTATCTGTGAACTGTCTAAACTTAACTGACCTACAGCAGAGATCTTTCAATGTGCGGTGAAGGAAAGTGCTTCTCACATCTCTATAAACCCCATGCTGCGTGTGTGTGCACGTGTGTGTGCATGTGTGAGTGTGTGTGAAGTCATTTGCAGCACAGCATGTTCTCCAGGAAGTCGGTCCTTCACAGCTGTATTAAAATGTCTTTAGAAACACACCAACTTTTCAGCATCCAGGCGAGTCGTGAATCACTGTGCATTCAGATGTCCTGCTCTTAGGAAGTAAGAGGCAAAATGAGGGAGCAAATAGAGAGAAACCAGACAGCCATTTAGCCCCAGTGGACCACCTTCAGGCGTCCAATCTGGACTCTTCATTATAGCAACTTAACTAGAGGACAAGAGGTTGTGGGAGGTGAACACCAAGCTATATTGATTCTCATTCAGCGGCAAATGTGATTGTGTGTGTGTGTGTGCGTGTGCAAGGTGGGTTAGTGCGTTGGTGCAGGTATTTAAGTGGTTCTGAGGACCCGATTGTCCTCTGCAAGATAGGAAAATCTGAGTTTTGTCAAATTTTATGGCTTTGTGATAAGTCTGCAAAATGAAAAAATGCCTTTAGATAAAATTTCCAGCATTTATTTTAAAATGCATTAGATTAAAATAGATTTCCTTTACTGAGGTTAACAATAATGTTAAGCTTAATGTTAATCTTTTGTCTAAAACCATATCTTAAAATTATGGTGGTATGGTTGGGGTTATTATGGGTTGGGGGGTGGGGGGTTAGGTATCTGAGAAGACCTGATTATTCTGAAAGAGATCAAACATAAAATTTATGGTTTTATAAATTTTAAATCATTCCTCTTTATTAAAGTAACATATGTTTGATAAACTAAAAGAGATAAAAGGTTACTTTTGGTTACTGAGATGAAATTTATTGTTAGTGTTAGGGTTATGTCCAACTATAGTATTATTTACACCGAGTCATTATTGGAGTAAATGAAAGTACCTCAAAAAGATACCAAGATGTGTATGTGTGTGTGTGTGTGTGTCTGTGTGTTTTGGCAATGGTCTGGTGCTGAATTGTTCCCACAGCAGTGTGGGCAACAAGGACCTTCACTGATCTACAGTCATATTCCACATCTAAACACTGTTTGGCCCCAGGTCTGAATTTCCCACACAAAGTTGTCAGCCTGATTTACGGAAGGCTATAAAAGCTCTAGAGAGAAAAGGGAGGGCAGAAAAGGTAAATGTCTCACCGTCTCTTTTCATACAAGCACAAACTCATCTGAATGTTCTAATTCATAAGCTGCAGGCAAAAAAAATCAACATTCTCTAGATAACAAAAAACGGCTGGAGTAAGAGCTGTCTTTTATCAACCCTAGACCACTGACGGAGTCTGAGTAGGAAGACGGACGCTGTTTTATAGCCTCACGTGACCCTGACTCATCTGTCAATGCAGATCTCAGTGCATACATTATGTAAATTTAGTTTTCCATAAATATCTAATCAATGAACTAACTCAAAGCTGGCGCTGCTTTATTCCAACCATCACAGTTTGCGTTTAATGCCATGGGCTCATGCCAGACTCGGTCAGCTTAAGGCTACTGTGAGGAACCTGACATTTCACCAAGAGCAATCACTGGGAAAAGCTTCAGCTAGAGGGTCTGCATGGCTGCTTTCTGGTACACAGCAGCAGTGGTTCGTTACCGGAATCTTAAACGAGCTGCGTAAATTGAGCGAGCTTGTCGGAGATTCTAGGTTCTGGGATTAACATGAGATAAGCACCTTGAGCGTGGAAAGAATCTGAATGAGCATCTCTGTCTTGTCTAAGCTTATCTCAGTCTCTAAGTGAGTTCATCTTTGGGTAATTGAATTTGTATGACACCTCAAGTCACCAAAAAAAAGCCATGAGTGCATTAAGGCGTAAAATATGCCTATTTAAAAATCTTAATGGTTTTCCATTTTACATCAAACTCAACATTTTGGGTTTTATTCTGTATAAAAACCCCCAGAAAACTGCACCTATGAAACTGACAACGTAGAGAAAGGAGAGAGTGCATCAGCTCAAAAAAGTGCTTTATAAACTCTCTTTTGTGTGTGTGTGTGTGTTTGTGTGTGTGTGTGTGTGTTTTGTTTCCTTCAGTCAGGCTGTACCCTGTTTTTCTAAGTAACAGAATCCTCTGCAGAACCCTGTAAGCTCCTCATCCTCTTCTTCATCATGTACAATCTGCTCGCGGCAGGCAGGGAGCACCACTCTACATCCCATTTTAAAAAGTCTGTTTACAGATGGGGTTTACAGCGCCGTGAAGCTCTGTGTACATGTCAGCATTGTGTCTTTCATTATACATGCTGTATGAGAAGTGTGCCTCTCTTGCGGTATGTGTTTTTGTCCAGCTGTGTTCTGTCAAACGTGAGAAAAAATGATGGGAAGTCTGGAAAAAGATAAGACCCATGTAGATAAATAATCTGTTTTTATTGTAGATATTTTCCAATTATTCAAACTGATGGTGGTGTTCTGGCCAAAAATGTAAAACACGTCAAAACCCAATTCAGTTCATTTTAGTATAGACATTAAGACATTAGTCATAAAGCAGCTTTACATATCACTAGTCCGCAGCACCAAACAACATTCTTGAGATGATGGTGGCAAGAAACTGCCCCTCGGAGGAAAAAAGGAAGAAATCTTGAGGAAACAAGTCTCACAAGAGGGCTGCATTTTCCTCTGAGTGACATCAAGTTGCAAACTCATGCATCTGAAATGTGTATATTAGTGCGTTTTTGTCAAAGCTTGAACGGCTCCAAAATCCAAATTACGATCGTCACAAATGCAATTGGTTTTTATAAAACCAGCTTACTTTTTTGACTAGCAGTCAAAGTCAAAGTAAACTTTGTCATCTCTGCTATATACTGTACAAGTATACAGAGAGATGAGACGACAAACCTCCAGTTTTTACAGTGCAAAGAACAAGGAACAAAGAACAAATAAGGCACACTGAATTAGCAATATATAAATAGAATATAAAATATACACTTTAAACTAGAAGTAGAAAAAGAGCCAATTAGGATGCGGTAGAAATGCCTAGAATTGTGGTCTTGGAATTGTCTTTGAATGTGCATGAGATGAGTTTTCAATATGAAAGATTCTATACATTCTATGAAATAAAAAAGTATCTTTTAGCTAAGTCTGAGCTAACATTCAAGTCAGATCTAGTAAGTGCAGATATTGTAACAGCTGCGGAGAACTAGAGTGTGGAATACTTTCAATAATTTGTGCAGATACAGTCAGTGAGTGATATGTACAGCAATGTTCAGTGTTCAAATATGTAGCCGCAGCGCAAAAATTGTACAAACATTGTAGCAAATATTGTAGCAGCAGTCAAGAGAAGAAATTACAATTCCGATCGTCTGGCATTAAATGTGGGCGGCACGGTGGTGCAGTAGTTAGCACTACCACCTCATAGCGAGGGTTCAAACCCCAGGGACAGCCGTAGGGCCTTTCTGTGTGGTGTTCGCATGCTCTCCCCGTGTTCGTGTGAGTTTCCTCTGGGTGCTCCGGTTTCCTCCCACAGTCCAAAAGCATGCACTGTAGGTTAAACAGCGACTCTAAATTGTTGTGAATGTGAGTGTGATTGTGTGAGTGTGTGTACCCTGCGGTGACTTGGCGCCTGCCCAGGGTTGGTCCCCGTCTTGCGCCCGTAAGTTCCTGGGATAGGCTCTGGCCCCTGCGACCCGAATTGGGATTAAGCGACTCGGATGATGAATGAATTGCATTAAATTTATGCCAGATCAGCAACACTTTGGAGTGACATTACTGTACAGTCTATAAACATAAACATTATTCGAGATTATTATGAGATTAGGTAAGTAAGGTCCCTTTCAATAGCTGTCTGTTTTCCCTCTCAGTTCTGTCTTCTTTGCAGATGAAATAAACCTCTGTTGACTTTCTGAATTTTGCTCAGAGGAGGATAACTTCCCCTGTTGATTCTTGCCTGGTTGTAAGATTTTTCTTCATGCCCTTTAGTGAAGTTTGCCTTGACCCTGTCATCATGCTTGCTTGTTAAAGAGTCTCGACACAGATTTCTTTATAGCTGCTTTTAACAACATATACTCTGAAATGCACCAGTTAAAAAAAAAAAGTAAATAGTAAATAGATGCTCTTTTTATAAACTTGCATCATTGTTTCCACGCAGCCTCTCTACTACCCAGTGTAAAATGAGAAAATTAACACAGTCAAATGGATGAACAGAGAGAAATGATTGGTTTGCTGTTTATTTTAAGCCTCTGCCACTCTTTTCATGACCTTCACTGTATCCTTGTAGCCGTGTTTGGATTGGTACAGAATGAAAGATGCTCCTTGATTGGTTTCACAGCAAAGAGGGAAGAAAATACCTCACTTCTGGGGCAGTTTAATCCATTAAAAGACAATGTCCTGAATTTAGAACGTACTTTCTTTCGCCGCTTCATACGTCTGGTGTTCCTGGCTTAACAGTTTGAGCAACATGGTCTAGAAAGCTAGAAAGTAAAGCTTACCCTATGGTCAGACAGTAGTACAAATTATGTTTCACAATGTGAATATGTGCACTAAACAATAAAAAGGTAAGAAATAAATGTCAGGAGAACCTGTATCTTGTCTCTTTTGGAGCTCAACCATGGTTAAGTAAGGTGTGAGGACTGTATGAATTGCTGTTGATGTCTTCCTGTGTTTGTAGAGTTAATACAATTGTTTTTGCAGTGATTGCAACAGTGTGAGATGCAGAGGTGCAAAACTAGACAATATTTGTCCTGTTCTTTATAACTACCTGAAGACAAAAATCTTTTACTGGTATAATGCTTTTAAAACAAAATAACAACCAATGCTCTGTGAAATCTTTCACATATTGGCACAATTTTCCCTGCACTGTACAAATGACACCTATTGCATTTCTATGTGATTGAAACAAACAGTAGCAGTGTTCCCAGACTCAAGGTTCAACTCAATCATGACCCCCACTATGCTTTGGACAAACACTATGCAAGCAATGCCATATGAATAAAATTGCTTTAGAAACTTGTGAGTCTCTACAATTTCCTTTTGCTTGCAGTTCTCCTCAGCTGCCCTCCAGCTGTTTACGTCACATAGGAAAAGTCAAGTGTTAAAACACCATCTATTACCTCTTTAAAGCTGATGACTTATGAATGAAAATACATGCTGCTGTATGCACTTTGTTAACGAGCTCCATTACTCACTAAAATATAATTGAAATCCAAAGGTGATTCAAGTTGTTTTTAAAGATATTTGAGAATATAAGGTTAGGGCTCTTAAAAATCTAATGTTTACAAATACAGAAATGTAAAGACTTTCTGTTGATTCACGCCAAAATTTGCATTTACCAATGTAGGATAAAGGGCAGAACATTTCATGCTATTATTAAGCTTATGATGATGGTGTGTTAAAAACATTTTCTATTTCTTTGTTAGTTGAAAGCTGTGTTCTATGCCTTCACTTTCAAAAAGAAACTGCTGCAGAAAGGTATTCCATCTGCCAGCATGTTGCTTAATTTTCTTTTATGATGTAAATGAACAATCCAACCCTTTTGAAATGTCTCATTTGTCAAAGCATTACAAGACAAGTGGAGAGAGGTGTTAAATGGTGCGTGTTTACATGGAAGCCAATTAGAGGGTTTAGCAGGCTGGAAACACCTGCTGGATGGAAGTTCTGCTGCAGACCTTGTTGCTGAAAATAAAAGTGTCCACGAGTGACCATGCAAATAAAGCAAAACATGTGTTAATGAGACTGATGAAACAACAAAGCAGTCCAGGGCAAATTGGAGAAGGACTTTTCAGAATCCTGAGGTCTTTCCAAATCATGAAAATTATGTTATGAACTGATGTGAGTTTAAACTAACTTAAGCGCATTAAAAGAGCAGAACGTTTCAAACTAGGATCAAGAGAAATAACTAGTTTATGAATATATTTTCTACCTTTTATTTAGGTAAATCATCCAAAGCAATAACAGCACAAATAATGCATTGCCATAATAAAAGTCTCTTAAACATAATGTTTGTTGTTCATTATCTTTGATGGTGCATGAAATGGCCATTACGAAATGCAATTTATGGAAATATAATTGCAGTGTAAATATTTTTAGACTACTCCATTGTAGAGCAGATTGGAGTTGCGAGGACATTTCCACAGAACTGCAGGTACAAAGAGTTCTGATTTGCCATGCATGCACCCTCACTTTAGAAGAAGTCATAGGGGAGGACAGAGGATTGGGATTCAATAACATCCTTCAAACTCTTCGCAAAGGTTAGCTGTATACTTTTTTGATCTGCAGACTTCTTTGAAAATGCCTTTCACTGAAGTCAGGCACATTGAGAAATCAACAGATGAGAAATCAGCCACTACCTGTCCAACTTCTCTGGGGACTACTTTTAACTTTGACTTTTACAATACTACCTAACATTATACTTTGATCTCAAGTCTGCATTATATAACCTGTTTTCAAAAAATGAATTCCTGCAAAAATGAGGATGAGCACCTAGGGTAGATGATTACGACTTGAAAACACTCGCTTAATGTCAAATAACAGCACCATGTAGCTTGTGGCTAATGAAAAGAGAATTTTTTTTTTTTGTGGAGGGAAGCTGTTTTTACTAGAACACACTATGCCATATAAGATTCCTTGTAGCAATATACCACCTGTAAATAGAGCTTGCTGCCTTATCTCAGGGGTCTGATCATGTGATCTGTCGGTGACATGTGACAAAGTGCTGTAACTAGTTATTCTATGCCCATAAGACTTGTCTGTCATTGTTTCATAAAGCTGTAAAGTATTGCCTTGGCTGTGTCCACAACGGGTCCCTAATTCCCCTATGTAGTACAGTACCAGCAACCTGGAACAATAGCTTTTCACACCCACGTAGTGCACTACTCAGGTTGTGAATAGCTATATTACTCTAGACATATGAAGATGCCCCCCAAAGATTCTTCTGCCACAGTTTGCAAGTTGTCAGTGGAGTCATTTCAATGCAAAAATATGCAAGCTACTGGGGTTTCTAGGGGTTTCCGGGGGGTTCTTCTCTAGGAAAAATGTTGTGAAATCCAATGGCAGATTTCAGATATAAATAGGCATTGCACTTGTTTAACATTGTAGAGAAGATCCGATGTACATGCCATTATTCACATTATTTCAACCTGCTGATTATATAGGAGTTATCAACAGCATGTGTGAAAACACTTCAAAATATTGTTATTCTTGTGATTCGTTGAGATTTTGTCTATTTAACTTTGCAGCCAACTGACAGAACAGGTTGAAGACCAAGATTATATTGAGTTCCTTTTATTGATTACAGTTGATTTCCTTTAAATATTATTTGTCATGACATCCATCCTTTCAGATTAACAGCGATCTGTCATGTGTAGCTGTGTTTTGCACCAGGTGAAAGATGTTACCCCAAATTTCAGGGCTGGTGTCTAGTAAATAAACCACTACACCAGAATATATATTTTTCTGTATCACAAAAACTACATATAAACCACCAAGCTATGAAGAACCATGTTTACTGCACATCAGAGGGAAGAAGAGGGCGCACAGTTAAACAGCAGCTCAGATACTTCAAAGAGAAGCTTGTAATGACTTATTGGCAGTGATGCCAGCAAAAGAGACAGCTCTTGACCTCATTTAATAATAGTGATAAACTTGTGCTTTTAAGAGCCTTCCTTTCTCACATATCACAGTCAGCGAATGGCTTTAGTTATGTGAATAACTTCAGGGGCAAGTGATTAGAATTGTGAACCTAATGTGGAACGATAAAGAGGAGGAGAAATACAGATAATAAGAAAGATACTAGGACTTGTGTTGCACCCTAATGAAGACTTCCTTCAGTACTGACTCTGCCATGAGCCTTGTCTTTAGCTGAGTATAAAACTGTAACAAAAAAGAACAGTTCAAACAGCCCTGGAAGAGCAAGAGCTAACATTTATAAAAATAACATAGCAATTTAGCTTAAACATTCTTTTATTATTATTATTCTTTTATTTTATTATTTTAAAAATACAGAATAGTTACAAAGTTCATTTTCTATTTTAGAAAAATGCATAATCAGTATACAAGAGTAGATACTGGTCTACAAAAACATCAACTCACACTACATAAATATGGCAAATCTTACTGCAATGCTCTCACTCTACCATCCTCATTTCTCTGAGCAGCTGGAGTCTGATGTTGGCATGTGATAGAACTGATATATTTATTATTGAACCCCATTCTGGTGTATTCAAGTTGATTACTGTCCACCAGACAAAGTAAAGTTGTGTTGATAGCCAGTTCTAAATATACACTGGGTTTCAAATTTTGTAGTGCTATCAAAACATTTCTGACACAAAGTTGTCCTGTGGTGTCTGGAGCCAAGAAATTCCCAGGAGGTTCTTTAACTCTTGTGAATAGTTTTTGTGTGTTGTCAAGACAGATCAGACTTTCTTGCCAACCCATGTTCTTCACAGATTTTGGGATGCTGTGACCCAAAACACCAATCATTAACTAATTAATGTTTAACTAATTAACTAAATTGGGTGAGTTGTTGTTGGGAATGCAAAGAGGATGGGTATGCGAGGACCAAGACTGTGAACAGAAAATTCGAGATCAGATAAATTTGGAGCAGCACCGTGAACTTGTACCCTACCGAGCTGATGCTGACCAACTGAACTCACCAGGATTCCCTGGAGACGTCCTGAGCTGACGCTTGACCTTGTCAATCCTCCTGAGCTGATGCTAACTGACTGAACCCATACCAGGACTCCATGGAGACATCATCATGAAACCAACTGGGATCGGACCCTATGGACCCCTACTGAATTAGCAGCACAATACTGAACTAATTTCAGCTTAATGTTGCTGAGAGGTTCCTGCAAGTGGACCAGCAACAATCCGGGACTCGAAATATCCCTTGGACTATTTTTGTATCTTTGCTTCTTTAATTAACTAACAACTCATCTTGAACTATTGCTTGTTGCGCATTAAATGTTCATGCGCCCGGTCACCCAGAGGAGGATGGGGTCCCCCTCTGAGTCTTGGTTCCTCTCAAGGTTTCTTCCTATTAGAGGGAGTTTTTCCTTGCCACTTGCTTGTTGGGGGGGTTTAGGCCAGTTATATGTAAAGTGCTTTGTGACAATGACTGTTGTTAAGAGCGCTATATAAATAAATTTGAATTGAATTGAATTGAATATCTGCTGACAGCAATGCAGTGATGATGTAAGAAAGTTAATGCAAGATTTTAGGGGAGCTACCACACAGCAGAAGGTCTATTGTGGCACAAAACTCTCACATAATTTTAATGAAGGTTACCCAGACCCAAAGTGTATTATAACCTGTTGGATTCAGACTTGGTTGATGACAGGCCAGTCAGATTGTTCACACTACCCTACAATTGTCAAGATAAATGATGCATGCCAAACCAGCTATCCATATGATGAAATTAAAAGGGAGAATCAGAAGCTCAGGTAACATTCTTCTACTGATCTAATTTCCGCTCTATTGTAGAAGGTAGACAAAGGCTAGCATTAGCACTCGGACTAGTCCATGGTTATGCAGCCCTACATGCAACAGTGACCGCTGGGATTCTTCTTGATGATCACTGAAGTGGTTTGTACGAGGGGGGAAGCTTTCACTGACATGAAAATAGATGAGTCTTGGCCACTCAGCACCCTGTTGGGGATTTGTGTTTTTCCCTCTTGATTAACCCTTCAAAATGTTCTGCCATCTTGAAGGACCAAGTTTCAGTCCACAGGAATAACCTTGACTTCCACCATTCTCTTATAGCTGAGATACAGGGTTTCAAATAACAGGTTAAACAAAGTGAGGATAGACATTGAGTGACTAGCTTGGTGGTCAAAGAGATGACATAGCTTTCTGTTCCTCCTCTTTTCCACTTCAGCACTCTCCAGCGCCCATGTCTTGTTTACGAGCAGAAAATATACAAGCAGAGCATCTGAATTATTTAGCTTGTGTACGCCATCTTCTTCTCCCAGTAAATGAATGTGTACGGGGATCACTGCCGAGCACAACCTGGGCAAAAACCATAAGATCAGAGGAGTAAAGAATGGAATCAACGCAGCAAAGCAATTTGATGCCCTCCCACGCCCCACGAATCAAATTACACACCCTTTCTCAAAAACAAATCACCTTCACTTGGAGCAACGCTGTCATTTAAGCACTCGCTCAGCCTGTTGCAACCAGTATATAGGTAAAATTCACTGTTTGTCCTTTTTGATTAAGGATTGACTGTTGACAGTTTGAAACCCTCAGCACACGTGTCTTCATATCTGAGTGAAAGACAAAGCACAGCGATGGCGGTTACTGATGTCTGTGGGAAAAGAAGGCGAGATCAACATGGTTATATATATTTTTAAAAAAATCTAAATTAAAACGTTTTACATGAAGCTTAAAACATGCCAGAAGCAGGTCGTAATCAGACATCCATTGAGCTATTAGCATGAGAAAAGAATTTAATTAGAGCTTTAAAAAAGGGAAATTGTCATGACTGTGATGATAAAAATATGTGCTTGGATGGTTTAGCGAATCTCCATTTTCATAAAGCAGACGTACCTTGCAAAGGGTTCGACCAAAAAGACACACTTTCCAAACCCTAGTTTTTGCTTGATGTATATGGGTTACAATCAGATCTCAAACCAAACTTTATAAAGAGTATTCTCTTTGAAGTAAGTAAGGTAGCTAACAATTAATAAAACCTAATGATGACACGATAAGCACAATTAATGTTCTTTCATTGCTTGCCACACGTTGCAAAGTGCCCCGTTAACAAGATTTTTTTTACATTGCCTTCCTCTAGTGGAACAATTAAATGAAAATGTCAGGACACCTCGCTGGTAGAGAAGCAGGGGGCTGCGTTTGTGTAGTGAGGAAGAGATGGGAAGCCATGTAGTGTCCAGCTGTGACTGTTTGTTTCTCCACTGATCAGTGAGATTAAATTCTGCTCTCCATGCTAGTATCATCACTTAGGAGAGAGAGAGAGAGGGGGAAATTGCTGCTGCGACACGCTGGAGGGCTGGGAGAATTCTGCACTACACCAGCACCATCTACCAGAACAGGCAGCTATTACACCTCATACTCGAATACTCTCAAAACTCTGATCAGGACTTTCACTTGACAAAATGTTACTCCTATACTTTTAATCATTCATTGTTTAATCTTGTTGGCTTGAGGACAGTTGGAAGTATCTGTGGAATAAAACTGGTTTTTATAAAGATGGTTATTACAGAACTATTGCAGAGCTTATTCTTGTTAAATGTAGGTAGCTCTGGTAAAGCAAGAAGTCTCCACCTAATATAAGCTTTATCAAGTCAAATCCTGACCAGAATTTTGCCCTCACCGTTTCAATTCCACTTCAGATTGGGGATAATAACTGGTTCACCGGGTTAATTGAACAGGGAGAACGATAATGACATGTGGATAATGATACTGAGAAACTATGAAGCCATATTCCCATGCCTGGCATGTTTAAGACGCTACTCTTCAAGTATGAAAGATGTACTGCTATATCACATTTATCTAGCAGGCATAGTATGGTATTCAGGTTTCTGACAGAGTTTAAGACATTTCAGATGTGCTTGGTGGTGCAGTTCAGCAGAAACCCTGTGTTAGTGATCAGATTATGGCAAAGAAGGGATGAGTTTATAAGGAGAAGTCGGAAAAACTGCAGTGCTGCCATCATTGTGCATCTGAACAAATTGCTTAGCGTAAAGCTGCTGTAGGAATGCCATCATTCTATTTAAGAAATGACTTTGGATAAGAAAAGTGCTGTAAGTGTGTGTAAGAGTGTAGAATTTGGCAAGTATTTGGGAGGTTTTTTCTGTGTGGTTTATTAAGAGTTGAGAAAGTGCTTTGAATACAGTAGCGCCTCTGGAAGCTGAACAGCAAAGCTGTAATGATACATAGCAGTGATTAGCCAGCTGCCATTATGGCACACCAATTATGATGAAAAGAAATGATTGTGCAGCAGCACTTCCTCTGTCTGCGCTCTCTTCTGTTCCGTCTTGGTGGAAAGTCGTCAAATGCACTTACCAATAAATTGAGCCAGGAGAAAATGAAGGTGACGGTAGTGAATAATGAATATTAAGGATGTGTTCCTTCAGATGTTCTGTCCTTCAAAAGTACCCGCCTCAATGACTGCACTTTAACACCAAAGAATCCATTACAACTGCACCTTCCATGCATAATTTTTAAACTACGCAAAACAACCGATTTAATAGTTCTTATCTTAAAGGCCCAAATTGGTATTTAGCAAAAAAAAGCACTCATTCATGTAAAACGACGCTCAAGGGGTTGAAATTATTCATTAGAATAAGTTCTCACAGTTGACAAACAGAAAAGATATATTTATCATGCTGATCCGTTAAACATTTAAGAAAAAGTAAGATTATTTACACTGATTACATTTACATTAGCTGTCAGAATTGAATAGTTAGGATGAATGACATTTGTGTCACATTACATTTTAAATATAATGCAAGTTCACTTTTTTATGTAATTTAATCAGATTGATGAAATTTGTTGTTAGAGACACAGTAAGCGACATGAGTAACTTCATTTCTCTCACACAACACAATTTTCCAAATATGACAACGCCTCTGATCAGAGATGTACCACAGTGTGCTTCTGTGATTGAGGCTTGTGCAATATGTTATTGGTCGATGTTTGTGAGATTTCTGAAATATTTCTTATCCGAAGCTGTTCGCAGTGCGAAATTGTGTGGTGTGAATCTTGTTATGACAGAAAATGTGATCTGCAGTCAGTGAGAACAGTGAGTACAGAAGACAAGACAGAACTTCTCTTCCACATCATGACACCATGAAAACATGCAAAAGGACGCAAGTTGCTCAGAAGAAAAAATCATGGAATTAATTGTGCATTCCATTTGCCATTGGTGGTCGGTTTTGAAATCATTTTCCGAGGGCTGAAGTCGGACATGACGATATGCGCTCTGCCGTTTCTCGGACACCCGATGAAATATCTCGCAACAGCACACAGTACGCTGAGTTCAGAATCCAAGATGGCTGCTCAGTGCAAATGCTGCAATTTTTTACATTTATTAGCACTTTAGTGTTGTTTGTGTCTAACTTGGTCAGCTGTGTACATAATACAGTGTTGTTGTAGTCGATAGACATGTTGCTACGGTCATGTTATACGAGACATACCGCGTTATGTGTCATTTATCGAATGGTGATGCTAAAGTGGCTGGTCGATGTTGCTAAAAACAAATGACTGGCCTAGTTAGCTGAACAGAAAGGTGAACAGGATCAGCAACTCGAGAGGGAAAACTCAGATAGTGTAGATGTGTTAGCGTTAATAAAGTCTAGCCTCTTCTATCCAAGTTCAACTCTCCTGTGGCAAATGGAACTCGGTTTTCACTGTGTTTTTAGCAGATGTGACGTAATCTCATCAACTGAATCTCAGATCAAAAGGTAAATTGAACACATGCTCATGAATGTCTTGTTACTAGTTTCTTTATTGTGGGGCATAGCACTAGTGAGAGCCCATCCCTAATAGCATTATGAAAAAAAAATCTCATTTCAGTAAACACTATCCACGCTTGAACTGTGTTTTTGAGTCACTGAAAATTTGAAAGTCATATTATTCATTGAGACCTTGTATCAACTTCTGTGATTGTTTTTGTGCATAAACAACCTTGACTCAACAGTGATTTCTCCTTGGGATAAAATATGTATCATCCTCAAACAATGGCAGGAATCGACACAGGAAATGTTTGTGAAATTTCCATGACCTAAAGATGCAATTTGGTTGTGGCAGGTCAAAATTACAAATATGGGAACCTTGTAAATTGCCATCTGTGAAGAGACATTCCTGCTCCTGACAATTTCTTCCCAAATGTTCTGTTCGAGTTGCCAAGGTTTCAGAATGCAGCCTCAGTCAGTCACAAACATGACATATTCAAATTTCTGGACTTTACACTGTTTTAACACATTTCAAAATTTGAAGGTGTAATGCTAGGGAGGCTGAAAAAAGAAACTGCATCAAATGTTAAACAAATGCTGATCTCAAAGCAGTTGTCATGCCATAACACCACATATTGGAGAAAAATTCAACTTTCTTTTTCATTACTGAGTATAGATTTGTGTTTGGATGCCATCATTTGGTTACGCCGACATTCGAATAATTGGAAATGCCTAAAAAATATGACATACAGTACATTGCATTAAGTGTGCGTGTGTGTACGTGCTAAAGGACACGTGTGCGTAGGTATGCTCAGCATGAGATACACTTGGCAGAAGTAGCACCTGTCGAAACTCTCCACCTGCTGTGCTGTCAGCTCCCGGCTCTGCTCTGACTGATTTATCATCACCAATTAAACCCCATCATTCCCCACTTACACTTCCTGCCATTATCATAACTGCTGGAGAGGGTTTTTTATATTTGACATCACAACTGTAGCTTTTCCAACACATCATACTTACAAGAACCCTGGGTTACCTACAACAGGGTGATTCTGAGAGGTACGCAAATATGGTTGACTAATTCATCATTTTCATTTAATTATAGTAATGCGTGGCTTTTTTGTGTAAGCAGGCCCATGTTCGAAGAAGCATGCAGCACAGATTTGGCTTTGCTTCTTTAAACCAGCTCCGCATTCACTCGCTTCCCTTAGGACATCATGCGAGGATAAAGGAGGCGATGACGGGGTGGAGGAGGTTCACAGTCTGCACAGTGTGCTGTAAGATAACCAGCGGGCCACCAGTAATCAAGGTTATTCAGAACGAGACAGGCAATTGTTCGGAACAAGCTCAGGATGATGCACACACTCAAAAACTGCAGCTGGCCATATTTGTTTTTCCTATATCACTTTAGTATTTAGTACTTTTATTTCCATATAAATGCTGTTTGTCTGTGCTAGGCGTACATAGATAATGTAGAGCAACCGTGGTCTGCACAGCCCAGTGCTCAACAAATATAACATTTCCTGCACAAGTATCCTCTGATTCTAATTTACTAATTGGCTAATTATATACATCAGTGAACTGTGGTTTGGAAAACCTGAACCTATGCTGAGTGGTGGGCCACAGAGACCGGGGTTGTGGACAGATGATCTGCGGTATAGAGCATATAACGGTTAAATATTTAAACGTAATTTATGTCATTGTTGTGTCCATAAATCTCTTGCCTGACCACTAGTGACCTCATAGGGTTTTTTGTTCCCCTTGTCACGGTTGTCATGGTTTTCTATGGTTTATTAATCCTAATGTGCTTCATCTGTGTTTAAAATGACATTTTCCTGTTGGCTGGGTGTTTTATCTATTTTGTCTATTTTTCATGTCTGTTGAATGCTTTTCCTTGGTTTCTTTGTTCAGTTCCAAGGCTGTTATTTGTATTAATTCTAAAGAGGGTCTTAGTGAATAATCTAGTATATTTTTGTACTGCAACTGGCATTTGTGCCGCTACAGCTCATATTACAGCTGATTACTTTGCAAATTTCTGATTTACATTGTATGTCATGTGCAGTATAGATCACATGCAAATATTGGTCAATCTAACACATTATGTGACTTCTTATGACCTTCGGAGTGTGTGCTATCTCAAGATTTAGGTTGTATCTTGGGACAATTGGTAGCGTAACGATTAGGGCGTTTGCCCCGTTATCGGAAGGTCGCCAGTTCGCATCCCGAACTATTGGAAAAAGAAACACTGCATAGTATTGCACTGTAATAAATATTGACAAACATATCTGCACACAGAAAACCCCACTGTAGAAGAGCAAGCATGTGTATGCATATAAGAGAGAGAGAGGGAAGAGAGGTTTCATTAATGGAGAGTCTCTTTCCACAGGTCTGCTGAAACTCTTCATGCATTTCTTCTACAATCAAGTAGATAATAAAACAACAACATGGGTGCCAATGGGGTTGTTCAATAAACAGCATGAGAGACAAGTCCATTCTCTAGTATATTTCTTCATTATCACATGGTGAGACAGCGCAGCCTCAGCAGGGTTTACTCAATAAACATTTACTAAGAAACCTGCAGCATCTTAGTCAGCACAATCATCGGAGGCTCTTCTGAGAGTCTGCATATTGACTTTAAACTCCATCACTTTATCCTGCTGGAGGCAATTTTGAACTTTATTTTAACTGGCACCTGGACAACCACACTTTTCTCTCAATGTATTGACTTTATTATTGTAGGGTTTATAAACTCTCAGTAAAGTGGGTGCCATGCATAAAAGGGTTAAAAACCCTTGTCTCACATCAGCATTTTTTATCGATAAAGGGAATTCATTGTGTACACAAAAAGTGTTAAATTGACTTCTTGGTTTGTTGTATTGGTGCACGATACAGGCTCCTGTTGCAACATGCTTGATTAGTTTTTTCCAGAGGTGAGCAAAGTATCTAATTTCATTACTTAAGTGAAAGTACAGGTACCACTATAGATTTTTACTTAAGTTTTAAAAGTACATCTTCTATCACCGCATTGTTGCATTATTGCCACAACACATACAGTACCTAATGCCTCTGACTAGCTTGGAGAATCTGTAGAATAAGAAATTTGTAGAATGTTACAGAATGAAACACAACCCGAACTGATAAAGAAAATCGGTTACTTGTTCATTTTTTAAATTAATTGTAAGACTACTCATAGATCTTTAACCCTTTCAAAAACTGAAACATTGACTCTAGATATGGCCATAGTTGCAAGCATTCCACAGAGCGTCTCCGTTTCTGTCCATTCTGCCATCAACTGATCATGTTCACGAAATGCAGTGCGGACAACCAATCACGTTTCAGAAAAGGGGGAATAACAAACAATTTATCCACAGACTTGAAAGTAACAAGTAATGAGATAGAAACGTAGTGAAGTGAAAAGCACGGTATTTGTCTTTCAAATATAGTGAAGTGATATGTTTCCAGAAAAATAATACTACTAAAGTACAGTACTCAAGTAAATGTACTTCATTACTGTCCACCTTTTTGTGCTGTCTAAATGCCTGGATATTTGTCTACAAATTTATTGTCTCTAATGTCACATAACAGACCTCTTTTTGGGGGACAGTTAGTAGCATGACAGTTAAAGAGTTAGGGAGTTCACCCTGTGATCAGAGGGTTGTCACTTTGAGTCTAGGATCAGTAAAGGTGTCACTGCAGTAATCATAAGCAAGATAACATCCCCAAGTACTGCTTCCTGGGAACTGCCATAAAGTTGCCCAGTTCTCCTTCACGGATGAGTCAAATGCAGAGGTCACACACTGTGTGCTTTGCCGTGATGTTTTCAAATAATCACTCACTCACTCACTAATTTTTTTTTTGTCTGGTAGATGTAAGTCTTACTGAACGCAATAAAAATGAAGATATAAGCTAAAACTAGCTCACCTGTTAAAACTGACATAGGATATAAGAATTCCCTCAGGATGTTTGAGCAGATAATCCCCTCAAAAATCTGTGTCCAAGAACCAAATTTTAAATTAGTTGTGTTCTATATAAGAATTTCTTTGCACAGTTTCCACTGATGTTTAACAAATGTGTCTATCAAAATGTAGTGACAGTGGAGCTATAATTGTTCATATAATTGTTTTTGTGAACCAGAGATGAGCCCCATTTCTGCAACAAATGATCTGTACATCTTTCCATATTCAACATTTGAAGCTAACCTCCCACTAGACTGCACTTTGCAGGATTCAGACCTTGGCCCCATTAACCTAAAACATGACCACTTTTCACACAAGTGTGCTTGACAGCCTCTTGTAATGAAACCTTTCATTTAACACAAATGTGTCATGGACCTGAATATTAATTCTTAACTCAATGGGCTAAAGTGCAGAATTTAAAAAGTTTCTAGGGTCAACAGTACTCTCACCTATCTACAATTTGCTGTGGAAATGATTAAGAGCTACAAAGTTCATGAGCAAAAAATTGCGTTGTTGTGACAATGTTATTACAGGAAAAGTGGAAAAGTTACACAAAGATGGGGTGTAATGTCTTTGGCCCTGTGCAGAGAAGAAGCCTATTGTATGTGTAAAGTGTGTTTAATTGAATTTATTAGAAACACAAAATGAGCTGTTTCTGACTATATTAGAAATGTCCAATTTATTTCAGATAAAGACATTTCATTTCAGAAAAAAAATCATTTCACTTTACACTGTTAGAATATCTATTTATTTATAAATAAATTAGGTTAAATAAACCCATTTTTGGAAACAGATTCTGTTAAATATCCTTCTAAAATGCAGGCAATATTTTATGCAGTCAGTTTTCCTAATTAAGATGCAACATGTTTTATCTGCACAGCACAGCTAGAATATTCCTCCATTTCCACTATTCCCCCAGGTATCAACATGACTATGAATAAACATAAGGAACAAGATAGACTCTATACAAAGAGCAATTAAATCACCAATGAGGTTGCAGCCTTAGCATGGTTTCATGTTGACTTGCATGTTTAGTTGCTTTCTAGTAGCAAAGACCATGAAGGTGCCAGAAACATGAAACTATCCTGCTGCATTATGATTTTGCGGCTTAAATATGAGTGTTATGTTGTCATTTAGCATTTTGACATTACTAATCACCACTGGGCTGTTTATTTGTTTTCTACATTATTGAAAATAATATTTGGAATATTTGGCACTGCGTGCAGAAAGTAATTAATTCTCATCATTAGACATCAAAGCTGATAGTGCTAATCACTGATAGTGGCTAACGTATTAAATATAAAAAATGAGTGAATTCTGTTTTTTCTCTGTCATGCTGGCACATTTTAACCACACATTTGAAATACAGTACTAACATGCAGGACTGACCTTCCTAATAATATTGTCAGAGGTGGGCAAAGTAGCTAACTTCATTACTGTACAGTATTACTATTGCTCCAACATTGCCATAATATTTGCACAATTTCTGCACTGCCTCTACTATTTGCACAACCGTTAAACATGTATATATCACTGGTTACTTTTTAACTAACTATATCTGCACAAATTATTTAAAAGTATTGCACAGAATGGTTCTCCAATGCTGTTATATCTGTACAAACTTAAATTTCAGTCAGACTTTTTAAGAATACACTTCTATTAATAGACCAAATATCAAAATCTTTCATATTGAAAACTGTCAGTCAATTTCCACTTTTAGCTTAAAATGTATATTTTGTGTCCTATTTATATATTGTTTATTCCATGTGCCCTATCTGTTCTTTCTCTATTTCTTGTTGCACTGTGTAAACTGGAGCCGCGTCTTCTCGTCTCTCTGTATATCTGTACAATATATAGAAGAGATAAAGTTTACTTTGACTTCTTAAGTGAAAGCACAGATACCACTAGTCAAATGTTACTCCAATATAAGTGAAAGCTGTAGTAAAATGTTTACTTAAGTTAAGATTTTAAAATATTTAAGTATTAAAAGTACATCTTTCACCGCGTTGTTGCATTATTGCCACAACACTTAAGATCTAAGGCCTCTGACTAGCTTGCAGAAGCTGTAGAATATTACAGAAAGAAACACAACCTAAACTGATAAAGAAATCCAGTCGTTAGTGTATTTTATTAATTGTAAGACTACACACTCCCACAAAACAGTAGTGTTCTGACCCATCTCTGGCAGTGTGCACACGTGTATGTTAATCAGGAGGACAGTGCAGTAGCTGTAAATGGAGCCTGCTCACAACATAAAAGCAACATGCCAACCTGCTTAAGACCCAGGTCTACACCTACAGCTTCATGACTTTCCAACTGCAAAACGACAGAACTGTCTAAACTTGGTTTAAAAGTCAGTCTACAGGTGTGATGTAATCCTACTGATAGACTGTCACCTGCCAAACATCCAATCACATTTTAGAAGAGAAATAACAGCCACTTTATCAACAGATTTGAAAGTAAGGAGAGCCTTAATAGAAATGTAGTGAAGTAAAAAGTACAGCATTTGTCTTTAAAATGTAGTGAAGTGGAAGTCAAGTTTCCAAATAAAATACTACAAGTGAAGTACAGATACTCAAACTCTACTTAAGTACAGTACTCGAGTAAATGTACTTAGTTACTGTCCACCTCTGAATATTGCAGTACATGTCATGGAGTCAGGAGAACGCACTTGCAGGTGATAAAGAGGTTCAGGAGGAAGTAGGCAGGGTGAGACACAGTGAGGGTAAAAAACAGAACCAAAAAACACTGGAGACAAGGGGCAGTATATCCGGGGAAAAACAAGGATACAAAAACATACGGAAAAAAAAAAAAAAAAACACGGGGAGATTCAATACAAAAATATGCAGGAAAATAATGGAGCAACAACAGGGCAAAAATACAGGGAGAAAGACACTCAGGACAAAAATATACAACAAAATCCTCTCGGGGGAAAAACGAACAAATACGAGGAACAATAATCCGGGCAAAAGTAAACAGGAAGACACAATTGGACAAAAACAGTTTTTGGGCAAAACTGAAAGTAGCGAACTAACATACGACTCGCGCTCCCAGCTTACGATTCTAAAACAGGGAAAAATCCGCCGTGGATAAACAGAAAGAGCAGTAACCCAGGCTCCACGAAGCAAAACGCAGACGATCCAGACGCTTAAAGGCAAACAGCAGTCTGACCGGAACGGGGAAATTACTGGGAGACGCAAGCCTATTGAAAAACAGGAAAATATGAGAACAAAACCAGAAACCATGAACAACGAAAGAGACTGAAAAATACGCGAAAAACCAAGGACCGAAACAGACAACCAATACCAACGCATTTCATGAGGGCGAAAGACACAGAGAGACTCGGGTCGAACTTGATTAAATAATACGGGAGAAAGTAATTAACGAGTGAGCAACCCAATCCCAAAGAGAAAGCAAAACAAGGAGCAGGTGAAAGTAATAATAACCGCGGGGGTGCTTGAAACAGATCCTAACCTACTAGGAAGGGCACACGCAGTGTAACCAACAAACGCGGAAGTGCGCTTTCAACAGAGAGTGAACTCGCGAGGGCACGAAGTGAAGACAGCGAGAACCCGGAAGTGAGGAGCAAGCTAGCGGGGAAAGCTAAGGCTACCCGGAGACACACAAGGTGGACTAGAAACAACAGGAATGGCACCAAAAACCAGAGAACAGAACAAATACCACCAGGTCAGAACTCTGGCGACCGTGGGCGTGGCACGGCCCCGCGAGGGGGGCACGGCCGTGACAGTACCCATCATTGTAATATGACAGCATGTCTAAATCTGTGATGATTTCTGTGGTAATGGCAATCTTTGTGCTGCAGTGTCTTGGAGAAATGCCTGCCAGTTCATGTTGACATTGATCATGGCAGTACAGGTTAGAACATCACGATTCAAAATTCTTTAGTACACACATAGTCAGGAGTAGCGTTTGTGTTCGTGTAAACCTAGTTCACTTTTAAGATTAATTAACTGATTGATTAAACTAAACAAAGTTACTTCTGAGTCTCTGAGTTTAATCTCAAGAAAGCAGAGGAACATGGGTATGTTTTACAGGAAACTGTGCATTGCTTATGTGTTTAGTAAGAAGAATAATAGAAAAAACTAATAACCCAGATCATCATTATTGTCACATTTCACTTCTTAATACATCAGGTTTTATAGTGTAGCACTGTCCTCCAGGATCATCTTAATATACCTGATTTTGGTATTTATTGATTAAATTGACAGTATGTCTACCAGAAAACATACAGTGAAGTGAGTGAGCATCTGAAATGAGTGATTATTTGTCATTCTGAACACACTACAGCACACAGTGCACCACACCGAAATGTAACCTCCCCATTCAACCCATCCATGAAGGCGCAGTGGACAGCTCCGTCAGCGCCCAGAGTGCAGTGCTAGCAGACGGTACCTTCTTCATGAGTACCTCAGTGGTATATTTACTGGTTCGGGAGTTGAACCAGTCACCTTCCAATTATGGGGCCAACTCCCTAAACACTACGCTACCCACTGCTCAGAAGTGTTGACAGTGCTCGAGGGATAGTACCTTGCTCATGAGTACCCTCTGGCCCTACATCGGCACTCTATGACCACTAAATCAGATTGCTTATGGTGGTGCTGGTGTTTTCAAGTCTATCTTTAATACAGGTTTTAATGATTGATAAAGGATTATGAAAAGTGAGTGTACAAGCGGTTAATGTGTTTTCTGGTATGCAGGTCAATGGCAAGTGAATCTGACTGAGTAACAGTCATAAGAAGCGAAAAGTGCTAATGACAGCATCTCACCATGAAGTCAATCCCTGTGTTCTGTGTAGTGTCAGGTTTGATCAGCAAAGCATTTGTTCAAATGTCACCTCTCTTCATTGGTTGTTGTTTCTAGTCACCACAAAGCATCCTAAGAGAGAGAAGTGCAGACATGAAAACAGCATTCTGACAGTGACATCAGGTTGGATCTCTAAGGCATTTCTGACTGATGAAGCTGAAATGAGGCTAATTAAATGGAGGCAGAGATCGGCAGGTTGTTTGAGTTAAGCAAAGAGTAAAGCTTTGGCTGATGATGGTGAGTTGGAAGTGAAATTACTTGGAAAAATGTTCAGTCTGGATCATGTTGTGACCAAGTTTGGGCTCTCCTGTAAACAGCTTCCCTATTGACACAATTATTCAGGGTTTAGCTCCACTACTGGTCTTCTTGAGGTCCATGTTTAAAGCGAGCCACATTTTGGAACAGATGGTCAAATCTCTGGCCTGCAGCTCTGGCTGAGCTCTGCATGTGTCCAGCTGCCCTTTTGCTCCAGTGGTTCACTCAGGACCTGCTCAACACCAATCTGTTTTCTGTCCTCTACACATGGTCACATGGTAGAGTGTGACAGGATGTGAGGTTTAGTCCGACCTTTTTAATGTCACATTAATCTGCCTCTCAGAGTTCCACGTTTGACTTTGTTCAAAGACTAGCAGAACCACATTTCATTATCTCAAGCTTCCGGTAACAAACTTTTTTCCACCTTGCCTCTCAAGAGACACCACTCTTACACAGTAGATGCAGACCCAAGTGTGTTTTGGCATGACAAAATTTGAAAGATTTTATATGAAGAAAACGCATGGACAAAATGAATAACCTTAAGTCAAAACTGACATGAAAAAATGGCTTGGAAAATGGGACACAGTGAACAGCGGTTTCCTCAATCTGTCCACTTGCCATCTCTATACATTAAAGCAAAAAGTAGCATATTTTGATGAATGCACAGATATTCCTCCAGATATCCTAAAAAGAATAAATGTCTTCAAACTCGGGATCTGAAATAAAAGAAAGTCAGCTTAAATAGAATCTAAGAAAGAATGATTATATCAGTTCATAAAGTTAGTGCCAGTCAGGTGATAGCATAGTAAACCATATGGCTACTGACATCTTAAAAGTTTAATTGGATGTCATGGGAGTTCAGGCATTAATTAATTGTGTGAGCTCAAAGGAACAAAGGAAATAGAACCCCAGCTGTGAAAGCAAGTTTTACTTGCAAATGTAAAACACCTCCAATTACCATGTTTCAACTCAAGACTGATTGTGCATTTATAGTGCTTTTCATTAGTCGAAGCTAATCAGGGTAATAAAAATAAGGAAATTAAAGCATCGATCAATAATTACAGGAACAGGATTACAGACTAAATAGAAAACTAACTTTACTTTACTTTGGGTTGGTTTCTTGCTCATGGATTAAGCCTAGTCTTGGACTAATTTGTAGTACTAATAGAGATTTACCATTCCAACTCAAAAGTAGTGTAGGACTAGGCTTAATCCTCGACTGGGAAACTGGCCCACAATGTTATTAATTACTCCTCAATCAGGACATGCCCCCTCCCCTTTCATAGTATTACATTCATGATCACTTTACAGCAATCCATAGTGCTGTAAAGAGAGTGTAAATAACCTGAACTGAACTGAACTGAATTTCGTCAAGCTAAGCTTCTTTCTGCCACTGCAATCACAATATCATTTCCCACCAAGTTACCCCCTGTTTTTAGTTTATTTCTTTCACTGGTGCGCTTTATCGTGTCTATCGTGTTGTGCATCATGTGCAAAGATGAATACACATGCGATTGTCTTTTCTGTGCATGTTCACTATGTTTTTAAGCCTCAACTAATCAGTCAAGTTGTCTGGACGGCGCACATTATTGATACAGAATAGGTCAAATGCATGGCAAAATGCCTAATAAACATCATTTAAAATAAACAAAACAAGAGTAACGAGCCTGATTTGAATATGTAAGGAGTAGAAAGTACAGATATTCATGCTAAAATGTATGTAGTAAAAGTAAAAAGATAGCACAAAAATAAATAGTCAAGTAAGGTATAATTCTACTTAAGTACAGTAACAAAGTATTTTTCCCACCTTTCATTTATTACTTGCGCTGTCCAGGCTGCTACACTGTTATACGGATTCTACTCCATTTACACTGTTGTGTTGGCATTGCACAATGCACTTTAACTTTATAAATTATAACTTGCAATTCAGCCAAGGAGACCATCACTAGTTTGAATCAACAAGTGTGTTTATTTGTTTAAACAGTTTGAATGAGTATGTGAAAAGTGTTTGGCGGGAGCCCGTTACTTGGTCCTCGGCTCTGTCATCTCTGAAGCTGGCAGATCTGGCAAAGACAGGGCAGGAGACGAAGGAGCCTCTCCCGGAACCAGGACGGGGAGCCGAAGGTAGTAGAGGGTGGTGGTGTGCGAAACCGAATAGCTGTAACGGCAAAGAAGCATGTTAGATTACCCCTTATATATATGAAACTAGGATTAATGTGATTGGTTGCGCTGGAGCTCATTAGACCTCCTTGTTTGAATTTTCATATTCACTTTCATTGGTACATCTGTAAATCTGTTCATATCTGTATTATACTTCAGTGATTTAACATTTATATATATTTATTTGAAAAACATTTTCTATGGTTCAGGATGCAATTCGAACCCAGGACCTTCTCACTGTGAGCCGGCAGCTCTAACCACTGCACCACCCTGCTGCCTGAATCTTGAATTTTGAATCTTAATATTCAAAGTTCACGCTCTACTGCTCTCTCTGCTGAGGGTTGCTGAAAACCTGTTTGTCCGTGCAAAGTGAGCCTGTCACATTATTTGTGATCCTTTAAATGTTCTGGTAAATATCTTACCATAAAGTTAGGTGTGTGGCCCACCATAACTTCAGCTTCCACCTTTAGGCTTCTACAGCTACAAATGGGAATAAAAAACATAATGATAATTTTCCAGTTTGGGTAGGGAAGCAGAACCCTCTAGATGGGACTTATTATTGAAATGATGATATTATGAATATGCATTATTACTGGCCCTAGCCCAGAAAACTCCCAAGACATTTGGCTGAAATGCCACACAAATTTAATTGAGCGCCACTCGTGAGGACGGCACTGGCTGCAGCCCTTCAGTCAGCACCAAGCAGATGATGCATTAATTAGGGCGGTTCTGAGTGACTGGCTTTCGTTCATGCATGAATATGCAAGTGTTGCAGTTGTAAGGTCAGTAATCAATGCATATCAAAGATCCCCTTGCTGATTTGTCTAACTAATTGGGATGGGATAAGGGACATATTGCTCCCAATCGCATCTTTGGCCTTGGCTCAGTTTTACAAACCCTACCCTTTCCTCCCCCAAACCCTTTTGAAATTGGTAGGGAATGAAGTGCAATAACTTCAAAGTGCCATGAGAGAAGCATGATGTAACTCACGGATAAGCCTTAATAATAGAACCTCACATTGCTTCAAGGGCCCTGCCTCTTTCGTTTATGCCCCTGGCATTGAGGAGAACTTGGACACTCACTCATGATTAGGCTGTTTTGGATGAGAAGATCTTCAATGTCCTGTTGCACACTAGGCTAGAGTTTTTATGCCTCATTTGACATCTGACCATATTCACGTCCACTGCTCTGCGTGGGACAATATGGCGCTGTGTTTCTTTGCCAGATGTTTGCCTCAACACACCTTTGTGGACAGACGGTCTCTACGTGTAGCAGGTGCCTGTGTCTTTCCACGTCAGACAATGTGTCTGGCAGAGGAGCTTGGCATGCAGAGAACTTACATTTCCGCTGGTTGGAACTAAAAACATTTGCCAACACTTTTTTGTCAGGTATGAGTCTAGCTTCCCGTCAGACTTTGGGGCTTGTTTTATGTAAAAACTGGGAAATTGTGTCACTGCACATGTTAAAGCAAAACCACTTTACTAAATAGAATTTGCTAGTATTTGCCAAAAATGTCTGACTATAAACATTTCATCATTGTGCACAGCTTTGTGACATCCTGAGCTGAGTCTCCAGTAAGCTAATTACAGTCTAGGCAGCATATTACACACTCACAACACACAGTGCCTTTCTATTCATATAATTTCTCAGGAAAGCACAGGAACAAATATAGAAAATATTTTTAAAATTCCATTGTAGTGTGGACATCAAGTTTGTTCTACCCTAATATGGATTACACGGTTTTGTCAGATTTATTTTGAAGCTGCCAAGCTCTATTTGCACATGCTCGCACATAATGTTGATCTTACAAGCATTTACATAATTTGTTTTGCCAAATCAAATGGTGCATACATTTACTTTTGCATCCAATTGAGAACCCAAGCCAACTAGGAAGACAAAGAGAAAATGAAAACTTCAAAAAAAAAAAAGATAATCATTGTATCAAACAGCTAATAACAATTATTTAGTGATCTCTAGTCAGTGGTGGTCTGTTTATAACAAATCAAATCAGAAGTTGCACTACATTACTTTTCTTTAGAAGGATTACTTTCTATATTATTCACTACAGAAGCAAAACTGAGAAGTCTGCCCAAAAACTGTGAAGAATCAAAAGGCTGACTGGCGTGTACCACATAATGGCATTCACTGTATTTAAGATGCGTTTGCTTTCATATGCAGAGTTCCACAGTCTTCTTTATGCCCTTGTTAAAAACATGGGCTGTAAATTGACCAGAGTTTATAAGGTTGTAAATGTTGGTAATATATTGAACAGTGAATTAGGAAATTTCTGCCAAGTAAATCTTACAGATGGCTTTAAGTACTGTACAGTACCAGCAATATACTGTTTCCCTTAGAGTTCAACAAACAGGCATGACGGATTGACTGAGCATTCTACTAATGTCTTAGAATGCTGGGTGTAAAAACTATCTTGCAATAAATAAAAATGTTTTGGTGCCTTCTAAAATCACACACTCACAAAACCTTTGTTGAAAGCATTTTTCTGTTAATATGGTCTTATACAAAAACACAGAGTTTGTTAAATTTATTGTGGATAAATTCAACTCATTACTGAGCAGATTTAGGATGAATATAAGTTGCGACTAAGTCAGACATTTTAGTTGAAGATCAGAACTTGATCAAAAATTTCAAAATCTTGTGGAATGCCTCCTCAGAACACTGAAGTCTGTAATATTATAACAAAGACCAGATATGGAAGATTGTCTCCATTTTTATTTTTTTTTTTTACATCAGATCCAAGATGCACATTTGCATTTATTCATTTGGTCAGAATGTCAATCCTAGCCACCTTCTTCCAAGGTATATCATACACACACTGTGTCCAGTACACAGTGCAAGAGATAACAGAGTTCAGTGGGCCAAACAACCTTCTTCCATTGATCCAAGGACCAGTTCAGACTTGCAAGTCAATTAACACTGTTAAACAAGGGCTGAACAAGGGCAGTAAGTGGCTAAAACCCTGTGTTGATGACCAGAAGATTGCAGATTGCTGGGAGAGTCTACACACAGTGCCACCATTTGTTTAACCCAGAATTAAAGCCATTGCCCAAGACTATCTAGAAGTGTAAGTCACTCTGGATTAGAGCACTGGATTCATTTTTATAAATCTAGATTTACACAGGGTAACACACCTAAAATGCTCTACATTTTTGGAACAAATTTACTGGGAATCATATTGTTGTCAATTATATCTGCCATAAACATATAAAAAAGGAATAATCAATCTAGCTGACCTTGTTAATTATTCGATCGTATCCTGCAAACATCTCTCTCTCCCTGTCTTTTCTTCATTCTCTCTAACAGATAACAAGTAATAAGATGCTACTCTGTACCAGAAAGATTCATAAAAAAAATGGTTAAATTCCTGTCAAATAAAACAGTGCTACAACACATGAGACATTTTTGTTTGATTAAACACAACACACATTCACATTCAAGAAAAGGATTTGATTAATCATTTATGTACATGCCATACCTCTATTACAAATGAAAGTTTTCTGTGATGACAGTATGCATTATTTAGAATCCCACAGGGACTCCAGGTCTGACCCTGTACATTATTCATCCAACCCATTTCATATTTGCATTTATTCATTTGGTAAACATTGGTGTCTGGCAGAGCTTTTGAAATGCATAGAAGGTGGATGACATATTGATAAACTGGTGGCCTGAAAAAACCTTAAACCAAGGATCTCCTATTGTGCCACTTGTCCTATCCTGCCACTTGGAGCATCTAGCATATTTAGTCACAGCGGCTGTCATTACTGTAATTAAAGCAACGCTATGTAAGATTTGCTCGCAGCATACCAATACAGACAAGAAACGGTATTGCCTGTAACAACTGTCCTAAAAATCTGTGTCGCAGTAATACACATGTATTTGTTGCCAAGCCAATGAGACCGGAGAACTGCCTGAAGCAGGACAACTAATGTATGATTCAGTCTTCAGGCCAGGTAAAGTAGCCTTAGAGCATTTTAATTCAAACATGAATCTTGTTGTTTTATTTGTTGAAATATCAGAAACAAAAGCCAACTCGACAAAAATCGACAAATGACAAGGTTGTGTTTTTGTTATCATCTCAGCCTGCCCTATAACTGTTTGCCCATTGTGGAAATAGGCTATATTCCCACTGTAATGCAATGCTGTTTGCATGGTGATTGTAACATTATTATCCATATTGTAATGCCAAAAGTTGCATATTGCACAGTGCAGGCGATGCAGATGCTGTCAAACAATGACAAAGGTGTAAGTGAACCTATTGTGAGTTGATGTATTACCAGAACAATCTTGAAAATATAGTTTGAAGGGTGAAAAACTGCATTATATATTTTTTAGGTATTTTTATAAGCATCTTTATTTTGACCCTCATTCTTGTATGACAGAAACTCTTACATCTGCATTGTTTGTGAAAAGTCAAGTCTCTTGCACTTAATGGCACAGAGATTTATGGTGTATGGCACTTTTTATGCATATTTTAGTTGACCGTTCACAGAAGCAACTTTTTAAATTATGGCATTTAGCAGCGCTCTTATGAAAGTGAATGATTACTGATCATTGTAAACACAGCACAGCACACAGTCCACCACAACAAAATGTGACCTCTGCATTCGATCCATTCGTGAAGGAGCAGTGGGCAGCTGACATGGGTAGCACCCGGGGAGCAATGCTTGGGAACGTTAGCTTGCTCATGAGCATCTCAGTGGTACCTTTAACAATCCAGGATTCCAACCAGCAACCTTCCAATCACAGGACGAACGCCCTAAATGTTATACTATCAACTGTACACTACCAATTGCCCTTGTCCAGAGTTACTTATTTTTCTTGATTACAGAGATAGCCTCACTGGAGCAACTTGGGGGTAATTGTTTTGCTCAGAGGCAATGGTGGTTGTGCTAACAATAGGATAGTGTTGAATCTTGGCCTGTGGGTAAGCATTCTTTCTGTTCAAGCCTATGAAATGATTTCAGGAAATGATTTTTACTCTCAAAGAGAGTCCAATAAAATTTGTTTGTTTTGTTTACCATATGCAAATGAGTCTGAACTAGTGGCTAAGTTTCATTACAATAAATCTACGTAATGAAGCAACCAGTAGTAAATAACAGAATTTCAGAGTTTATTCGAGTCCATCTGTGCCCATATAAACACTTTAAGTGCTGCATATTTGCTTAGCTCAGCCAATCTGGCAATGAATGGAATAGATTGCCCATTTGTCTTCACACATCACCTGCCTTTTTTCTTCCATTAGGTACAGCAGACCCAATACTTTTTCTTGTTCTTCTTCCAACAAATACAGCCCATTTTATTTGGGAAAAACATAACATAAAACTTTTTTTAAGCAAGTGTAATCATAACTGAAGTTAAGGGTCATTTATATTACAGTGCATTGCTGTCAGTCCCTAGTTAGACCTCAAACTTGAGCATAAAAATTTCAGTGCTGTTTTGTTTTTTTGTTTTTTACTGTGACCCATGATATAAAGCTCAAGTTCAGTAACTTTAACCTGTAGAACTGATCTAAGGCCAGAGTGTGGGCATTTCCTCTGGGTCTCACGCTGTTTGCAGCAATGACTTTAATCTCACCCCCATCAGGACTGATGGCTAATTCAGTCCCTTGATGTGGTAGAAGGACATCCATCAAAAGGGCGGCACACCTATATAGTCCACACACCCAATCATAGTGACAGGCATGACTGCACTCACACACAAAATAAGTTTCAGCTGTTGAGGTGCTAAGGGTCTAAAGCAGGGAATGATGTGATGTGTCAGGGAAACTGGTCCAAACCCACAGATAGAGGTGAGAATGATGGCAACCGATGATAAGGTTAATCTGTGTCGGATCGATTTGAGAGTGTGAAGGAAAATGCTTTCCGAGTGTCCTCACTTCATGAACCACAGACATAAAAGCATTTTATGCCCCCCCAAGTCAATCATGATGTCTTCATTGACAAGAGCAGTTTGTTTTACCCTACAGTAGAAGAGTGGGTGGAGTAACAAGTAATGTAATCAACCTTCACCGTGTCCTGAAAATAGACATTTCTGTGATCCTGAGCTAAAAATATCAATAGACAAAAAAATAATGAAACCATTTCTATCTATCTATCTATCTATCTATCTATCTATCTATCTATCTATCTATCTATCTATCTATCTATCTATCTATCTATCTACACACACACTCAGTAAGATATACAGTGGTGGCCAAAATTATTAGAACACCTGACAGATCTGAAAATATTGACCTTTTTTTGCCTCCAAAACATGATTTGATTCCATAATGTTCATGAAATATGCAGATGGTTGCGCTGAGTACAACAAATATCAGATTATGTGAGTCCTACTGTTTTTATCCACTTTTAACTTTAATATTTGGTGTGTCCACCTTTTGCAGCAATTACAGCAGCACATCTCTCTGGCATAGTGTCAATATATTTCCTCAGAACTTCAACACTAATGTTATCCCATGCCTTCTGCAACTCAAGCCAAAGGCTTTTCTTTAAATGTACAATAGATCTGTCCAGTTTATTTTCCAACTCGCCCCAAATTTGCTCGATGGGTTGAGGTCTGGACTTTGAGGGGGCCGGTCCATCATTTTCAATGTTCCAGCAGACTCCTTTTGTCGCAGGTAGTTCCGGCAATAGTTAGAAGAATGTTTAGATCATTGTCCTCTTGGAAAATAAATCCAGGCCCAATAAGACAACTCCCAGATGGTAGTCCATGCCTCACCAGAATGTTGTGGTATACTTTCTTATCCATGATGCCATCAATTTTCACTAAGTCACCTGTTCCTGAGGCTGAAATGGCACCCCACACCATAATACTACCCCCTTCGCGTTTAACTGTTGGCAAGAGACACTCCTTTTTATTTCTTTCCCCCTCCCTCCGTCGAACGTACACTCTTCGCTTGTCGCCGAACTGTTCAAACTTGGACTGATCAGTCCACAACACTTTATACCAATCTCCCTTTGTCCATTTCTTGTGTTCTTTTGCAAATTTCAGGCGTTTCACTATATTTTTCTCTCTCAATAATGATTTCTTTGCTGCTATTCTGCCAACAAGTCCTTCTTCTCCCAGTCTCCGACGCACGGTTCTTGAGGACACTGACGCACCATTAGTCATTGTGGTGTTGATCTCGTCACGCAGTTCTCGTACAATCTTTCTTCTGTCCTTAAGACAGAATTTTGAGATGCTTCACTTGTCTGTCTGAAAGCTTCTTTTTCCTACCTGCTGCGGCCTCAGTGACAAACCCTGATGTTACCAATCACTTAATGAGCAGGATAGACCTTGCACATTCAAAAGAATCACTCAGCTGTGCCCTAAGACTCTTGAATCACCATCAGTTTAACCATGACCACACCTAACACACAACGGTGATTACACAAGCAGAGTTTGGTATGTCAGAGTAAATCAGTAGTACATTTACCAGTCTGGGACTTGAACTGGTGACCCTCTGATCACGGGCAGGCCCGGAACCACAAGGAGGCATAAGGAGTGGCGCCCCCTCAAGTGGATGACCCCACCTCCTTTACAGAACCTCAGATATCATATGAATTTTTATTTTTAAAATGATATCTTTTATAGACACATTAATCATTTGTTTTTATTTTGATTATAGGCCTATTATTAGTTAGACTTTTAACAAGTAAATATTAGAGTTTTTTACTTGTGGTGCCAGGTCTAATCACGGGACCAACTGGCATGCTACCAACTGCCAATATTAGCTTGAAATATACAAGACTCAAGGAATGTAGCTAATGACATATGTACTTCCATAGATGAGCATAAAATATTCAGTGACATAATCAATGATGTATGTCCTTGAATACATATTTTATTAAATACATTAGATACAAGTAATGTATCTAATGACTCATGTACTGTATTTCCATAGATAAGCATAAAATAATTGATAATAATAATACAGGACTGTTCAGGGGTGTGTTTCCCAAAAACATAATTGCTAACTACATTAGCAACTAACATAGTGTACATTAGCAATTATCATAGTGTTGTTAACGTAGTTAGCAGTACGTTAGCAACTATGCTTTTGGGAAACGCACACCAGTCTGGTTAGTTGTGTGATGACATATGCTACAGGTACATGATTCTGTATATCTGGCCCACAATTAAACCCAATACGGAATTGCATTGTCAATGACAAAAAACTCCTGAAAATCCCTTCAGATGAGCACCAAGCTTACCCTTTGTCTGGAAAGCCAATAGCTTGTGTTGGAGTTCCCCACGATAATTCCCCCTTCTGCGCACTACGTCTTCCCCCTACGCCTGTCATGTTTCAGCAGTGGGCTTAGAGAGAAAGGATAAAGCTTAGCTTTTATGATCAAAGTCTCTGTTCTCTAATATTTTTCAGCCTCTTACTGCCTACACCCTGTCTCCTCTATTCCAGGTGGAGTTGAGATCTCTCTGCTCCGCCTCAACCACTGTAACTAGAGACAGAGTGCCAGGTTCTTCCTGCGTGATTGGGCTCCCAAATGACTGACAATGAAGGCCATGGGCCTGAATTTTAATCATGCGCTAGTCACATCACATTAGGACACGTACAGATAAACCTTACTGACTGGAGCAGGCTACTGAAGTCATTAAGGCAGGCAAATTGTCTTGTGTAAGGATAGTATCAGAGATACTGTCTGTGAAGGGAGATTCCCAGCTAACAAACCATTTCTCTGTGATATGTTTGGACATTGGGTTTTGCTCTGGGTTGAACTGCTAGGTAATGTTTCGGTCTTTTGCTCTGCTAGGTTATGTTTCGTCTGAAATATACTGTAGATGGACATTTTGGAAACTTAATTAATGTTACAAGTAGTTCCTATAAATGTTTTCACTATCATGTATATTATGACGTCTGGAATACATTAAGCAGACGTCTAATTTTGGACCTGTGTATAAACTGTGAAACAAAACTGCAGTTGATATTAATTTAAAACGTTGTTACTGTTGAAGGTGTTAAGGAAAGGATACTATATCATTAGCTGCGTTCAAACATGGTAAATAAAACCTGAACATGTTTTTTTTGGTCCGTCTTAAAGTATGTATAATTGTTTTATAGATTTGAGGAATAAAACTTTTAAGGCTCTTAGCAACCCTGCTTCATCTTGGTTAGTCAACAGCTTAAAGTTGGTCCTTAATGACCTCTATTTTGGAAGGCTTTAAGATAGATCTGAATTTAAGTTCTGTTTTAGACTCATTTTCAGTTTGACCAACATCAGAATAGTAATAACTGTCAAATCTTAACCATCCATCTTACACATTTCATCAATTTGACTGGACAACCATCCATATCTTGTAAGACCTAAATGCCTGCCTGGGTTAGAGTCTAGTTTAAAAACCAATGCTAGTTTTTTAGCAGAGAACCTTAACCTATATTCCACATATTTCATTTAGCTAAACGTTTTATTTCACTTTAGTCATATATATATTTTTAAATGAATTTTAAATGAGTTTTAAAATGAAACATGTCAGTTAAGTAATTGCAGTTTTTTCAGTAACACACATACAGTATTGGCAAAGAAAAACAGAATAGCATTTCCCTTTTACTTACCTGAAGTGAGAAGGCCACAGTCAGAATCTGTCAGAGATCTGATCTTCTCATAAGTCATGCATTCTCACAAATTGGCAAATGAGAGACATTATTGGCAGCATAATATAAAACCATTGTCTTTTTTTTACTTAACAAATCATGCAAAAATATCAATGTTGCATTAATATTTGAAAACATTATTTTCATTTCTCACACATATTCTTTTCCAGCATATATAAAGTATAAGTATTTTGTGTTATGTGAGTATTATTATTGTGGATGTGTTCTGGCTATTCAACACATCGAGTAATGTTGCATGCATTAACAACAGCTACCTTACACACATCCACTGCCTGTACCTGCACATATAAGTCTCTATTAACAGTGCACCTCTGTCCAATTAACAGCCTGGCAGCACATCCTTACATAAACTGTTAATCTGCAGATGAATGTCTGCATACATTTCCTGCAAAGCCATGTGTTACCTAGAGCAACATAAGGCTGAGACCCAGGACTGATTAACACCAGATTTTCTGTGCAGCAGGTGGAACCTTTTGCATAAACCATATTTCCTTTTTCCCTCACCACACATATGGCTGTTATTACTAGACATTATTGCATTAGTTTATTAAATTAGTAATGCATTAGTTGTTATTGTGCTGATAATTTCATAAGTAAAATTATTTTTACTACAGTTTATTTTTTATAGTTATATTATTTCTGCCTTATTTTGTTTTACACCTATTTTTACCTACATTTTTATTTCTTATTTGTTTATAATTATGTATTTAACTGTAAATCATACATAACAAAACTACTGATTATTATTATTATTATTATTATTATTATTATTAATTATTATTATTATTATTAAAAAATAGTTGTAGTAAGTAATAAGATGTCAGTATTAACAACAACAAAAAGTATTGACAAACAGAAAGAATGTTTTTTGCTTTTTTTGAAAGAAGTGATCACTGAGTAATATTTTGGGTTTAGTGATTAAAATGAGGACTCATTCAAAATATTCCTCTGTAGTTATTCCTGGAATGGATATTAAGGGTACAGTCACAAACTGTATCTCATCTATTTCATGCTAGGGTGCCCATCTTTCATCTACCCTCTACTTTGTTCAGTAAGGAAAGTACACTAGTTATCAACAATTCCATGAAAGATCAGTTTAAAAGAGCCCAAAAAACTGGCTGTAGATGAAAGACCAATGGACGATTATTTGTACAAAGTTACCGTCTCACTTGTCTTGTCTCTAACACTTGTCTTGTCTGGTAATAAATGTAGAAAATAATAGGCCTGTGGTATCAATATAAATGTTAAAAGTTTAAATTAAGCTTTAACATTTGATTGCAATATCAGTAATACTTAATAGCATATCTTTTAACTGTATATGTTAAGGTAGATTTAAACATTTAACACTGAAAACATGTAGACACACACCACACCTGGCTTTGCAGTGCTACAGCGAAATGTGACCTCATATTTGACACATCCGTTGCAGGGCAGTGGGCAGCTAACATGGGCAGTCCCGGGGCAGTGCTTGGGGACGGTAGCCTTTCGTGAGTACCTCAGTGATATCTTTACCGGTCCAGGATTGAGTGGCAACCTTCCAATCACAGAGCAATCTCTCTAACCGTTAGGCTACCAACTTCTCCAGAAAACAGAAAACAGCTGAAAACTGCAGAGGATAGAAGACAATTTACATTTACAGCTTACAATTTAAATTTTGTGACCATTGACTTGTCATCTAGACAAACATTACTATGTGGTTTGTTGAGATAGACCACACATAAATAAAACTTTTATTCTTGAAATCTATTTTCCTGTATATAACAGGGTACATTACAGGAGTAAAGAATCTGACTATGATAGACATTTCATCAAAGGTTAAGATATTGAAGTTCAGGTAGCCAAATGCTGGTTTAGATGATACTGAAGATCGAACTAGCAGAATTTGGCTTGCAACAGCACAGCAGCAACTTGTTGATTACTAAAAATTTGCAGGTATTAGATTCAGACAAAACTGCTGATATGTTGCAAGAAAAGTAAAAATGGAAAGCAGTGCTATCACCTCATTGCAAATATGCTTATCTCTGCATTAGATGCTATCAACTTGATTAGACTCTGGGTTGCATGTGAAATAGAGATCGAGGGAGGGATGTGCGCATGTGGAATTGGTCAGTACAAAGGAGTGCAGATAAAAAGCCATATGGCCAAGTTCATGTAGACCCAAGATCTGGTGATAAAAGTTTAATGGTGAACCCTTCCTCAGATCTGATTCACATCTTCAATGAGGATCTCCACACACACCTCCCACATAATGACCAGGCAATTTAATTGTTGGTAAGAAATCCAGCCAACCATTTGCAGCCTGAAAGTTCATACAGGGATTTAGTCACAGCTGTTTTGAATCATTTTATCATTTTTAGCATGTTTCCTTAAGAGATGGATTTAATGCCTCTGGTTTTTGTTTTTATTTTCTTCCTATGTCTATATTTTTAGAAATTCATTTTCTACAGTAGACTTACAACAAATGATTAAGCAGAAATGTTCAACAATAAAATATTTTTCAGCATGAAAATCTCTGCATGCCTTAGGAGATTTCTGATTGGGTTCACTGTAAGTTTAACTTTTGTCTTTAGGTTTCTTTCAGAGGCTAAGTGTACTAAATTCTTAATAATCTGTTTTGACTGGTGTGGAATTCCTTGAGACTCCTTTATGTTCCTCCTGGGTTTCAACTGGTCATAGCTCCTGCTGCAAATGTATCTTATCTGAGAGGCGCTGATGCTCAGCAAGCTAGCTGTTCCTGGCGTCAAGATGTCAGAATCAATTCTTCTGAGTGATGCACGCTACAAAACACATCACCAGCACAAGTTAGTTCCCCATATTTTTTTTTAAACATGCTTCACCATAGTTTGATTTGACTAAATATTGCCAATCAATTAATTTAATAATACAAACTCTAAACCCCTGGCTGGCATTGGCCAGATCAGTGTTTCACTGACCTGAACTGACTGTCTAATAATAATCTTCAATTATGCCACTCTTCCATGAAATTTATTATGAGAACAATGTCTTGACTGTAAAGATTAGCAATCTGAGATGAATGCCACCCTTCAGAGAGCTGAGCAATGAGCCAATGCTTATCTCTTTAAAGTGACATCAAATGCCAGAAAAACCGCCTGGTCGCACCTCAGTTACTCCAAATGATGACAAAGAACACCATAGGCAGTGAAAGCGCTATAAAGAGCCATTATGCCGTGATGAACTCTCCTCATGGTTTAATTGATCCTAAAAATGACGAATAGCAGGAAAATTGAGTAACTGCTGCTGCAATATAGACATGGATTAAGAGACAGACAGGAATGCATGAGTTATGGAAGGGCAGAAGAAGAGTCAAATTGGGAATATGGGAATACAAGGACAGGTCAGAGAGCGTAGAAAAGATTTTTATAATAAATTAATTCATATAAATTAATATAGTAAAAACCCATCTTTAAAATGTTTGAATGCAGCTTCAGGAGCTCAATTTTTAAAATCACTTTATAGCATAAAAATAGATCTCCAAATATAACCGTCACTATGACAGCCAGTGTTAATATCACAAAAAAGATTGCTAATGGGCAGCACAGTGGTGCAGTGGTTAGCGTTGCCACCTCACAGTGAGAAGGTCCTGGAGTTTGCATGCTCTGCCTGTTTGTGTGGGTTTTCTCCAGGTGCTCTGGTCTCCTCCCACAGCCCAAAAGCAGCATGCACTGTATGGGTTAATAGGCTACTCTAAATTGGCCCTATAAGGTGTGAATGTAAGTGTGTTAGTGTGTGTGCCCAGCGGTGTGTTGGTGCCTACTCAGGTTTGGTCCCAGTTAGCCGTAAATCCCAGATAATCCCGTCCCTCCGCGACGGTTGGCATTAAACGATTTGGGATAATGACTGAATGAATGAATGACTAATTTAGCTAATAAATAATGTCAGTTGTTAGAAGATGAGCATATATATAGTTTTAATAATATTTGCACTATCACTGCAGTTGTTCTTTTTATGCTAGAAAGATTTATACAGGATATTAAGACATTTCTGTTTCACATAATGAACAACACATAATGAATTTTACAAAATAATTCAAAAACAAAAGTTCCATGTTTAAAATGTATTCTTGTATTATGTACATGTATTTATTCAGGTTTTTAAAATATACGATTCAGTACAAAATGGTAGTTTATTTCTGACAAATGATGAGAGAGTAAAAAGCCCTCGATAGTGAATTTTTGAGCTTGTGGAGAAAAGGCCAAATGTAAAAGAAGGAAGAGTGAAAATGATGGAGTTGATCTCCAAGCACATATCCTCAATAACCTACGTTTCTCCTCTTTCTTCATCCATTTCTCCTAAGGGCACATAAGATGGGGAATATTCAACACTTTCTGCTTTATTGATTCATGTGTCAGAGTCTGATAGCCTACAGGAGAAACTGACGAACAAAAACCAAACTTTACTTCTATTACAGCAGTAGTGCAGGGGCAGAACAGTTATACTGGGACAGTAAGAATTTTGAGGTTACATATGCACTTTTATCATTGTTCTCACTGTGAGAATGAAAGATTTTGGAATGCATTACTGCTGTGAAGACTGCGCCCGGAACATTTGGAAGAACTAAAAACCTTTTCCTCTAGCAATGCATTTCCCTGTGAAGTTTGTCTGGCTTATGCTGATAAATAAATGAACAGAGGAGCATGTACGCTGAACCTCCTTGTGGGCCTCAGGGTTTTTAAATTTGCATGCGATCATAAGATCCAGCACCCATAAGGCATGTTAGTGTGGTGGAAGCGTTCTCAGCTTCCAGGGAATGCTTAAGGTTCTTGGACCAAACACATGCTGCCTCCTAACATACAAATATCTTTCATGTAAATGTGGTGTTACACTTAAGCAACTGACTTGGTAATTTATATCATCTACATGGATTAGTCCTTTTAAATGTCTAGTAAAGCTAAATTCAGACACATAATTACATGTAAACAGCCACTAATAGTTTGTATCACATAATGCATGACTTTCTTCCAGGCAATACAACGAATTCATGAATTTTACATCACTTTAGGATGAGTCATTTAAAACTCCTTTAACAGAAAACAGATTTTTATTGCATTAAATAAATAACTTTTGTAGAGGCCGCAGAAGTCATGTCACCGCTAGGCACCAAAACATTGACCGATGAGCTGTCCGATTATGGTCAACATTACTCCGAGCATTAGAGATGGAGTATAAATGCAAATCTGACTGATTTGTTATCGGATTGTCCAGCCCTGTACAAATAAGCATTGCGGTAACACTGTGAATTATTGAAAGTGAGCTTCTCTCCCTCTAGGACATTACGGCATTATCTCCAGGTTGTGTCTGATGAAAGCAGAGAAAATCATCAAAGACTCCACTTACTCACGTCATCAACTTTTCTCTCTGCTACTTCCAGGCAAGTGTTTACCGCATCATCAGGTCATGCAGCAGTAAGATCGGGGAGAGCTTCTGTGAGAATGCTGCTGAAATGGTGGCCTTCTTCTATACAAGCCTACATTACGCAGATAGCTTCTACACATGGAATCACATCTCGTTAACTTTGTGTAGTGATTACTAGGGATTTAACCCTTTCATGCACTGAATTTTAGCCATAGGTCAACTTCATAGTATTGGGTGGTATCCACTCAAATTAGTTGCGAAAGGGTTAATATCTGTCTGATTTATATATATGCAGATTCAAGTATACATATATTTTTAGTATACATTATGCATGCTTCTCCCAGTGCTGTCTACACATACACTGCCACTTTCAAACTGCAGGCACGCACACACACACACACACACACAACACTTAATTCTGTTTGTGAAGCATTTTGCAACATGTATGGTGAACAGTGCAGCTTTATTATATTATATTCAAATATTATGCTGAAACTTATGATAACACCTTGTGAAAAGGATGGCTTCAGGAGACTTTTCCATGGGAACGATTGCAAATTCTTCAACCAGCAGCATTGCAGTCATCGATGGTGCTGTGACTCCCCGCTTAACTATGAGTGTTCGCCATATCTTGTCTTCAGTTGTCCTCTTCTCGTGCTTTGCCTGTGTTGAGTTATTTCTGCCTCCCTGCTTTGTCTTGGTATATTTTCTTATAATGTTCATCTTCAGGTTTGTTTTTGCTGTTTCATTTTGTATCTGGCATAGTTTGTCTGCTTTGTTAATAAGACAGTTTACCACCATAGACACTGCTCCAGTCATCTGGCCTTGCCAAAACAACATAACAGACACCATGTTACATAGATGGTGTAGCATGATAAGTCCAAAGCAATAATCAATATAGGTTGATTGGCGACTCTAAATTGGCCCATGTAGGTATGATTGTGTGAGTGTGTGTGCCCTGTGGCCCAGGGTTGGTTCCTGCCTTGCGTCCATAAGTTCCCGGGATAGGCTCGGTCCCCCCCATGACCCCAGTTGGGATAAAGCGGTTCGGATAATGAATGAATGAATGAATGAATGAATGAATGAATGAATGTTGTATATGTAATAATATGTGTATGTATATGTATAATAATAATAATAATAATAAATGATTCTTCATAATTAGTTTATTAATTAGGGTGATTCTGGATTCTGGATTCTGAATTGAAACATGGGCAAATACCATAAAATCCTACAAACCTCTTAATTTGAATTTCTATACCTTTGTATGGCATTTTAGCAGATGATCTTATTCGAAGCAGCTTCCATCTCCTGATCCTCCCTATGAGAACTTGGGGTTATGGTTCTTGCTCACAATTCCAACCCGCGGCCTCTTGATCCAGAGGCGAGTGTCCTAACCACTAAACCACCAGCATCTACATTGACTTACTGTGGTAGGGAAACTATTATTTACGTGCTTGCTGGGCCTTAAGCAGGTGCTTTTGTATGTTCAGGCTTGGTCAGGTCACTGTTCACTGTTCACTGCACCAATGCGGTTTGCACTCGGCACTTCAAACAGTCATTGCACCTGTTATCTGTCTTCAGAGTTAAATATACATATACTCAGGTATATAACTTCAGTACATATTCTTTTTATTCACATATACATGTAGATACACCTGTACCCGGCACTTGGGTCTTTAATTTAATTATACTCCATGCCTTCTGCACATAGGTAGCTCTATTGTATATTGTATATAAGAAACAGTTATTTATTTTTATCTTTATTCCCTTAGCTCCCTTTCAAGTTTGTATTGTAACTCTATTTTATTCTAACTTTATTTTAATTTTGCCTAAATTGCACAATGAGAGGCGGATCAGGATACATTTCACTGCTTGTTGTACCTGTATAACTTGCACGTGACAAATAAAAGAATCTTGAATCTTGAGATCTTGAACTGTGTTCTGACTACAGTAAACGAACAGTAATCAACCATATTGTTCATCTGTTCAAAAGAATTAATGTGGGTTCTGTGGTATGACCTTTGAAACACTAAAGATCCCTTTCCACCACCACCCCTCTGTGTAGACTAAAATTAGCGAATATTCAGCACTTTCTAAGCACTTTGTAAAGTACATGCCCCAAATTATTCCTGCTTCAAACCATGAATAGGAATGAATAAACGATACTATGTACAGAAAAACTTCTAACCCATATGGTTCATATCCACAATGTAGCAAAATAAGAGCCCAATTAGTATAAGCATCTGTATGAATTGTAACACAACGATATACACAGTATATTGTGGTTGCAATCTGTAGTGTGATTTATACATATGCTGGTCGCATATGCATGTTCTTTTTTTTCTATATGATTCAAATGCGGTACCTAACAGTGAATATGCATATATTTTAGATATCTTGTTACAGTTAAAAGGTTTAATATTTGCTTTCTTATAATGAAATATATTTGGAACTTGGTTTCCATGACTTGTCAGCCATCCGACTTGGACACCGAGTTCAAAAAATCAGCCACTTTCATGAGACAGCTCGAGCAAGTCAATTTACTTAGTTTTAAACATGCATATTATTTCGTGGACCTTCATTACAGTCCTCTGGGAACAGGTTGTCAAAATACACATATTCTTCACTCAAGTAGTAGTGAAAAAGACTCTAGTATAAGTTGAAGTATTGACTCGACTTCTTTTTCAAGTTAAAGTGAATAGAAGAGGCTCTAAAACATACCTATAGTATAAAAGTATAAAGGTCCCTTGCGAAGGACAAACTCACTATTTTAGAGCACAGCTGACTGGGCTCCATGTCCAAGCGTAATATAGAGCGCAAGCAGAGAAAAATAAAGCCACATGAATACATAGCTCCACTGGCCCATTGCCTCATTATACATAGTGAAGATTACACACTCTATCCTAAACATATCATTCCAACAAATATTATAATTGCTGTAAGGCGGCTGTATAAATAAACTCAACTGAACTGAACTGAATTTTGTCAAGCTAAGTTTCTTTCTGCCACCATAATCACAATATCATTTCTCAACGAGTTGCCACCTGGTTTGGTCGCGGTTTTATCGTGTCTATCGTGTTGTGCATCATGTGCAAAGATGTATACATGTGATTATCTTTTCTGTGCATGTTCACTATGTTTTTAAGCCTCAAACAATCAATGAAGTTGACCGGATGGCTCACATTATTGATATGGAATAGGTCAAATGCATGGCAAAATGCTTAATAAATATCATTTAAATTAAACCAAAACAAGAGTAACAAGCCTGATTAGAAAATGTAAGGAGTAGAAAATACAGATATTCATGCTAAAATGTGCGTAGTATAAGTTAAAATAAATAGTCAAGTAAAGTACAGACACCGAAAATTCTGCTTAAGTACAGTAATGAAGTATTTATTCTTTGTTACTTCCCATCTCTGACCGGCGCAAAATATTTTCATCTGCAAAGGTTAATATAGTGCACATGTGCTGATGCAGTGCTAACACACAGAAAGTCTTCAGAAGGAATGCAATACTTGGACAAATACAGCAGAAAATGCTACCAAAAAAATGTTGTTTTCTAAATGGTGCAGGAGAATAATACAATAATCAGATCTGTACCCAGGTTTCCATTTGTCTGAATTGTTTGGACTGTCTTAGTTTCCTTGAGAATGTTTGTTGTGTGATGATGATTAATATGCAGGTTGCAGGAAAAAAAAAAAAGAATTCAATGGTTGAAAAGAAAGGCGGGTGATCATGGCCTATTCTTCTCTCTGAGTCCTTGAGGGTGGGTGTGATTTCAGGGGCTACCAGTACACAGAGAAGCTAAAGAATAAGTGTAGTGTTATGATGTCCTGTCATCTCACAAGTACATTCTTGTGCCAAAGGCGTTTATTCAAGTTTTACTAAAGCAAATCCTAAAAAAACAATTCAAATTCCAGATTAAACTGAAGCAGCTTAGATTTGCATAAAAGTCCTAGTTTTTCACAGCAACGGGAGATAGAACCAGCACAACCACTGTAGACAGAACAACACTACATGCATATTTCCTCCTCAATGACGCAGTGCTTAATAACCCAAAGGGGTATCCGCACCTTGTGGCCCCCTGAGGTGGAACGACCAGCCAGCCCAAGGCTAAGCTACTGGCTATAAAATGAGTCTGTTACTCCATTTACCCAACTCCTTTGATTAATGGCAATAAGATGGCATTTTTAGAATGTAAGATCATGCCTAATGTTTACTGATAATGCTCAGTAAATATGGTGACTTTTCTGCATTGCACAGATTGTATTATGCTTGTATTTCAGAGACAATTCCTAAAATAAATGCAAAATTTAAATGCAGTTTATTCTTTTTCTTAATAGTTTATAGCAGTCACATTACATCAAGATGTCTTTGCTAGAGTCTTAATGGAAAACTATCACACTTTGAAAATAAAAATAAAAATGCAAAAAAAGAACGAATAAACGCTGGATAAAAATAACACATTAGAAATCCTTTACCATCTCATCTGACAGCAGGAAGTATGCACTTTAAATGTTAATGGAACTGTAATTACATTTTTTAGACCTTTCCAGCTGTTTTAATTCCATTAAAAACGTTATATAGCCGTAAAGCAAGGGTATATTCTGAGCTCATACAAATAACTTTTCCCTTTTTCTTCCCTGGTTGAGCTGTGCATTATGCTTGCAGTTCACATCTTTAAGTTGGGAAAAAGAGCAGTGTGGCAGAAACATGTCTTAGCCTTAACATGGTAAAGATAAAAGACATGGGCAAATGATGTGGGAGGTGAAGATCTGAACAAATATGTCGACTGCATGTCAACATCTTATCCCGTTCAGCTTGACCTACACGCAGACGGAGAGATAAAAAGGCCAACTCTGTCTAGTAGTGAATGTGAGCATCTAAATCCAGCAGACGACATTGAGGACATTCTGCCTGTACAGAGTCTCTTGCCACTGAGCAGCTCGGTGGAGGTGGAGGAGATGACATCTGGTGTAATTATGAGGAGACACTGATTTTACTCACTAATGGACTAATGATGAGATTCACTGCAGCTGATTGGGGAGAAAGTGTTCTCAAGTTTATGGTCATCACACAGAAAGAAGGACAGATGGCTTATGATTTTTAATGTGTTTTTCTTCTTCTTCATCTTCTTCTTCTTATTATTATTATTATTATTATTATTATTAATATTGTTATTATTTCATGTTAAATGTTGCCAGGAGAAGCTCCCACATTACTGCCAGTGTCTTTCATGCCTCGGGTGAGTTACACCACTTCAGCTCTGACTAATGTGGCTTGGGGATGTGGAATCCAAACACAACATTATTAATGCAAAACCCGCAGTGTTATTAGTGCAGAAATCCTCCAGTGGAAAATTACTAATGACTCACGTCCACCCACCGTCACAAACATGAACAGTTTTTTCTTTTTCTTCCTCTTTTTACTTCTCTTCTTCTTCCTATTATCATTCTTATTATTTGTATTCATTATAATTAGCATGATAGGAACTAGTGTTAGTAGTGTAGCGGCAAGTAAAGTATGTTATGCTGGCGTCTAAATCTAATTCCAACTTTAATCCCAGCAACTCCAAAATCTTTCTTTGTTTTTAAAGAAGATCTTCAGCTCTTTCTGTTTGTTTAACATTTCATCATGTAGCCAGATCAGTTTCCCCTAACATTTTTGATCGGGTTGATCTCTCTCTTCCTCACACATACACTTTCACACATTTGCCTTCTCTGTCCTGTCTCCAGAGATGCAGCCGTCCTTTTTATAAAACTCCAGACAGATAAAGGCCTCCCCCAGGAGTATGACATGACTCAAGCGGCATCACCACGTCCGAAAGGTAAAGCTGCACTCTTCAAATGTCAAACTCCTGTCTGCCCAGTGGGGCCTGAGACCTTTACTGTATTGTTGATGTGCGCATGATGCAGCCGGAGACCCTAAAATAGACGGCCTCTGCATTATGTATGACCCTGTCATCGCTGATAATATTCTATAAAAAAAGCCTTGCACAAAAAAATAAATAAATCATCAAACATAGGCATAGCAGTCACTGTGACAGATGGCACCGAAAAACGCTTCCAAACATGTCTGCGTAAAGGATGAGGTTTAATATTAGTCATTTGTATTGCATAATATGAGATGCACAGTGTATTCACAGAGGATAAGCTCAGCTGTAACTAATGTTGCACAGTCGTGGTGAGGATCTGAGCATTAAATCTGTAAATACACTCGAGGCGGTGAATGGCCTTTTCACAGGCTCAAATAATGAATGAATGTGCCGTATGCCTAAGTGAATTTAACCATGTGCACTGGGGCAGGGACAAAAGAGGAATAAGAGTCAATTTTACATCCTTTCTGAGGCTGATGTTTTCATTATCTGAAATCCCCGTCTGGCTGTAAGTCATATACACATCGCAGAGAAAGCACAGAGGGCCAAATCAATCCCACATCGATCAGAGGAGCGGCAGAATGAGGGAAGGAAAACAGGCTAATCAGATAATATAGCACTGAATACTTGTGCTGCCATTTTTGGTGCTTCATCCCATTCAGCGAGATGGAAGAAACCTGATTTTATCACAGGCCAAAGGGCGATGAAAATGCGTTTGTCCGACGTAAAACGGCACCCCAGAGTCTTTCGGGGTACAAAGTAGAGGGTGTGTGCCATCTTCTGGCCAAAACTGCAGTAGCAAATAGAATGAGAAAAAGGAGCAGGTAATGGACGAGAACAGAATATCAATAGTGTCTTATGTCTTTCATTTTTATAAAGCAAGATGCTGAGTCTTTAGCGTGAGAACTACAGTATTAGAATGCATACAGAATATTCTATTCAATTCTTTTTAAAGGCACATTCATACTATTCCTACTGCTATGAATGGAAGATATGATTGTTTTAGTAAATTATTTGTATTAATATACCTTAATCATTTCTAGTATGTATGTATATATGGCTTTTTCTATGTACCATATATAAGCAAGTGTAAGTTACAACATATTACTATGGTAACATTTTGACGTACTATTTTCGTACCGTTTAGTATGACGTGAGAGTGCAGGTGTGGAATATGTGTGGTGTATTAGCTCCTTTAATAGAAACATTTATTCAGCTTTTGCTAAAGAGGGGGCATCTGGTCTCCTGCTGCTTGTTTATTAGATTCAAAAATCAGGTGAAATGAGAAAAATATGCTATGGGTACTGTTCCACAACCCAAATGTTTGAGAAAATGAGGCAGTTTTTCTATCTTTAGAGTTTTTTATTTTATAGCCTATGTATAAATGTGCCTAATTTGTATTTACATTTGCTTAGTATATGTGTCTTATTTGTTCTTTATACTGTAAAAACTGAAGCCATGTCATCTCGTATCTCTATATACTTACATATAGCAGAGATGACAATAGTTTACTTTGACTTTGAAAATGCATATTTTCACACACACAACACATGCACGTTAGGAACTATGCACGTTAATTCCAGGACATAGCAATACTCATGACTGGTTCTCGCCCATTGGCCACACTAGGCAAGGTTGAATGGTGGCAGCCCCCAAACCCTAACCCTAACACCTAACCCTACCTCAATAAAGTGTTTAGGATATTTGGGAATTATGTATTTTTATCATAAGTGATACTGGGTAGCAAAACGGCAACGTTATGAGGATGATGTTGTTTGATGTTGACGAGGTTGTTCAAGTTGCTGTTTTACTTCGTTCATTGTCAGTGTTTTGTGTCAGTTTGCATTCAGCGATATAGAAGAGATATATAAAGGGCACAACTATACCAATTGCTGGCCCTGACAAAAATTAATTAATTAAAAAACAAAATTATACTCTTTAAATTAAGGACAATGCAATCATATCAGAATCGACAGATAATTGTTTTTTGTAAAAGTCAGACCAAAGCTTAGATTTGTCCAATATTTCCGGTCAATATTTGATGACGCATTTACTGTATATCGGAAAGTCGGTGCTTGTGCCAGGCATGCCCAAAGTCTGAGGTGGGCTTTTTATAAGGCTGTTTTTAACATTCTCTAATTAAGAAAAGGGAATGTACACTGAGTCGGCTGCTTTTAGTAATTGTTGTGTTGATAACTTCAGCCAGTATCCTAGTCTAATATTCCCTAAATCTTTAAATTTTTGCAGGAATTGCACCACTAACATCTGATTATTTCAACATCTTGCCCTTTGACAGTGCATTCCAAATGATCTGTATTTGCTGCTTAGATTTGAGCGCATAAAGACAAGAGATTTTGCTTGTGAAAATTCCACTGCACCTAGAATTTTGTTAATTAACTGTTTACTGCGGTGTGTTGGCACCTGCCCAGGGTTGCTCCCCTGGGAGAAGCTCTGGTCCCCCTGCAACCCCAGTTGGGATTAAGCGGTTCGGATAATGAATGAATGAAAGTAACTGTTTAAGAGATCAACATTTTTTGTAAATACTCAGGTGACTTTGATTTTGTAATTAAGGGTCTCTGTGAAGACCTGGAAGGAGAGTCCCTGTATGCAAGTCTATCTGAGAGAGAGAGACTCCCTTCTAGATGCAGACTGTGACTTTACATATATAAAGACTGAAAATGGCATTAAAAATGGGTAAAAGATTGATGCGTGGCTAAGAACTGAGCACAGAGAGCAATGCTACCATATGCATACACACGTCTAGACTTTATTTGAGCTATTGAGTATGTGATAAATTAAACTTTTTTTCAAAGTTTTTTCTCTACTACTGTCGCCAACCTCATCTTTCAGACTCCTTAATCAATTCAGAATTACCATAAGTTCCAGCAGAACAAGTACAGGAGCAGAGCAGAGAGATATTGTTATAAGAAAATATAATTTGTTTAAATGTGACAAATTTCACTGTGGCTTTTCAAGGCAATTTAATAGATGTATAAACTTAATTTAGCTTCAACATCTATTTTCCAACTTAAAATACAGTAGTTGTATACTGGCATTACCAAGAGTTACTAAGAGCTATAGTGGTGGTTCCTAACAGATGCATGTCGTTAAACTCCAAAATGACAATGAGACAATGTCTGAGTGAACTGACCACAGTTTATTGCCTCATTTATCTCTACTATCACTTAGTTAACATTGGCATTTGCCATCAAAAAATAACATCTGTGCATTTTAAACATTTGCATTCATCTATAAGCTTGATTTTAACTCCTGCTGCTATCGTTGTTCTTCCACCCATATATAGAATGTGGAAGATCTGCAACCCAAACCTCAGCTTAATTTGGATCATAATAGTGGGGTACTTTTAACACTTTGAGGGTTGCATCTTTGGTGTGACTAAAGCTCATTCCTTGCAACTCGCGAGCTTTAAAGATACTCTTATTTTTTAAATGATTATCAGTTTAGAACTTTCAGAGTGCACTGCAGCAGATCTCATGCACATTCAAAGGAAAAAGACAATTCCACAATCATAATTGTAGTTTAAATACCTCATGTAACTTAATTTTCTGCCTCTACTTTAGAGTTAGAGTGATATTTTATAGTGTATTTATATGTGCTTACTCTATGTACCTATATTCTTATTCTATGTGCCTTAATTGTTCTTTGTACCATAGGGCCTAGAGTCACATCATATCGTCTCTCTGTGTACTTGTACACAATGGAGATGACAATAACGTTTAACTTTAACAAGGTGGATGGAGAAGGAAAGGCAGAAATCCCTCCAACATTAGATGTTTATATCAGTGACGTCTTAAATGGAATCTGCAACACATCCCATTTACTTTGCCTTTTATCTGCTGTTCATTTTCAGTATAGCTGAAAAAGTGCACCTCACACTATTATTGTTTTCAGTCACAAGCAAACAATCATGCGTCTTTAATGTCACCCACTTAATTCATATACATTGAAAACTTTTGAATGCCAATGCAAGTGTGGTGTGTATGAGTGAAGTTGGAATAGGAACTTAAACAGCAATGCATTAGGAATATGCTTCAATGATCATCGCGTGGCCCTGGAGAAGGAGAATGAAGTAGGATGAGAGAGCGTTAGCGTGAGAGGAGTAAAACGCAAAGTAGACTCAATAAAAATAAACAATACATCCTCTGTTGACAATACTGTAGTTGTAGACACATTAAAGCGTGTGTTATCTCACTTCTCCTGATGCATCACATGCTGCCACTAAGCCAAAGCGGCCTCCCTCCTTCTGCAGGCGATTTGCTACCATTGTGACCAGTCGGCATCCTGTAGATGGAAGTGAGTGGCCAAAAGCCAGGGATCCGCCCCACAGGTTCAGCTTCTCCTTTGGCAGGAAGCCCACCTGGGGGATATTTGGGGGTGTATGTGATTGTGACAGCTTAACCCACAATCCGCCAACCCTACACCCCTGTGCATGCAGCTCTCCACACACCTTTTTATTCCTGCCCAGGTGTAATCGAGCAAATTCATTACAGTCCAAGACCTTTAAATTAACCAGCATTTGGGCCTGACAAAAAAGCATATTAGGACTAGCTGCAAGAATTGGTTAGAAAAAGGTCAGGTAAAAATTGGAGTGTAATTATCAGCTTATAGCAAAGATGCAAGAAATGGGAAAACAAACCATAGCAGAACCGCTAACTCACATACAAGAGATACCAAACTACATGTATGTTCTGTATTTATGTGGTAGTCTAAACAATCTTAGATTTGCTTTCTCAAGAAATTTATCAAGATCACCCATGAGTGACGTTATTGGCCTTTTTTTTAAAGTCCTGACTAATACTTGCTTTGTGGAATAATTCACTGCTCTGTGTTTCTCAGATGGACAGTAGAAATCAGAAGCACTCACAGCAGAAGCTTCGTGCAACTCAAAAACATCGATGTCTGCCATGGTCAGCCCACTCTTTTCCAACACCATGAAAATGGCATAGGTTGGACTAAAATATACAAGAAACTATCCTGAGAAAAACAAACTCAAGAGATGGGACTAGAACAGAAAAAACATGGTTGGAGGCTGTTGAAATGACAATACCAACACAGTGATTGTTTGTTAGTCCAATGCAGTCTTACTGACGTAAAAACTATTAGTATCAGTAAAAAGCAAAATGAGATTTCATTGTTATAAATCTTAATTTGCAAGGAAAGCAATACTTTCACCAACAAAAAAACTCTAAAGTCTGAGAAAGTCCAAATTAAAGTTTGGTGTTAAAGAGCAAACATTCTGTGAACAAAGTTCAAAACCCAGCTAAAGAAGGCAGGAATCAGAAAAAATAATCTTTCCTTTACCTCAGAAGTATCTGGTTTTTGGGAAAGCATGAAATGTTTTCATAGTTCCTGAAAGAAAAACACAACACTTTTAGTAGTGAACATGCAAGTGAGTCATTATTTGTCATTGTGAACACAGCACAGTACAGCACACGGTGCACCACAACGAAATGTGACCTCTGCATTTGACCTATACATTGACCCATGCAGTGGGCAGCTGATGGGCAGCACCCAGGGAGCAGTGCTCAGGGACGGTGCCTTGCTCATGAGTACCTCAGTGGTACTTTTACCTTCCGATCATGGGCCAACAACCGGCAACCTTCCGATCACGGGCCGAACTCTAACCCTTACGCTACCAACTTCCCCAATAGGCAGTAGTATGTACCAATTAGATATTAGCACTATACACTCTATTGTAGTTAGGAGAGCTGTGTAGCTTTGTGTTACAGGATTGTTACTTGAATTTAGCTTTTGCCTGGTCTGAAAGTTTGTGTTTTTATTTGGTAGTGTTCAGCATTATGTTTGGTACCTGAGATATGCTTTAGGCTGTAGACCAATGGCAAGAGCTTTTTCTTTGGACATTATCAATACAGCTGAGGCCCCATCAGTCTGAAACACACACACACACACACACACAGTGAGAACAAAATGTATTCTGAAATGTCTGGATTAAGTTTGTTAATGTTCAGCAGTCTCATTAGCCACTGACCGGAAATGTGGAGTTAGCAGTCGTGACACTACCATGTGGTTTAACAAAGGCAGGCTCCAGTTTGCTCATATCTTCTAACGTGATGCTGCAGATCCCTTCATCCTTTAATACACTGACTTTCCCTTGAACAAGAATCAGACATGTGATCCAAACAACACCCCCCTATACCATACAGAGCTTTGGCAACTATTCAGACAAACACCATCTCATCTCAGATGTGGTGGTGATCTAATCATAGGAAACATTTACAGCATTTGGCAGCTCTTATCCATTCTTTCTAATTTCAGGGACAGTTTCCCTGAGAGCAACTTGGTGTTAAGGGTCTTGCTCAGGGAGCTAATTATGGTAGTGCTGGAGGTAGGTCCAGAAGCAAGTATCCTAGCTACTAGACCACCACCACCACCACCACCTACAGGATCACATTTGTATTATATATTTATATTTCACGGTATATATATATATTATCTCACATTTTTGTTAGACTACTAGCTGTGGTCACTATACTCTGAGCTAATGTCCAGGTCCTTCCAATAAAAATATACTGACATGGACCCAGGAACTCAAGGTTAAGGCTCAGGGGCCCAAATGTATATGAACCTCCAATCTTTGGTCACCAACACAAGTTTTGAGTCACTCCCCTCCAGCACTACCATCACTGGGTTCCTGAGCAAATCCCTGTAATTATTGTTCCTACTATAAGATAAGTTTAAAGAATATTGTAACTGTAACTGAACACCATTCGAGCAATCCACTCTAAATACCTGGCACTGTGATGGTGATGACGTCACTGAGGAAGCCGGAGTCCTGAGCTTTCTTGGCCTTCTGGTGCGAGCGATGTGCAAACTCATCCTGCTGAAGCCTGGACACACCATACCTAGTGGCTAAGAGATCGGAAAAGAAACCTGCCTCGTTGTATATGGAGAACAGCTCTAACTGATTGATCTAAAATTAGAAGAGAGAAAGAGAGAGAGAGAGGATGTGAGAACAAAGGGATAAATAAATTAAATGGGTGGTACAATGTCATGTGCAGTGTTCAGTTAGTATTCAAAATGAATGATCTAAATTAATGCACTAAAAATCTTAGACAAAGGCAACCTTGATCCTAGAGTTCTCTCATCACGTTTTCTAACAGGTTTTCTGTTCTACAGCTTCTCTAATGATACACATCGATCCTCAGGTAGATACTCAAATAAGTGACTCACCAAGTAGGAAGGTAATACCTACTGGATACCAGTACTCCTACTTCTACCTACTGTTATGGCATGATTAGGTTTATAGCCTATGTTTTATACGATTTTCATATCTGATTCATACCACAGTTAAGCATTATTATGTGTGTTACCTAAAAGTTCATCTCACAAAGTACACATATGCTAACATTCAGTTTTCTGTGAGTGTTTTAAGTGAGTGTTTATTTGTGAACACTCCACAGCACAGTACAGCACACAGTGCAATGACCCATCCATGATGGAGCAGTGTGCAGCTTTTTGGCATCACCCAGGAAGCACTGCTTGGGGATAGTACCTTGCTAACCTCAAGGTACCATCAGTGGCACCTTTAGCGGCCGGGGCTTGAATCGGCGACCTTCGGGGCCAACTCCTAACCATTAGGCTACCAACTACCCCAACATGTTAATAACATCTTTATCATGGCTTACTGGTGAAGACATACAACTGGCTAAATTTAATGGTTCAGAAAAAATACACACCACCAAAATATCAGGCAAAGGCTTAAATGACAGAGGAACGCTGAAAGAACGAGAGTTTATAGATTAGAGCAGATAGTTTGCTAACTTACATTTTACCATAAATTACGCCACCGATATAATTCATATCTGAGCTAGCTCATACGGATTAGCTACGTATTTTCATGCATTCGCTAATCATTTGTGGCTGGTTTCTTGCTCATGGGTTAAGCCTAGTCTTGGACTAAGTTGTAGTACCAGCTTGTAGGTAAACTTATACTTAATGGCTCAACTGCAGCCACCAGCGGTGAGGGAATTGAGATAGCGTATGACTAGCATATGGACTTAGCATATGGCAGACTGTCTTAGCGAAATTGCTCATGAAAAGCAGTGAAAAACTCCACAACATTGTAAAACTGAATTCAGGGGTTTTCCAGATCTTTTCAGACACACCTTTCTGACACATTTCACGTGTTACCAAACCAAGAAATGTTTTCACTTTACCTTTCACCTCTCAATGATGAGCATTGATTAAATATTGTGTAAAACCCAAGTGATATTATGAACAAAGCCATATTTTGCCCACCCTACAATAAGACTTTTAATTTGTACCAATTACACCATGAATTTAACCACTAAGCACATTTTTTTCTTTTTCACAAATTCATACAAAAACAATCACACAAAAAATACCTTACAGCATAGCTGGTCAAAATATTTTTGAGGTATTTTTGTGGCAATCCAACACCTTAAAAGCTAGCATGCGCTATGTTTTAAGAACCTAACATTTTTAAGTAGTGAAGTGCATTGTGGGTATTGTACCTCTGGTTTGCAACACTGTAATTGGATATGGGATCTGATCAGTGAGAGTTTGTCTGACTGGGTCATCAACTTGTCACACAGAAGTTCAACTCCTCCAGCTATGACAGCTTCACAGTGACCAGCAGCTATATAGTGCATAGCTGCAGCAGAACACACACGAGGGAGTGTATTACAGTCTGAATCTGGAAGACATAACTTCCACACACTCCTACATTTCTTAGGCAACTGGACTTTAAAATACTAACCCTAACCCTGGTGGGATGTTTGTATGTATTACCTTTAGTGATTCCTTTACTAGATATGCATGCCATTGTGCATTTGTGAGTAGTTTCAATAAATCCTTCAACAGCCTGCATATACAAAGAAAACACAGTGACACAGCTCATTCCACTGCTGAACACAACCTTCACACACCTCTCCAGCTCTGACCTGCTTGTCCATAGCATTTTTAACTTCTATGTTAGGCAGTCGAGTGTCACAGATGATGTGATCTATAGTGTATGTAGGGCATTTGGTTCGGTTCAGGAGATTTCTGTCAAAACACAAAAACATATTGAAAAGATAGCAAAAAGCCACAAGGCTCAAGAAGAATTCAAGTAAGTTACTGTTAACAGGTCAGCCACACTTTATAAAATACATGCTACAAATGTGAATTTGTGAGTTTGTAAGCTAACACAGTCCCTGGCTTGCTGCACTTGTAGATTCAGTTTTTTTCTCTACAGAAAGAAATAAATAAAGTATGATTTTTGAATCTTTAAACAAGGCTTTCCTTGGTGTCTAGGCTCTATTAAACTTCACTTGGGAAAGCTTGTTATACTGATTTACAATTCTAATGTTTCAGGCTGGATTTGACAAGTTATGGAAGTTTTGTTGGAAAAGCAATGCACACAAAGTATTGGAGTTTGTTTTCTGTTGAAATTTGCATTATGATACTTTTGGACATTTTTCCCTTTTGGATACATTTTAAAGAGATGTTGAAAGAAAAATCCTATAGTAATTACTTTTGCATTCCTGGAATAAACAGTTTGCATCATGTTTATGTTGATGATACATTTGCATCATGGTTTATATCTAGGTTTTTGTTGAAGGTAAGTATACTGATGGCACTATTGTGTGGTAGTTTATCACTAAATCATTTTGGTCTCTTTTGTTATTGTATGAGTGAGTTATTTGGTAGGTCTTCTTGTATGAACCATGTCACTGGTGAACATATTAGCAAAGTTTTGCAAATTATCAAATCTTAAACTGTTGCTTTAACCCATTTAACTTTGGGTCAAAAAAATCTTCTCTCCAACTTCTAATCTTATGCAAATTGGATCTATTTGAGTTTAAAGGTCACATATTATATGTTTTGCCAACAAGTTAAAATAGGTCTATGAGCTCCACTAAACATGAAGTCTCTGAAGTAGTTTGCTAAAAATACCTCTCAAATTAGGCATTTTCACCTGCTTTTAATCCCTTTATTTCAGTCCTTCAGAACAGGCTGTTTCTCATTGGTATTCCTAAATGCAAATGAGCTGATGCTGCCCACACCCCACTCCAGAACTGGGGTGTAGACAGCCCAGCAAGATTCTACCTCACGTGAAAATAATCGACATGGCTGCTGCTAACAGAACATCCATACAGCCATACATCTTCAACACAACACTCCGCCGGTAGACTTCTTCATTGCGATTCTTACACTAGCACTTGCGAGAAAACATGGTGGATCAGGAAGCGCTAGCAGTTTTGCCTGGTGGGTGGAGGTTCTTAGATACTGTGATGCATGATAACATGCAGATATCTTCATTTTTACAATTATTAATTGTACCAACTACAATCCAAAATGCTAATGTGACATATGGTTGCATAAGATGGACTTACTGTACGGTAGCTCTGGCCAGATTATGGGCCGTCACACCAGCATATCTACCAAAGAAACAAACTCAAAATGTTCAAAAATCACAGGTCATTTCAGTTCATAAAAGACTTTGAGATTTGATGTGGAATACAAGTCAAATTAAATGTAATAATATTCATAATATACATTCTTGTCAATAACTAGTAACATAGATAATCATCATAGTATATACGTGTAAACACACACAGCCTTACGTTGTGCTGGATCGATGGAATGGTGTTCGAACGCCATCAACCAAAACAATATCAGTTGTAGGAATCTTGCGATGAAATAGGTTCAGGAATGGAGTAATTGCAACCTGAAAAAACAAAATACACACCTAAACACTATAAAACAAACCACTTGCTTATTATTGTTCAGTCCACATTTCAGCTTCTTCTTCTACAAATGTGTGCAAATGACTGTGTTTTTTAACAATCTGTCCTTTCTGGTTCCATATTCATCGGTGCAGAGGTTATCAGAACAAAATTAGTATGTTAACTAACTTTTCAGCACAGATTTTCAGTATTGTTCATGATCAATGTGGACATTGCCATAGAGTGTCAATGCTGTTGTAAGTGCTTTGCTGAAACACCCGACAATGGCACCACCTTGTGGAAAACGGCACCAGTTGTTAGTTTCTCCTAGGATTTCATGCCAAAATCTTTTGGTCAGCAACACTGAGTTCACTGTACCACCACACAATAACACTTGTCGGTAATATGAGTTTGTTTTCATCAGTTGTATTTAAAATGTGGCACCTGACTCTAAATGTGTATATGGATACACTTTTGCACTCTTCAGAAAACTCATGAATACAATGAATGGTTGGAGTGTGTCCCTTAAGTTAGGAAAAAGGTAAAGAAAGGTTACATTAGGAAATGTAGGTAATACTGCAGATGAGTGTCTGCTAAATGCTCTAAATGTACCAGTAATGCCAGGAATGGTGAGGGCTGTGTAGCGGAGAGTTGCCTTTTTGACTTTTTATTAAAAATGGACAGCATATACATAGCTCACAGCCCTGCTCTGACCTCTGGCACTTTTGTGGTGCCCTCTTCTTCCCAGACGATGCTGTAAGGTTGATTTATGCCTTCTGCGTGAGTCATATCAACAGCATGATGCATAGTGCTTGTAGGCCTTTCAGTTCTGTTCTGCAGATCTCTTCAGGAGCACAAACATGCCAATAAGTTATGAGAGAAACATCCAAAATGTTAAATATTCAAAGGGCATTGCTGTTTACCCAGCTCACACATACAAACGCTTTCAACTTTATGCACAACTTATAAGGTTGATACATTTGCTTCATATGCCAAACCAATATATTACCAAGACATTATTCTGATAAAAAATAATGCCAAGTACATTTGTGTTTGTGGTTTTTCTTCTTATATGTCTCATATGAATATTCAATGACGGATGCAAGACGAACAAGAAAGATCAATTCTTCATGCCCTTTAAATTAAACTGGTTAGCTTTCAAAATCAAACACATAAACACGCAGACATAGTCTTACGTAGTGTCAGGTGACAGGAGCCCTTTATTAGCATCATTAAGCAAATTTATATTCTTTTTTTCAAGCTTGGTGAAAGTCTTCTTTCTTGCTGTAAAGCAGAAATCAAGAGTCAGCATTAATTCTTCAAAAAGTATGCGCTGATTATTTTAAGGCCTATTGAGCGTGCTGAGATTTATCGTTTTAGAAATTTAGAAAGATATTTTAACTTTTTAAACAGACTGCAGTTGATTTGATACAGATGGCAATTTGACTCTAACAGTGAAGGGCAAATTAGTTAATCATTTTATTATACTAGAAGGAAAATGTCTAGGGTTAGAGTTTACCATATTTTAACAGTTACACTTTTCATCACTTTTGGATGTCCACATATTTAGTTAAATGAGTTACTTACCAAACTGGCCAAGTTTCAATGATTTCCTCAGATAGTTTTTCAGCGAGTTCAATATGAAAAGCATTTTTTATGTGCCTAATGCCAGGAAACATACAACAATATTGCTGGAACTACACAATGTTTTACAGTAGAGGTGATGCAGAGATCAAAGTTTAGACAAACATGTTGCAGAGAATGTAAATGTGCAACTTTGCAACATGATCCATTTTATATGAAGAGACTGAAAGATTGTAAGGAGAGATTCTTCATTAATTGTTGTGTAATGAGGGGTAATGTATTGTGAAATTTACAAGTGGTCATAATGTATTGTTGTGTCAGCTGTAACTATAGAACCCACACTTTAAATATTCATTGTGCACAACTGATTCCACACAAATGATTAGACTTAGACAGTCCTTATTGCCTTGAATTACTTTAACATAAAACACATTAGTCCTAATTCAGGTCAATACGAGTCAAGTAAAAATATGTTTTAATGAAGTTGTTTCGAGTTTTTAGGCCTTTTTTTTGCAATGTCTCCAGAACCTACAGAAGCGTAATGCGTTCACTTGATAAAAAAAAATAATTCTGCTCTGTTTTTGCGAATTAACGAGATAGTTTTCATGTTTAAGAAAAAGTTCTGTTTTTCTGAATTAACGAGATAGTTTTCATGTTTAAAAAAAATAAAAATAAATAAATAAAAAAAGCAGTGTCCTGCAGATCAGAATGGGCGAGAGGGCTTTCCGTCTTGAGGAGCCTGCGCAAAGTCGACAAACTACTAACAATGCCATCTATGTTACTTAATGCTGCAAGTATTAAGCCAGCATAGTCTATTCTATTTATTGCACTAAGGTTTTTATCTGAGTATTTTTATTTAAGCTTTAACTATATTTTTGGGTACTATTCTTTATTGCTCTGTCCTTGTGTCTTGTGAACTGTGCAGTCGTGATGTGAGCAATTTCCTCCGGGATGAATAAAGTTTCTGATTCTGAAGTATTTCCCAGTGTCTCAAACCCAAACCAAAATTAAACTGGATTAATCTAAGGTGTGACATTATTGCTGTGAAGTCGAGCTCTAAAGTAGGCGAAATGAGAGCTTTGGAGTTTTTTTTTTTTTTTTACATGAAAACTATCTCGTTAATTCAGAAAAACAGAACTTTTTTTTTTTTTTACATGAAAACTGTATCTCGTTAATTCGGAAAAACAGAACTTTTTTAACATGTAAACTGTATCTTGTTAATTCAGAAAAACAGAACTTTTTTTAACATGAAAACAGTATCTCGTTAATTCGGAAAAACAGAACTTTTTTTATACATGAAAACAGTATCTCGTTAATTCGGAAAAACGGAACTTTTTTAACATGTAAACTGTATATTGTTAATTCAGAAAAACAGAACTTTTTATTTTATTTTACATGAAGTAAAAAAAAAAGTGAAGCATTACGCTTCCGTACCAGACACATGTTTTAATGAATAATCATATTTATTACAATTTTCTAAACGAAATGTATCTCATTACAATTTTCTAAACGTCTAATCCCCGTCTACCTGTGGTGCTCATTTTGGCCACTAGGGGCCACTTTGTTGCGTCCGGTTCTGTGTCAAATTAGTCTGTCCTCTGTCCTCTGTTTCTGTCCTCATTTTGTCTGCATCTGTTTCAAATCTCATAGTGAACCTTCTGATGTATTTTAGCCTCTTTACTGAAGTTCATCACACTTTTGTCCAACCTTTCCTGCTCTGAGCGTTTCTTTCACAACTTTGGTACCAACTGTAAATACATGGAGCTGGTGGCAGTGACATTCCTGATCAGCAGAATTACAGTATTTACAACTTACAACATACCAGGGGCAGTTGAGTTGGTAGCATAACGATTAGGGAGCTCGCCCTGAAAGGTCCGACAAAGGTACTACAGAGGTACTCATCCCCAAGTACTGCTCCCCGGGCGCTGCACATGTTAGCTGCCCACTGCTACATCAGGGATGTGTGCTATGTTGTGTTCACAATGACAAATAATCACTCACTCACCACTTGATTTATGATTCAGACATTTCAGCTGCAGGTTTTTTTTCATGTCCTAGAAATTAAGGCAGGGTGTGGATACAGTAGCATCCGATAAACGCCACCAAGTGTACATGTAATAACCCATGAAAATTGATTTTTGAATACCTCTAGAATGATACGATATGATATGATACGCGTCAAAGGGTTTTAAAGCATTGCTGTGTTCCCTCTCTCCATTTGGTTTTAAATGGTTTTTATCACCACTAGATGGCGATGGCATTCCGTTTTCCACTCAGGTATTTAATATCTTATATACTGTAGTTTATGGACATATTTTAAACATCAATACAGTACAGAATTATTAGCATTTTGATCGTGTGTATCTCATAGGTTATTTCTATTAAGGACCGTTGTTGATCGCTACAATCACTCTGAACTCCGATAGGCATGAGGGGTATTTATTCATTCATTTGTACATGTAACAGAGATTCAATATTCTTTATTAGTCACATGCATAGTTATACAACTACGACACGCAGTGAAATGTATCCTGAACCGCTCTTTCTTCACTCTGCAAGAAAAAAGTTGTAAAGTACATTTAAATTTTAATCTAAACTTTGGTGTATATGCGTTGAAGTATAATACAGATATAGCAGCCTGAACAGTGCTGCTGTACAGTGATCATAAACGTTATTCTATAAAAAAGGGAGGAGGCATGTCCTGATTGAGGAGTCGAAAGCCTTCTCCTGAGTTTCTCCGTTTTGGCCATTATGGTGGGGAACCTTCTGCCTAATGGCGGAAGTTGAAACAGTTTGTTACTAGGATAAGAAGTCTTGTACAATCCTGGTTGCTTTAGTTCTACATCTCCTGGTGTATAAGACCTGCAGGGAAGGGCAGTACATGATATACCGTGCTGTGAAAAAGTATTTGCCTCCTTCCTGATTTCTTTTTTTTTTTGCATGTTTGTCACAGATTAGCAAACAAATTTAAATATTACACAAAGATAACCCAAGTAAACACAAAATGCAGTTTTTAAGTGAAAATTTTATTTATTAAGGAAAAAAACTATCCAAGCCTACATGGCCCTATGTGAAAAAGTAATTGCCCCCTAAACCTAATAACTGGTTGTGCCACCTTTAGCAGCAACAACTGCAATTAAGCGTTTGCTATAACTGGCAATGAGTCTTTCACATCGCTGTGGAGGAATTTTGGCCCACTCTTCTTTGCAGAATTGTTGTAGTTCAGCCACATTGGAGGGTTTCCGAGCATGAACCGCCTTTTTAAGGTCATGCCACAGCATCTCAATTGGACTCAGGTCCAGACTTTGACTAGGCCACTCCGAAACCTAACGTAGTTAGCAACTAACATAATGTAAATTAGCAACTAGCATAGTGTTGCTAACGCAGTTGGCAACTATGCTTTTGGGAAATGCACCCCAGAACAGCTGTTCTCAATGCTGGTCCGCACTGACCCCTGTTCTGCCCAGCTTTAATAATCTTGACCCCAACAACCAATCCTACATTGCTAATTAGCTAATCATTTAAATTAGATGTGTTGAGGAGTGTAGTACATGAACATATGCAAAAGCAGGGGGTTGTAAAATCCAGTACTGAAAGTCTGTTCCCGAAAGTCACTGTGATTCAGTGCTTCAGGGCCAGAATGTCTAATGGACTGTGGAAAAAAGCTATCATAGAGTCTGGGCTTATCGGTTCTAACTTTGCAATTTGCTCCCACATGGGAGCATTGTGAAAAATCCATCTGAGGAAGCATGCACAAAGGGTTGCATCCCTAAAGGAAGGGAGAGACAATTTTTGTCTGCTTTTTTACATACATGTATATGATCTGTATTATACTGATCATACTGTAACTTTGCATTATTGCACACATCCTCATCTCCCTGCACATTCATGTCGTGACTTTTTCTTATTCTGCGTTCTGTTCTAATAAACTCTCTGACTTAGTAGTGTAACAGTTAGGGAGTTGGCGCTGTGATTGGAGGGTCACTGGTTCAAGTCCCGGACTGGTAAACCTACCCTTGACTCACTCATGAGCAAGGTACCATCCCCAGGTGCTACCTATGTCAGTCACGAATGGGTAAAAAAGGCCTCGTTTATACTGCAGGTCTTGATGCTCAATTCTGATTTGTTGCCTATATCCGATTTTTTTGACCTTCTGTTTACACGTTTTTTTAAATTGTGACCCATATCCGATTCGCTTGTTACACGACGTCATTAAACCGCGATGAAGTACTAAATTGTCGCAGTTTTAATGACGTACAGAACGCAATGCCTAGGAAAATCCGATCTGCCTGTTTACATGACAGTCGCATTGGCACATATCTGATTTATATCTGATTTATTTCCACATATAAACGAGGCCTGAAACCGATCTCAAAATATCCGAATGCATGCGTTTTTTTCCTGTTTACACTGTCATAGAACAGATCCGATCTGTGTCACATATGAGCAAAAAATCGGAATTGGGTCACATTTAACTGACAGTGTAAACGAGGCCATACAGAGGTCACATTTCACTGTGGTGCACCTAGTTAGTGTGTGTTCACAATGACAAATAATTACTTACTTCACTTAAACTATATGCTTGTTCTCTGTTTAAATATGTATTTTTTCCATTTGTAAATTGTTTTTTTAATATTGGCACCATGCATACAGTTTTAAAAATCTCTTTACTTTAAATTTCTTGGAACTGACTACCAAAGCAACTTCCTTGGATGTCACCAAGTACTTGCCAATAAACTTCATTAAGCTGTGAAGTGACGTCTACTCAAGCAGCACATCAGGAATGGCAAAAAACAAAAGAGTAAAATAAACACAACATAAATGAAAACGTGACAAATACAATCCTAATCTGGCAAGCTATAATAACAAAAAGACAACGTTGAGGACAGCTCCTGCTTCTGCTTCTGCTCCAAAAAACTTCACATCAACAACAAACCACAAGACGGCAGTACAACTCCAGTTGTCAACTAGAGTGTTTCGGCACTAGTCAGTGATGTTAGGACTATGACTTTTGAATGCATTATCATGCAATTAAAAAACTTATGTGAATATCCAAGGCTACGTTCACACTGCCAGCCACATCGTTCAATTCCGATTTTCTGCTCAGATCGGATCGGTTCACATTCATAACTACAAGTGACCTGTATCCGACTGTAATGTGAACGCATCGGGCCTCCGAAACGTCACGCATGCGCACATTGATACGTTTTTACACGGGTCAACTGCGTCACCAACAACAAAAAAAGTCATATCTGTGGGACGACTCATGGCATTAAAAATGGAGGCGTTAGTAGCTCACGCATGTATCACACTTTGCTCTGGAGGACGACAAACAGTGAATCAGCTGTACATGAGCAGGTCGAAAAGGAGAAAAAAAGTCAGGCGGCTAGCTTTTTCTGTTATCGCAGCTCTCCTCCATTTTTACCTTCCCGCGCTGCCGGTGCAGGCTGATGATGTCAGCGCATGCGTATAAGCAAAAAGCCACATGAATTCCGATCTGAGCGTTCACATTCAGGTCGCATAGCCGCGAATCGGATACGTATCGGATTTAGTACCACACATGAAAGTGACACAAATCCGATTTGAAAAGATCAGATTTGCGTGTCCACACAGCCCTGAAAGATCAGATCTGTGTCACATTAAGGCAAAAAATCCCATTTGAGTCACTTCAGCATGGCGGTGTGAACGTAGACCAAGTGTCCTCATTATCTAAGGCAAGAATATAATTTTTGCTAATGGGATTGATTGCTGAGGAGATGAAGTAGCTGGACTCAACAGGACTGCATTTAGATATAATTGCACACTTACATGGCTTACAAGTGCACAGATGTATTATTCAGGTTTGGTGCTTTTAAACTTGCTTCTAGATGTATTAGGCCTATCTCTTATCTTCATAGGGCTATTCTTTCTTTTCTTTCATTATGTGTGTTATTTGAGGTCTCATTTCATTGCCTTTGAAAACAACTTCACTGGGTTAACAGGATTGCTGCACTAGCCCACTTTTTGTTTGCAGTGCTCATAGCACACCATCTGGGAGTTCATATGGTGCAATGTTATCAGTCAGTATGAAATATGGCAGATTAGAATCATATGGCAAATTTCTTCTAAATTGACCTAAGTGAGATCAAATGGTTAGATATTCTTATTCAATGGGTTTCAGATGATATCTGATTATATCAGGGAAATCCAGCATCTGCACCTCTACCGGCACCTCTTATGCATATAATCTTACAGTCACAGTAGCAGCAGGTGACTAAACAAAAAAAATGATCTGCTTAATCTTGCTCATTTCAGTTGATTTTTATTATTACTGTTCCCAAAGCATGCATTCATAAACTATCTCAATTTAAAAAATACTATGTCTTGTTCAGTCACTTGGCTCTGCCACTTTAATTACTATTAATGCTACTTTGATTGCTATTATTGAATAATTTATTACATCTGGCAGTTCATACTGTGCACTGTTATCAGTCAGAACTGGGTTTGGTCTACAGTGAAAATGTAGAACTGGATTTGTTGGAATGTGATAACAGGAATTATAGTTTATGTTTGCTCCAGTTACATGTACTGCTGTCTGGAATGGTAACTTTATGATTCTACTAAAATGTAGATGGTTTCACCAGAAGTCTGTGTCACAGTTGTTGTCCAAGTGAATCTGGGTATCTATTGTCTAGAATTCAGTGTTTGTTATTATTATTATTATTAGTAGTAGTAGTAGTAGTAGTAGTAGTAGTAGTTGTTGTTGTTGTCGTATTTTCCTACAAGGCGGGAAGCCGCAGAAAGCTAAAATTTGGTGGGTGTGTAGGAAAATCGTAGTGGTAACATTTTTCCCCCAAATTTTCTTGCAGCAATGAACTCTATATATCTTCAGAATACTGCTTCATAGAGTGGCCTAATTTCACACTGTTAGAGTTTAGTTTCTTTATAAATACAACATATTGAAGCTGTCATAACAAAAAAGAGGCTTCACCACCAAGTCACACATTTCACACATATATTTTTCTATTTATATTTAAGGCATTTAGCAGATGCTCTTATCTAGAGCGACTTACATTTTCTAATTTCAGGGACAGTTCCCCTAAGAGCAACTTAGTGTTAAGGGTCTTGCTCAGGGACCCAGTGTTGGTAATGCCAGAGGTCAGATTCGAACCAACAACCTCTTGGTCCAGAGGTGATCAACACCCCATTGTTTGTTTTTTTGCCTCCACTGGTCACTGACAAGGTTTGTATTGTAAATATGCTCAAATAGTAAAGCTGGGATATTTTTTTAATGAAAAAGTGTATAACTGTAATATCCAAATTTAAAAATAACTGAAATTAATGTCATGGGCAAGATTCCATCAATTAGAGATTATTAATTCATTATTAATTAACTGCTAAGAGCTATGAGTGCTAAAATGTACAGCATGCAGGCCTGTCCTATTCTCTGTTTTTAAACTTAGACATGAATATGAATTAATAGATACTACAATATGGCAAATTCACCAATTATGATGTATTTATATTATTTAAAAATATGAGAACATATGAATCATGGGGTATTACAATTTTGTTTAAGAACAAGCATCTATAGTTTCAATAATATGGCCAGTCACACAGGTGTTCACTCCATTCCCCAAGTCCTCTCGCCATTTTAATCCTGCATTTTCCAGAGCTCAGAATAAATCTTTGGCATGAATATGAAAACCATAGATGTTCTGGCTGAAAAATGTTCCAAAATTTTTGAAATATAGTCCACCCTCAGTCACGAACCTCCCTATAACTTGAGTATAAATGAATGATAATGCATCATTCGATTCTCTTTAGCTATATCTGCAAACCTTTTTTGCCCTTTCTATCCTTGTCGTTAAATGCACATTTGCTATAATGGTTTTTAGATGGGCTTTGACTAATATTTGCTGCCTGAAAGCTATTGATTGCTGGCTTTGTTCTTGTGCAAGGTGCCCCATAATTTAGCCTCGGTATGAGGACTGTAAAAAGATCTGTCTGTTCAGATGAAGTGCACTGACTCAACTTGCAGATATGTATTTGATTCAGCTTAATTAACTGTCATTTTAGACCAACTCTTTGCTCGCATCAGATTAGGTTTGTCCAGTTGCATCTCTGTGTTGTACTGCAAAAATTGCACTGTCCCTTAGGTTCTGACATAAGACGTAAAATGATGTCCTGATTCTCTGAGCTCATAAAGGATCCACAGGCATCCTTGTTAAATAAGGGTGCACAGCTGATTAGAAAATGGTTAGAAATGAATTTAAAATTCATTCATTCACATTCATGAACACTGTCTGAAGCAGGATGTGATATCACAGGCTACTAATCGTGTGAGTGCTCACTAAAAGTGAGTGCTCTACTAGGTTCATTCCACTAGTTCTGTAATTTGTTCGCATAATTTTTCCACAGCAACAGTAATGTGCCAGTCGCAAATGAAACGTCTCTTAGAGCCGGCTCTTTGAAGTGCCTGGAATCTGGAGCTGCTATGCTTTATTTATTTATTTTTTTATTTATTCATTCATTCATTCATTCTCTCTTTTATTTTTTTATTATTAACGTTTTTTTTTTCAAGCCGCACGTAACTGGTCAACTACAACGTAGAAAGAATAGAAAGATTTGAAACTTTTTGTATGTCATTTTTATTGAGCCTCGCAGTCCGCAGGTTGTCTTATTTGAAAAACACTTTGATCTGTGGTTTGTAGATGGCGGTAAAGCCAACTCACTTGGTGAACAGGTTAAATATATGCAGAGACAACACGTTTCACTGTAAATAGTTTTAAGTTTATAAATATTAAACATACAATCAAGGATTGGATCTTTTTTTGGCAACAGTGTTATTTGTTTTTGTACTTTGTCTCTGCTCTGTGAGTCTTTTTGTACTGTGGAAGCTGGAGCCACGACGTCTCTTGTATACAGTAGAGATGACAATAAAGTTTACTTTGACTTTAAAATGTATTGGTTGTAGCCCTCCGTTCCATGATGAGTATGATACAAGACACAGATAATAAACATTTTATAAAATGTATGTTTTGTACATTAGTAAGTCGTTTTACACATAATTTTACATTATCTTTGTTAATAATTTAATTTAATCATGGGACGGGGGTAGTGGGGGGCGGACCTCCCTGAAATGGGTTTTTGCAGGTTGGGATGCCTGAAGATGGCAGTTAGGCTGACAAAATGTGTTGTGAAATTTTATTCTTGTATTTTATTTAAGTTGACATTATATTAATATGCTAATTAACCCCACAGATGTTGAATCAGTGATACAGTATATATATTTTCAGTGCGTCTCTCTCTCTCTCTCTGAGGAAGGCTTCCGCTGAGCGTCTAGCCTGCATGGCTCTAATGCATTATGTGGAAAACATTTTAATTGCTTTGTTGATACATAAATCATAAAATCACATCCAGCAACAGAGGATGAAAGCAGTGACCTTAGACAGCGAGCACCCAGTCAACCTGACTAAATGTACTTGCAGAGGAGTCCAACAGAATGAAAGGAGAGTGTTTTTCTGCTTTTATCATACACACAAAATCCATTTAGGCCTTTCAGCTCTTCTCTCAGTGGGCCCTGTTAACCTGTGGAAGACACCGGGGCACTACCTGGTGCCACACCGATAAAGACTTTGTGAAAAAAGAGGGTAACGCATGGCATAACACTCACCTGCCTCGGTGCTGCAGAAAATCATGGGTAATTATCTCAATGAATAGGCCCGGCATCTCTGTGGGAGGACGGGAAGGTCTGCGTGAGGATGTGACTAATGAGAGAGAGCTAAGGAGCTCATCTGTCCAGAGACTTGAAATAAAGTGTCCAGTTTTTCATGTCCCCCCAGGGAGGGCGCAGCGAGTATCTGTCATGACCCTTTGGTGAATGGAGGTCAAGATCATTACGCTTAATTGGAAATACGATCCAGGATTATTACCATGGGTAACTCTCTCCGTAGAGATTCATGCCCATCGGTCTGCATGAATAGAAGAAAATCGACTTTTGTGACGCAATTATAGTATTTTAAAGTAGGAATCCCATCATCAGTTAGTGCAGAGAAAAGCTGTGTTGGTTACAGTCTAGTTGTATCAAATTTATCTAACTTTTCAGAGTCTTGTTGAGCATGTGTGTACTTTGTTAAGAGACCATTTGGGGAATACTTGTACCCACTGCTTTAGAAAAACATAGAATGCTTATGGGGACAAGAAGTTCCCTCAGGGGAATGCTGTTGTTTACCAAAGTAGAGTCTTATTTTCTAAGCCCATATGAATATTAAAAAAAAATCTTTTGTGTACTTTCACTAGAATTGACAAAAAAAGTTAATCAGAGAGCTACAACCATAAGCAATGTGTTAGCTGTTCTGAGATGACAGCAACACAATATTGAAAATATATGCAGTGAGTCTACATAGCCTGTCTTTTACTTTTGAATAAGATCCCTCTATGAGATATTTTATTTGCATTTCAGACCTGAAAAATAAATCTTTTGCAAGAACACGTACATGCTTTTTTCTTGAGGCCAGCAAAACTAATAAATGTTAATATAGGCTGCAAAGATGTACGTCTGCTACTATAAGTTTATTTAAGTAGACTTTATATGTAATGTTCACTAGGAGGATCCAAATGCAGAGGACTTTTGCCTCAATCTTTATTCATCGAAGGGCTTGCAAAAATCGGCGTTGTGGTACAGGCACAGGTCAAATTTAGTCAAGGCAGTCTGGGGAACAAACAAATCCAAATCAGAGTTCAGAGACAAATCGGAAGGTACACAGGAAGGCAGAACTGGAATTTGTAGGAGGCAGGCTTTTTGGGCAGTGAGATACCAGTCTGGGTTCAAGGTTGAGACCTTACGTTATATTTAGAATTGCCATTTAAATTAAAACACCTTTTTGTCAGGTCAACATCAAGACCCAAAAACAGAGTACAAACACTTCAGCTTTTTTCTTCTTCTCTCGGCTTCTCCTGTTAGGGGTTGCCACAAAACGTCCTCATCATCCTTTTCCCAGTATACTCAACATCTCTCCTATGCACATGTCCAAACCACCTCAATCTCACCTCACTGAATTTTTCCCTAAATTGTCCAACATGATCTTTCCCTCTTATATACTCGTTCCCAATCCTGCCCACTCTGTTCACCCCCAGCGCAAATCTTAACATCAGAGCATAAACACAAAGCATGTTTATTAGGAAGAGGGAATTGTTTAAATGGGAATGTGTTTTTAAGTTTATCAGAAAGTAAAATAGTTTTGAATCAAATGGCAGAGGCAAAGTGACAGGTCAGTAATCCAAAAATTCAAAATATAGACATAGGGGTCCAATAAGCTGCAAATCAAAGAGAAAAAACACTACGTGAGAAAGATAATAGAGACGCAGATATTTTTGACAGAAAAACGACAAACTACTATTCAGAGTCCCGTCAAGACCTGCCTTGCTGCTTCATACAGTCTTTTGGTCATTCTTTAACAATAAAGCATGGGGAATGAAAAGATATTGGCCAGTTTTTCCTTCAGTTAACGGTAAGTTTTTAACTAGAAATGTAGTACAGTACATCATGTTCCCTCTCTTTTGCCATTATTATTAAATGTCTTCATTGTAATATTTCTCCACAGTCATGGTCCTTTGATGTAACGTATATAAAATGAACTTAGAGAGCGGGTTATACTCTGTGTTTAACGTTGAGTGTGACTAAATTTGACTTGACATCACTTTTCCCTACAGAGCACACATTAAACAAGTCTACCGGATTCCCTTTAGCTCCAGGATGTATGAATACAGCTGTGCTCTTCTTTTCCCTACATCTCCACTGCTCGCTTAATGAGCATGGCAGTGTCGGAGAGCTCAGGATCCGGCTGATATTGGAACAGGAGAACGTGCTGTTCTCGTGCTGCTGATGGGCTCCGCGGGATTAAAGGGAAAAGCTATTCTGGCTATGAAGAACCCCACAGTTGCTCGGTTTGTGCTAATGGTAAAAGCAGGTGGTGAAAACTGCACTACATGCCAAGCTGAACCCCATCCAATGCCTCTCAGTGGTGGGAGCGAATTTGCGAGATTCAGCAAAAGAAACGGGCCACCTGATTCCAAATTTAGCCTTGTTGCAGTCCTGCTATGTGGGATAATAAAGCTAATCCATCAAAAAACACAGGCAGCAAACCATGCTGTGATGTCAGAGGTTAGAGGTGCTGCATGGCGAGTTTGAATCCCAGCCATAAACTCCGACAGCTTCTTCACCTGTCCCGAAGACAAACGTAGACCTGCTTTCTCCAGGATGTGTGTCTCACACTGCGCCGGGTGACGACTTCACAAGGTCAGACGCGATGCAATGTTCCTCCTGTGGAAAGTTGCCACGTGTACACACTCCAAAATGGCAAAAACTGCTAATTAGGGAAGAAATCAGGTTAACAAACAGGAAAAATGCTCAGTAAAGCTGGAAATAATAGCATAAACTTATTTACGCTGAGATTGACAAGCAACAGTGCTTAAAAAAATGATTGTAAAGAGACACCTGATGCAGAAGTTGATGGAAATTTTGTCCTGGACTGTTGTTGAGAAAATCTGTCAGCACACTTAATATTCAAGACTGTTCAAAACGCTGTAGCTTTAAATGTAACTCTTTTTTTTTGCAAACAGCAATGATCAGGTGTTTGTAATTGATGTTGAATTGGCAGAAGTGGCATCTGATAGGCAATCGTGCCCATGCAGCCCATACTCTTAGCAGTTGCGAGAGAGAGTTTGGCCAAGATGGAAGCAAGAATCTGTGGTTGTGAGAAAGCTTGATGTAGTTAGCTATTTTTTTCTCTGTGGCATGTAGTATAGCTAACTACTCTATAAAAACAAGAACTTTTCATCGTAAGTAGCAAGTAGCTTGAAAAACTAGCTTCCCCAACACTGGTTTCTGACCCCAGGACACCAGTTATAATGATATTAGGTGGTAGGTCATCTGTAACACAGTGGTGACCCTCACTGGTTGGGTATGTTCTGTTTATATGTATAAGGCACAGCAGCGTTACTTTTATACATATCAATATCAATACCGAGTTGAGATTGGTCAGCAAGCATAAACATGTCCAAGCAAGAAGATTCCAGGACATTCTTGCTCAAAAACTTGCCTCCTCACTAAAAGGCAAGAAAAATAGCTTATGCCCCATTCTCTCTGTTAACATTTCACCCTCTCAGAGCCAGCCACCGAGCCCTCACTATTGCCTAGCAACTCTTTACTGCTGCCACTGTCCCATTTTCCCAAGGACGGGACAATTTTTTGCCTCACAACACCTTTAAAATGACTCCTATTTTTCAGAGGAAAACCTGTGACAATGTCTGCAATTAGAAACAGAGTTGGCTATTTTCTTCTTATAAATCTTATGCAGCAGGTGCCGGAATTTCTACCGCCATTAGAAAGAATTGTGCACAGGTTAATGAGGCTTAAAATGGTTTCAGTTGACCAGTTCATCACATTTAGCTGGACAAATATGTTGTTACATTACACTTCCTGTTTTTTTTAAACTGAAATATGTTAAATAGGCATGAGTCACCGTTGGACTAGGCACAGGAGGCATTTGCCAGAAGATAGGAGTTTATTTTCTCTTGCTCTGGAATATATAACATGGCTCTTAAGTCTAAATGTATTCTGTGTAGGAGTACCATGATGATGTTCTTCATGCATTTGTGGTAGTAAGCAATTCTCAGTGTGGTTTTACTAATCAGTTTACACATCTGAAATATCTGTCACACAAGGTAAGATTAATTCTTAAACATGCCAATTTACAGATCAGTGGTGCTCTTATAACATACCAGCAAAGTAGCCACATATTTCAACAGTAATTCTCCAAAACACGATGTATTTTGTTTGATCTCTGTTTCATTTTGAGCACATTATTTTAACATTGAGGTATAGAAACAATGGTGTGACAAGACAATAGCTCCACAGAAAGAAGATGAATATAATTAAGGCTGCAAAGACTTGGAACAGCATTTAGACCATACAGCATCTCTTTTAGCTTTGAAAATATCATGTATAAAACCTGTTTTAAGATAATCTTAGATTATTTAAGACTAAAACTAAGTTAATAAATAGTTAGATTTTTTTGTATTTTTAATTTTAGAAAATGAATTTATTGCATTGCTTAATTAATGAAAACATTTTATTTTCAAACCTATAATTCTGCATTAAATTTATGTCGAAGACTTGTTTCACCTATAAACCTGTCAGTTTCATCTGCTCTAATCTGGCAAAGGCTAAAACAGAGAGACTCAAGAGGAGCTGCTATCTTCAGACCATAAGACGTCTAAATCAGGACAGACACCACAACTTTCAGCAGCTTTTAATAACACAAACCGAACTCTATCTCACTGTCCTTCATCTGCTGCTGTAACATTTATGTCCTTGTATACTTTAACCAATAAACTAGCACAACTACACTGCACTAGATTACAGTACACAGATATACAGTAACAACATGGATATTTTATGTTAATACACGTTCACACTACAGATTTTGTTTATAACTGTAATATTTATTTTGGGATACTTTTTCGCTTGATAGTTACCTTGTATAGGTATGATAATAAAAAGATAATTACACTTTTTAAAAATTTCTTCACTCCTCTTTCATTTAATTTGTTAAGCTTTTTTTCATGATCTCAGGACCGAATCTGGGCACTTCACATTTCACTACATCGGCATTTCACTACGTGCTGTACTAGTATATCTGTTTATGTGACAAAGAATCTTGAATCTTGGAAAGCAGTAATGATGTAATGACCAAGGAGAAGTTCAGTGGGTAAAGAAGAATTCAGTGCCACCAAAATGAAGTGCTGAAATTCCCTCACTGTGCTGGTGTTGATGATTCAGTATGTGCCAATAGTGGTATGAATAACTCCTCCTTTGTAGTGTTTTTTGATGTGTAGATCATCATCCCTCCCTGGAGCAGCACCATGCCCACACTCCCCGATTGCATTCTCCCCTGCACCACGGCTCATTTGTCTCTCTGGTGTTGAGGCTGTGGCTGAGGAGAGCTGGGCTGGTTTTGGTTGGCCTACATATAGTATTTATGGAGTGTCGTGGGCCTCAGAATGAAGCCGTTAAAGAGCATATTTCAGTAACGTTCCAAAGGAGAAACCTCAGTCAGAGCCAGGCTTATGCATTATTTAGTAGGAGGAAGATAAACGAGGATGTGGCCTATTTTCCAAATAATTCCAATCAATCCAGTACCACTCTGCTTAACCAATTACATCAGTCTCTATTACAATCAAAAGCCCAAAGTAAATGCTTAAAGCAAATCTGTATATTAGAACGTTTGTGGGGAAAAGGATTTAACATTATTTAAATGATCACTTGTTAGTACCACTTATTTCAGGCACCTGTGTCAGACACAGCTCTGAGATGGGGCACTTCTATAAAAAGGCCTGACCCTTTCAGGACCTCAGTATATGTTCACACAGTGACTAACATTCTGCAATTCGCTCTTAAATTTCTAATGTCAAAGTTTGTGAACACTTAATGAATACAGAGTGCACAGCTTGATTATTGTAATCTGGACACTGCTGAGTGTAGGAGCTAAAAATGGCTTGAGGGAGTCATCTGCCGAGAAATAATTAAGGAATTCAAGTACTAAATATGCCAATTATTGTGTCATCTATCTAACTGAACACTATCCCCTGTGGCTCCTGTATGGTTGAATATACTCTTTGTAAGTAGTCTTGAATTAAAGCTATTATTTCAAACATATCTCTCATCGTCTTTGCGTCCTCTTCAAATATGTTCATCACCAGATCCAGTGTTTTGGAATGGAATCAAAAATCAGTTTGATTAAAACTGACCACAAATTTGCACCAGAAACAGCTTAATTGTATCTGATGAGATGTCCAAAAAAGACATATACACAAAACAAAGATGATCCCATACAAGAGGAGGTTAGTATAGAAGCTGATATTTCTTATAGATGGATGGATGGATGGATAGATAGTCAGAAACGGGCTGTTTTGAAGCACATAGATCAAGCATAGTCTTGGGCTAAATTGCAGTTTCAGTGGAAATTTTCCAATGAAATTCAAAGCTAGTCTAGGCATAGTCTTAATCTGGCCATGTGTGGTTAATATGATATGTTGGATTTGTTTGATTGAATCTATGATAACTAATGCTTCTATATCCTTCTAATCTCTTCGTTTTATTCTTTAAAGGGCAATTGTCAAACGCATCAGGTGCTGCATTGCATCGCATCCCTTAACATCACCGCATCAATGGACCGTCGACAGGAGGAAAAGAGAAGGAACGTGTCTGTGAACTGGCTACCTCTCCCCTACATAGTGTTCTACGTTTACAAATGTTTTGTGTTCCGATAAGTAATATCTTCCGATTTGGCTCAGTTGCGCACTAGACAGGGAGCTAGATACGGGCTCAGTTTATACATATGTTTATTGTGCTTATCTTATCTGTTTGTTGTGAAGTCTGCCTCTACCCTACCCTACCTTCAGCGCTATCAGCATTAATGGACGCCTTAACCTTCCTTACTCCAGGGAAAATGTCCCTGTAATTAGGACATGCTAGTTGCCATGGTTATGAACATCACTTAAATGATGTAGATTAAAAAAGAACCTGCAGTTTGGTCATTTGTGACCTCCACGCCACGGTTTATGTGAAGCTAGAAACACGTCCATGCTTTTCTTAGAAGAACAGAAATCTTGTGAACTGACACTTCAAAGTAAATCCAAAGGGTTTAAGTAACCAGTGCACTTCTAAACTTCATCCAAAGTTATGAAGTTGCATTTATTTCCAATGCTGTGTAAACAACCATGTTGGAATAACGTAAAATGAGGATAAACTATAATCAAGTTTCCCATCATAAAACTGGAATTCATATGAGGTCTTCTTAGTTGATTTCAAAAATGGCAATTCCATTCTCCATTTCCCTGGAATGCAGCGTTAGTGCCCTACCTAGGGCTTGGGAAGACATTTGAGATACGCCCCCAAGAGGGCGGGTCCACGTTGGGCGGAACTGACGCCAAGTGGCTGTAACGTAAACTGTTGAGGTGATCCATGGTAACAAGGCTGTGGAGCGGAGAGCGCTCGTCTGTCACAGCGTCCACACGCGACCCGGTTCGGACGCGCGAACTGTGTTCCGTTCGGTCCGGTCCGGTCCGGTCCGGTTCGGCTCGGCTCGGCACGGTTCTGGTCGGAAGACTTCCACACATCAGGCAAGACTAAGAGCTCTCCGAATGAGCGTGTCAGCCGGCGAAGAGGCGCGTTTCTGCAGTGTGAACGGGCCAACGTTGGAGACTGCCGAGGTGAGGTAACGGCAACGATCCCGAACCGAGGCAGCATCACCATGATCCGTTAGACCGGCGGATGTTAATGCGACACAGGGAGTGAGCAGCCTTTAATTCGCCTCGTTTAGACTGTAATACGCGTCGCTGGATTCGTTGTCAGGCAGCGAGTTATGAGCGCTTGGGACTGACGAGGCGCGTTCTGCCTGCCTTTAAAGCGCGCTCGCCGCCTCGCCGTTTTGGCCGCTGATTTCGCTCGCAGCCTCAGCGTTTTGTTTGTGGAGGATTTGTGAAGATGGCGACCGGAGCAGGCTGGCAGCAGTTCTACAGCCCCGCCAGCGGCACGCCGAGCACGGGGGGCAAATACAGCAGCAGCAACTCCACCTCCACCTCCACCATGTTCCAGCCGGGTGCCGCGCTGGAGTACAGCCAGGACCTCCATCTGAAGATGAGCAAGAAAATCGCACAACTCACCAAGGTACACACACGCATGCTGGGGGTGATGATGATGATGATGGGGATTGTGTGTTTGTCTGTGTGTGAGAGAGAGGTGTGTTGAGGTCTTTGTGGGAACGCTGATGGCGATACCCCGTTCAGATAGTGATACAGGTGCAGGTGTATGTGTGTCTGTGTGTGAGAGAGCATTTTACTCTTTGTGGGGACAGTGGTGGCAATACACCCATTAAGACAGTGGTATGTGTTTAAGAGACAAAGAATGTGTTTTTTTGTGGGGACACTGATGACAATACTTCTTTGAGACAGTGGTCAGAGTGTATGTGTGTGTTTTGCTCTTTGTGGCGGTGTGATTGTAATACCTTATTAAGAAAGTGGTAGTTGGGTGAGTTTGCGTAAGTGTGTGTGAGAGACAGACAGAGAGTGTGTATTGTGCGTTTGTGCGAAAGAAACTGTGTATTTTGCTTTTTGTGCGGACACTGATGGCAGTTCCACACTAGAGGTATGTATGTGTGAATATTGTTCTTTGTGGTGACATTGATGGCAATACCCCTTACGACAGTGATACTTGTGTGTGCACTTTTGTGTTTTAAAGTAATTGTGTATTTTGCTTTTGCGTGGACATGGCGATACATGTAAGACACTGCAAAGACAAAACATTGGTATCTGTGTGCGTGTGAGAGAGACAGTGTCTGAGTGTGTATTGTTCTCTTTAAAGGTAGATGACTGTTAAATGATGATGATCATACCTCGTTAGGATGGTGTTAGTGTGTTGTGACAGAGAGTGTCTTGTCTGGGTTTGGTTTGACTTAACTTGTAAGTGGTAGAGTAGCTACTTACCTAGCACTGGTGATACACATTTTGTGCTCTACTAAATATTATGACACGTAACTTGGCATATTATATGGTTACATGCCACAATGTGACATACAGTACATGTTTACAGTTGGATTTTTCAATTGTTTATTTAAATAAATGAGTAGTTACTTGTATGATGAAGTCTACGAAGTCTGAAAATTTGAGTATGAGTTTTGAAATGGAAAATTGAACCTTGAAACAGGTTTTTGGGCTTTTGCGAGGACATGTTAGTATGGGAGGATGAAAACGAAAAATGCATTTATATGCTTGCATTTATTTCTTCAGAAGAGAATATGGTTTAGGGTTAGTCTTAATTTAGTCCTGATTAGAGTAAAACATGACGTAATCTCCTGAAGCCTTTTGTATGAAAAACCAAAAGTCAAAAGACTTGAATTACTGAGGTTAAGATTTGGGTTATGGCTATAAACTTAGGATTTTATTTAGGGTGAAAAAATTGGGTGAAGGGCTGGGGTTGGGGCTGAGTGGTTAATACCGTCCTCACGAAGGTAGTAAAACTAAGAATAGAGAATGTCGGTAGGAGTTGAGAAAGTGTGTGTGTGTGTGTGTGTGTTAGAGAATGAATGTGTGAAAGTGTGTAAGGTGATCGGAGTGTCCTGCCATCCATCACCATCAGGCTGTGAGGTGGACTTGCCGTCCCATCTGTATTAAAGCTACTTGATGTTTTATCAGGAGAATACAACGAGTTAGCATTTGATAAATCGATAATGCAAAGCAGGTGGCTGAGTGGAGATTTTTCTGAATTATATTTGATATGATTAAGCCACAATTAGGCTACTCTGATTAGTGGCGCCTCATTAAACAGGTTCTGACAGTTCACAAGCCCAGATGAAGGAACCTTACCGTCTCACAAGCACAAAATCTTTCATCATCTAATTTTGGAATGCTAGCCTATAACATAACCAGCCAGTAGAACCAATATGTCAGATTGGACCTCTGCAAATAACACAACAAAACAAAATACAGCAGTACAATTAAAAGGAGATATTGATATCAGTCTTCTATAGTTAGGGACAAATCCAAGTCTCATTATTTGAGCAGTAACATTCTATGGTTTGAACATTTGTGAAGCCATAAGCAGATAATTACGTCTGCAGACAAAATTTCAGGTTAATTAAGAACCGGTGCATAAATTATATGTGAATTAAAATCCATCTGACTTCAGTGTTGAGCAGATAAAGTAGTTACGAAGTGGCTGGACGTCCCTGCCAGACACTGTAATCTCTTCTGGACTGATAATGTTCCCGTCATAACCTCACATACTTCCATAATAATATCTACTGTTTTACTTGCTGTTAGCTACTGGTTTTAAATAATACATTCCAAATTGTACCACATGTGTATACCGCAGTGTAAATGTGCTGTAATCAAGCTTTATTATTTCTCACCTATTACAGCCTGCGTGAGGTGGCCAGTGAGCAAGCTGTTTTGCGTTTTTCTTGCAACACAATTGAGTCAGCCACGTCCAATCCGGCATTGCGGCCGCTAATGTCTCTCTCGAGTGCAGCGTCCAGCCATATGTGGCGTTTTTGCTTCGTGGTTGAGAGTCAGCTGACTACGATGACAAGTAAGTCTTCAGGGCTCTGGATGCGTGTTGGAACTGTGCTTTAAAAGGAACTGCATTGAAAGTACTGTCACAGTAGCGTTAACGACAGAGGCTGAGGCCATGCATCTTACCATAGATGTGAGATTTGATATTTGTGAAGAAAGGCATGGAGTGCAGATTCGTTTCACACATCATTTTTCATTCAAAGCATCACAGGATGCTTTGGGCTGTTTAAGATCTTGTTCTTTTTGGACTCTCTCAGTGTGTGTATGTGTGTCTCCGTGTGAGATGGTAGTCTTCCTCGTTGTGCTGCTTTGTTTAACTTGACAAGCCCCGAGGCTGCAGTGGTTGCCAAGGGTAGTCAAGGTTATTCTTTATGACACTCGCTCAACAAGTGCAGCCTTCCAAGCATTTGATTGAAGTTCATGCATGCTGAGCGTGTGTGTCACTTTTCAGAAATCTACCTTCAGGTGTGGCCTCGCGGATTAATGTGAAAAAGATTTTTAGAGGTGATTGTCTCTGGAGCTGTTTGACCATTAGTTGTAACTTGGCAGTGGTAGCATCCCTACCCTTAACCCCAAGATGCTCCAGGGAGATTTTCCATGAGATTAGAGATTAGATTCATTTTCCGAACCGCTAAATCCGAACCGGGATCGCGGCAGGACCGGAGCATATCCCCGGAAATACAGGTGCAAGGCGGGGACCAACCCTGGGCAGGACACACACTCACACAAGCACACTCACAATCACACCTTATGGGGCCAATTTAGAGTTGCCAATCAACCTATAGTGCATGCTTTTGGACTGTGGGAGGAAACCAGACGGAAACCCACGTAAATACACGGAGAGGTTGCGAACTCCACACAGAAAGACCCTACAGCCGACCCGGGGATCGAACCCAGAAGCAACAGCGCTGACATAAACCAATGTTTTCTTAATTAAGAATAAGGGTCCATTGGTGCTATGGCCTTATGTTATGGTCCTAGGTTCAAATCTAGGTCTGTTGCTAGAACTACCACCACCGGGCCCCTGAGCACGACCTTTAACCGCCTTTAACCTTTAGTCTCCAGGGAGACTGTCCATGTAATTATAGAATGGAAGTCGCTAGGATAAGATCATCTGGAGAATGTTGTAAATGTAAAACCGCCACATATTGAAAGTTTGTAGTGATATTTTGAAGGTCTAAATGAAAAGCAGGAAAAAGTATTGACTTAGATTTTAGCAAATTTGATAAAGAATCAATTGGCTGAAATACAAGAATGCACAATGAACGCACAGCTCCTGCAAAACAGTGCTCAAGTACCACCATTATGCATAAGTACCATTCATACACAAGTAATACCTGAGTATTATTTCGTGGGAGCTGTGCATTCATTGTGTTTTACTGAATTTCAGCTCCTACAACCAGACCCTCCAGGATTTCATGATGTCGCGATCGCTATTTTGACCAATTACCACTAGGGCTGGGCGATATGGACCAAAAATCATATCTCGATATCTTTTGGTAAACGGCGATATACGATATATATCTCGATATTATTTTGGGTGAAGTAATAACAAAAACCAATTCTGGGTCAAAGCCACATGTACCAACTGTCACAGGGGCACTTTTATTAAAAACAAACTAAAATATATATTGAATAAAAATGCTTTCTGATTAAAAAATAAAATGTAAATATCACGAGTGTGAAAGTGCTTCCTCTTTTACAATCACCTGTACAAACAACAAAACTGACTGAATAAAATTGTTCAACTCCTGGTCAGTGTATCCTGTGCAATTCTCAAATAACAAGTCAAATATTGAGAAAATAAATAACAAGCTCGGGCCTAAGAAAAAAAAAAGTCGGTTGTCAGTTGAGTTCACAGGACGGTAGGGATGTTTCCCCCCAGTGGCAGCAAGAGATGGGAAATTTATTTAATTTGTTATTTTCCTTTACAGCAGTGATGTTATTTTTTCATTAAAAAATTTTTGATGGCGTAACATCAATGCCAAAACTAGAGCGCGCAAAATGGCTTGCGCAAAAAATTCGCGGGCGTAAATTTCAAAGTAGAAAATGTGAAGAGTTTTGGCAGTTTGGGGACAGACAAGTGGGCAAGGGGAGCCATTGATTGTGTGCTTATGAAACGTGTAAGACCTAACTATTAAATTATTATTTTAGGGTCGATAAACTATAACTTGCGTTTAACACACCTGCCGCCGTTCCTCCGTCATCTTCGGTAATCTACTTTGCGCGCAAGGCCATTTAACACATAGAGAGGAAAAAAGACTTTCGAGGGAGGAAAAATATAGTTTGCACGCAATATTATCACAACCACGCACTCGACTCTTAATTTTGTGCTCTCGAGTTTCACATTTGCGCTTGCAACTTAGTATAATTTTACCGCAAAATAAACTATATCGATATAAAGGATATTGTGTAATCCTATATCTCGTATGAAAATATATCGATATATTTTAAAAACTTCATATATCGCCCAGCCCTAATTACCACAACTTTTTAACAATTTTTTGACCAATCATTGTTGTTTCCCTGCAAAACATTGAGCCATACGTCAGGCAACTCACTTCCTTGTTAGGCTGTGATAAAATGCTTCACATTTACCTTTAAAAATAACTAAATTGTTAATGCTTAACAAAAAATAAGTGTTTTTTTGTTCCCTTCATTTTAATTAAAGGTTAAAAAAAATTATAAAGGGGGAAAACCCAACTTTGACTTGCTCTCACAACTTTGCTGCAACAAAATGCCGCGAAACACTGCAACTTTCATCGCAATTTTAAAGAAAAACAGCCACAAAATCTGGCGTATTACATTTAGTCAAGTATTACAAAATTAATGCTTCAGAATTTTTTGTAGGAGCTGTACATGCATTAAATGTCACTGAATTTCATTGTTTAGTTTTATTTGGAAGAAGGCAGTAGTCCTGTATTATGTATCCTCTAAACCCACAAAAACCAGCAGTATGTCTGCCTGGCCGAGAGCACTAACGCTAGAGCGGCGCTAACTGAAACAATAAGTGTCCTGTGTTACGTAACCTAAGCGTATTACATCGTCTCTGATTATGCAAGATTGATGGCTGTGTTATTACGCATGCCCGGCTTGCCACAGGCTGGCGGAATTTTCATTCTCTGCCCTGTTTCTCGTACCCACCATTCCTTTCTCGCCGTTTCACTTATCATCCGCTAGTAAAAAGTGATGAAAATGCATCATTTAATCGGCTGGCCCTTTATGGCTTTATCGCCTCTCAACACTACCGAACTTTGTTGTTGTTGTTGTTTTTTTTGTAAAGTCAGGCAAAATAACATGCAGAGGACGCGGGTGTCTTAATCCAGGGGTTAAACAAAATGAGTTCCCGTGTTATCAGGTGTGTTATCAGCATAAGCTCAGCGTAGCTTCATCCATCTTCCAAAACATCCAGTTGGGGTCTTATAGGACCTCTCAGATAACACACAGCAATCACCGTGGCCTCCTCGTGGATTTCACTCCCAGTACTGTAAGCGCAAGCAACCTCGCAACCCAATTACAGTAGAACTTGATTCTGCAGTTTATTTAATTTTTTTTTTATACCAAACACTTCTCAGCCAAAGCCTGAGGCTTGCAGACCAAAAAATATGGGAAGAAAAAGCTTTATCTACACAAACCAGATGAAATTTTTTTGCACCCCCATAATGCGCCTTCCTGTCCAAACGCTGTTGGGAAAGAACTATATTTAAAGTAATCCTCGCTGGTGACACATTCGGTGGGAGAACCTTCATGCATCACAGCAAGTTTCTTTTTAAGCCGGTGTGTTTAGGAATACGTCAGGGCTGTCAGTGCAGGAAAGACGGATTACGCCGCTGGTTTTGATGCCTTTTGTAAGACGGTTTGTGAGCGTAATTGCATTAGCTTTCCTACATAATTGGCTTGCTGCATGCACGCTCCAGCACCTTTTTTGGAGGATGCTATACTAAGTAAACAGGTTGTTTTGTTGCAGGAATGTATTGGTTTCACAGCAAAAGCCTGAATCTAAATCTAGGGATGGGTATCGTTAAGATTTTAACGGTACTACTTAGGGCTGGGTATCGTTGCTGATTTCCTGAATCGATTTGATTCCAATTCACAAGGTCATGATCCGATTCAATTCTCGATTCGATTCGATATCGATTTATTTAGAGATTTCTTTGCGTCAATACTAGTTTTGCTTGGTTATAAAATTAGGCCAGACAGTGATTTGAGCGGAGCAGCTTCAGCCATGGCTCTATTTGGTTTCAGTTTCGCCGGTCTCACGTTTTTATAGCTCTCTTTGCGCGGTCGCGAGAAGTAGTGCATAGCCACAGGGAAAGATCGATCCGCGAATCTTTGAATCGATATCGTATTTTTCGAACGAGAATCGATATCGATCGGTGAATCGATTTTTTGAACCCAGCCCTAGTACTACTACTCTTATTCGTACTGCCTGTCGGTTCGGCACTTAAACAGTGTTCTTATCGGTTCTTTTAAAGATCAAATCGGATTAACAACCTAATTAACAAATCGCCGTTATTATTATTCAACAAATGTGCATTATTATTTAACAAATTTCCATTTAACGTGAAATGCAGAACAACATTGCACAAAAAAGCAATGTTCAAACAAATGCCGATTTTCTGAAATTGGAAATGTAAAACAAACATAAAGGATTTTAATGCAAAGGAAAATAAACGGAACAATAAAGGTGGGGCGTACGGTCAGGCTGTAAAAGGTCTAAGAACAGTCCTTCTGAAGGAAAATCAACACAGGAGTCACAATATTACTAAAACCATTATAATACAGTAAAAACATACACAATCGTTTTTGTTAGTTTTAACGTTCTCGAACAACTTCTCAGTCCTCCCACAGTCCACAGGCATGTAATATGTTAATTGGTGACTCTAAATTGGCACCGTAAGGTGTAAATATGAGTGTGATTGTGTCAGTGCGTGTGCCCTGCGGTGTGTTGGCACCTACCCAGGGTTGTTCCCCGCCTTGCGCCCGGAAGTTCCCGGGATAGGCTCCGGTCCCCCCGCGACTCCAGTTGGGATTAAGCTGTTCGGATAATGACTGAATGAATGAATGAAATGGATATGAAGGAAAAAGGAAAACATATAACACTGTATAGATATTTATGTAGCATTCCATTTTTGGCTACAAATATCAGATTTTTCACTTTATTTCTATTGGATTTGGACCTGATAAAGAGACTTTTTGAAGTATAGAAATATCAGTTGCTTGTAGTTTTATATTTTATTGCGGCATAAAATAGCTTGAAACACATTTCCTAGAGTTTAGAGGATACAGAATGTTTGCCTACAGAACGATTATCCCCAAAAAAAGACTTCTTAAAGCGCTCAAATCTAAATGAGCAAGCTGTCAGAACCGGGCAGAGGGTGTTACAAGACATAGCGAGTTGCATTAACCTTGACAGCGTTGCTCTGATTTGCACAATGCCTCGCCAGATCTCATTTAGATTAGCCTCCAGCTCGCGCCGCTACCTCGCCTTATTAGCGGTAACGTGAGGATCGTGTGTCGGAGCGCCAGCCAGCGCCGTGATGTAATCAGGTGTAAACAGGCAGCATGACGTTGGCCGAGGTGACGGATACTTTCGATTAGTGTTTTTGCGTTACTACATTTCGTCTGAACCTCTTCCTTTATCATTTGTTGTTCTTTTTTGCTTCAAGTAGGGCTGGGAAATGGATTTTAAAAAATGAATCGACATCCACATTCAGACCTTTTGGCTGACGTAGTCTTGACCATAATGATTATTTCAATTAATCGGCTGATTACAGTCGTCCCTCGCCACTTCGCGCTTCGACTTTCACGGTTTCACTCTTATCGCGTTTTTTTTTCCAAAATCTTTTCATTACAATGTTGATCGAGACAGTGAAAATGATACAGCGCACGCTCGGTTGTCTGAGTCAATTATACACCCCTGTATTACAATTAAAATTAAAATTACCGTACGTATGGACTGTAGGCCTATGTATTCGAGCACCCCCATAAACCCTTCAACGCCAGGTGCAGCCGCTCGACCTCTCCTTGGCTCGGCCTCACGCAAGTTCGTTTGTCTCATACACGCTTCTACATCGCTACGCGTCGGAAGCAAAGAACATGTTGCACTATTTTCATAGGTTAGTGGTTGTGTGTAAGAACTGTGTGTGTGTAATTAAATGTACAATAATAATAATATGATATTTGTAACGTCTGTCTTATTTTCTCTTATTTTGTCTAATATACTGTGTAATACGAGTGTAATGGTGACTAAAGGGTGTTATTTCATGTCTAGAAGGCTCTAATAAGGTTAAAACTCGTATTTAGAAGGTCGTAAACAGGTTTTCTATGCTTTAACTACGAAAATATTCGATTTATAAATAAAAAATCCTACTTCGCGGGAAATTCACTTATCGCGGGAGAGTCTGGAACTGATTAACCGCGATAAACGAGGGCCGACTGTATTCACATAGAATACATTAATAATGTTAACACTTTGGCCAGTGTGTGTTTAAGTAAAATCTACTACCATGTGCATTGTCATGTGATTCTGCCTCGTCCAGTCTGCGACTACATCTGTGTGTGCTTTTATTTTAAAATCACAAAGACAAGACGCTTTAGTTTAGTACAAACTAGGGGTGGGCGATATATCGAATATACTCGATGTATCTCGGCTTGTTCCACGTGCGATGTAGTAAATGACTATATCGTGACCATCGAGTATAAATCCTAACGTTATGGTTAAACAGACAGCATGAACTTCGCTTTCCAGTTTAGCTTTTCTGCAGCGTCAAAGCAGACAGCTCGCTCCCCCGCCCATCCAGAAAACTCCTAGCGCATGCGCGTTTTGTACAGCCTTCGTGTTTCGCTTCTCTGTTCGCTCCCCCGCCTATGACGTCACATCAATGCCAAAACTAGAGCGCACAAAATGGGTTACGGCTAAAATTTCGCGGGCATAAATAATATTGCGTGCAAACTGTATTTTTACTCTCTCGCGCACCTTTTTTTTTTCTCTCGATGTGTTAAATGTCCTCGCGCGCAAAGTAGATTACCGACGAGCGGCTTTTTTGCTTGAGTGAGATTTCTACGCACGCGGGTTGAAAGGGGCGGGTTTTGGCAATTTAAGGGCGGGGTATTGGCTGTTTCGGAGGAAGAGGAACAGCGGCAGGTAGGTTAAACGCACGTTATAGTTTATCGACCTTAGAATTATAATTTAATAGTTAGGTCTTACACGTTTAATAAGCACGCAATCAATGGCTCCTCTTGCCCACTTGTCTGTCCCCAATATAAAGTATAAAGTTTGCTATATTATACTTAGGTTTAAAATAAAAGCATTTACTATGTTAAACTTTGGCTAAATTCATTATATTGGTGTCATTTTATGCAACATAGGGCCGAATTTATCATTTATACAGTGATTTTAAAGGTAATCAGAAATTTAAAGGTATTGAGATATATGTTGTGTATCGTGATATAGCTTAAAAATATCGCAAAATGTACTAGCCCTAGTACAAACCCTGTCAGTGAACTCTGAGGGCAAAAAACAGACAATGAATTAAAAAAACAAAAACAAAACAAAATTAATCATTAATCATAATCAAGGTGAAATGTTCAGTTAATCGTGATATTGATTTGAGGTCATATCGCCCAGTCCTAGCCTCAAACTTCTTTCCTTCTTTCGTCTACAGCTCATCTGTTGAAAGACCAAACGCATTCCTCTGTTGTTTTTCTGTCAGCGGCTTCTCCATTCACGGCCAAGACACACAGAGAAACACACACCATTCACTGACACTCAACACTCGCCACCTCCTCACTACGAGAGAAGAGCGGCGCGAGTGTCGGCGCAGCGTTATTAGGAGAGCGCGGGGGAATGTGCGAGCGCGGGCGTGTCACGCCGAGGCGACGACAGCACGAGTCGGCCCGAGCCCAACTTCAAAGCCTTGCTCATTCACGCGTGATGTGATATTTATTTTCTCTTCCCCTGCCTGCTTGCGCTCATGCCAGTCGGATAACGCCGAGGATGTAATCCGCTGCAATCGTGGCCCCTTTTAACCCTGCGTTTGCCCCATTAAACCCCCTCATTGGTGGTGGATGGTTTGTCATGCTGTCGAATGGTCAGTGGTTCTAGAAAAGGCCAGAGTGTGAGAATCTCTGATGTTCTGTCTGTGAATTTAAGTTTTCTCTGTTTGCGTTGGCCTCGCGATCATCATGCGAATAAAGATTTGAATCTTTTAGGTACCTACTTGGGATTTGAATCCTTTAAGTGAGTGAGTGATTCTATGTTGTGAACACACCACAGCACAGCACACAGTGCACCACAACAAACTGCTATGATGACTAACTTTAGATAATATAGTTAGATAGCACTTCTAGTGAAGCAGAGTAATATTCATACTTGACATCAACACTGCCACTGCTGCAGTATTCAGGGTTCAGCGTTGTTTATTTGTCACGTTTGCAGTTTTACAACCTGTAGAAATGTGTCCTGAAACGGTACGTTTAACAAATAAAAATAATTATGTGCAGGCTAAAACTAAGGTAATAAAAATATAATAAAGCGCTGTGTTTGCTGCTTGATGAGTGAGTGAGTTGTGAACACATCACAGCACAGCACACAGTGCAAGACAGTGCTTGGGGACGGTACCTTGCTGATGAGTACCTCAGTGGTCCCTTTAACGGTTCTGGGACTTGAACCAGTTACCTTCTGATCATGGGGTCAACTTCCTAATCGTTACGCTATCAACTACCCAAGATATTGGGTGTTGGCCACCTAGTGGTAGAACACTCGCCTTTGGACCAAGAGGTTGTGGGTTCGAATCCGACCGCTGGCATTACCAACATTGGGTCCCTGAGCAAGACCCTTAACCCGAAGTTGCTCTCAGGGGAACTGTCCCGGAAATTAGGAAATGTAAGTCGCTCTGGATAAGAGCGTCTGCTAAATGCTGTAAATATTGATTTGCATGAATGTCTTATGAATGTCTGGGAGTGTCGGTGAGGCAGAGTTACCTGAGAGATCAGTTCGTGTTGCTGTTAAGAAGTAAAACGCTGTGGCAGCATGTACTGATGTAGAAATCTTATAGCCTGAGGATAGAAGCTCCCCTTGAGCCTTTCTGTTTTAGCAGTGATACTTCTGAAGCATTTGGCTGATTCAAGAAGGTCAGTCAGACAGTTACTGGGGTTTTAGTCGGTGCTAGTTGCTCTGTAGTCCCCTAATGTCCTGTACATGGCTGTTTCTAAACCCGTAGGTGAGGTTCTGTGTCAAGACACAGCACAAGTGACCCGAAATGTCCTCAGCTGTCTGTGGTGGTGGTGGTGGTGGTGATGCTGCCTTGGCATTTTGGACTGGGTTTGTGCCTGTACAGGCCATGTCAGGTCCTCAGATATTTGAAGCTGCTCAGCCTCTCCATTGCAGTCCCACTGTGAGGTTGAGAGAGGTGTAGGCCACTACTGTGACACAGCTGAAGGTGGTTTTGCTGACATTCAGTTGGAGGAAGTTCTCTTGAGCTCACGGTGCAGTATCCTGCGTTAGTTTGACGTGTCAAAGTAAACCTACATGTACACGATATGCAGTAACATTACAAATTGGAGGCAGCAGTTTTTTTGGTCAGTTTTCTCAGTGACATCACTGTAACCACTGGGTCTCTGAGTAAGAGCCTTTGCCCCATGTTGCTTCGGGGAGACTGTCCCTATAAAAAAAAAAAAAAAGTGAGTTATCATTTGTCATTGTGAACACAGCACAGCACACAGTGCACCACAACAAAATGTGACCTCTGCATTTAACCCATCCGTGACGGAGCAGTGGGCAGCTACCAAGCTCCCGGGCAGCAGTGCTTGGGGACGGTACCTTGCTCATGAGTACCTCAGTGGTAACTTTACTGGCCCTGGATTCGAGCCTGCGACCTTCTGATCACGGGGCGAACACCCTACCGTTACGCCACCAACCGCCCCTGCCTGTAATTAGTCAAATGGAAGTTGCTCTGGATAAGAGGGTCTGCTACATGATGTAAATTGAAAAACACTTCTAATCTTTTAGAAAAGATTAGATTTTCAATCAATCACTGATTTTTGATCGATGCTATGTGACTCTGCACGGCAAAACCAGTCGCTTGTCGCCAATTTTCAAAATTGAGATATTATGTTTTCATGAAAGGGCATAAATCGACCTTCAAAACGATACCTATATCGACAACACATGACTGAGATATCAACATTCAAAGGAGTCGGGTTTCTCCTGTCACGCCAAGTGAGAAACGGAGAAATCTGCCTTTGAAGTTGACTATCGCCGTAGCACTCACAGGCGCTTGGTGCGGTCGCGGCTACGTTTGCATTTACGGTAGCCTATGCTGCATTCACAGCTACACGGATAGCCTACCTGCGTTAGGTTAACTGTATTCGGGAGACGAAGATGGATTCCGGAGATATTCCTGAAATATACTTGCTGTGATCTACGTATGCATATCCGTTCACAGTTGCGTTGTTAACTTGCGTCCGTACTGCGCGTCGTAATCTGTAGTGTGTACTCCTTACCACCAGGGGTCAGTGTCGAGGCCACAAACCTAATAAATGAATGAATACCTGTATCTTAAAATCGTCATCTGTTATTCCAAACAAACGTCATCAATCGAAGAAGCAATAATCATCATACTGACGGCACCAGAGAAGAAAACGAACATGGCGGAGATGGTACGTTCGCCCACTTAATAGATCTCGTCAGCAAACCGGGGAATTCTTTTCTCTGGTTTTGCCAATGAGAGATATTGCAGAGCTCGCAACACTGCCCCCTATAAATTACGCAGGTATTGCATCTCTGTATGCGCTCCGTTAATTTTTCAGTACGTGCACAAAAACCGACGCAAAGAACGCAGGATACGGATCGCGGCTGCACGTACGTACATACGTACGTAGTTAACAGCAGGTATATTTCAGCCTTTAGTGAAGGTGATTTGGCGGTATTGGTGCATGCCTCGCTCGGTGTGGACATGGATCATTTGTGTGTGAAAGTGTGAGATTGCGATGCTGCTGGGGTGTTGCTCAATTGAAGGCATTAATTGCTGCCTTTTGAGATGAACTGAAGGAGGAGTCCAGATAACAAGAGCCCAGTGGAACTGCAGATGATATGTGATAAATTATTCATTGCTGATAGACACACACCTATACACACACAGAAATCTAAAACCTGCGTCTACTTGTCCGAGACAAAGCATTAGCATGTGAAACAGGATAGCATAAATAAATCAATATGGCTGCCGGTGGCGATGCTGCTGGAGGTCCTTTCTGCTGTCAGAGCCGACCTCACGATTATGAGCGCGCATGCATTATTGAAGCAGGGCAGCGCCGACAGAGGAGCAGAGGAGCAGGTTGCTAGCACCCCTGAGACATTGGTTATTGCCCCTCGGGCTCTGCCGCCCCACCGCCCGGCGCCGCCACAGTGAGTTACCGCATCGCGTTGTCTCTGTTTTGTAGTAAATAGTAGCTCGGTCCGTGCTCTAGATCAGCACTTCCTTCTTGGTGGTGTTTCTCCTCCATGAGTTCGTGTAGTTTGACTTTTTCTGGAGGATGTTTGGTTCCCGCTTGCGCCGAGATCTGCTTCACCCAACACCATCAGATTCCAAACAAACTGAACCCTGTTGGCCGCACGCCTGCAGCATTCACCTGGTGGGTCGGTGTGCTGACTGTCCGTCTCTCTTTTAGTCAGTTCTCTCATCATGTTTTCTCATCAGTTCTTCTGATCTCATTTCATCTCTCCTCTATTTCACCTATTCTCTACCTCTCTGTTTTCTTCTCATCACACTTTCTTCTCCTCTCTTCTTTTCTCTTCTCACTGCCTTCTGTTTTCTTGGGGTCTCCTCATCATATTCTCTACCTTCCTATTTTTCTCACTGTGTCTCTTCTTGTCACCTCTTCTATACTCTAAAACATATACTTTTCTTCTCTTCTCATCCTAGTCTCTGCCATTCTGTTTTCTCACTGTGTCTCGTCTTCTCACCTCCATACTCTTATGTACTTCTTTTCTTTTCTTCTTTTCTCTTCTCTTCTCTTCTCTTCTCTTCTCTTCTCTTCTCTTCTCTTCTCTTCTTTTCTCTTCTCTTGTCTTCTCTTTTCTTCTCTTCTCTTGTCTTCTCTTCTCTTTTCTTCTCTTCTCTTCTCCTTTCTTCTCTTGTCTTCTCTTTTCTTCTCTTCTCTTTTCTCCTCTTCTCTTCTCTTTTCTTCTCTTCTCGTCCTAGTCTCTACCATTCTGTTTTCTCACTGTGTCTCTTCTTCTCACCTCCATACTCTTATGTACTTCTCTTTTCTCCTCTTCTCGTTTCTTCTCTTCTCTTTTCTTTTCTTCTCTTTTCTCCTCTTTTCTTTTCTTTACTTCTCTTCCTAGTCTCTTCCATTCTGTTTTCTCACAGTGTCTCTTCTTCTCACCTCCATACTCTTATGTACTCCTCTCCTCTCCTCTCCTCTTCTCTTGCTAGTTTCTACCATTCTGTTTTCTCACTGTGTTTCTTCTTCTCATCTCCATTTTACTCATATCTTTCTCTTCTTATTCTCTGTCCTCCTATTTTTTCCACACTGTATCTCCTCACCCTACTCATACAGTATATTTCTCTTCTCTTCTCTTCTCTTCTCTTCTCTTCTCTTCTCTTCTCTTCTCTTGTCCTCGTAGTCTCTACCATTCTGTTTTCTCACTGTCTCTTCTTCTCACCTCCGTACTCTTATGTACTTCTCTTCTCTTCTCTTCCTAGTCTCTACTTCCCAATTTTCTCCCTCTCTGCATCTCTCCTTCCATCCTCTCTACCCCTTATTTTTCTCTTCTCTTCTTATCCCATTTTCTACCTCTTCTCTTCTCATCTCATCTCACCTCTTCCGTTCTTGCTTGTTATTTTCTCTTTCGCTGTCCTTGCTTTTGCACCTTCATACCTTCTCATCTACTTTTTTGCAATTTCTTTGCCTTCCTCCCGCTCTCACCATGTCGCCTCTCCTCTTGTCTTCTATCTTTAGACTGGGCAAGTCGAGGTCAAAGCAGTCCAATTAGGGCGAGAGCGAGCCTGTGTGTCTTGGCCTCTCACATCTGAAAGTTGAGTGTTAATGGCTGTTGACTTGAAGAGTGTCCACCTGCGGCTTCTTTTTCTCCGTCTCTCACTATCTCTTTCCTTCTCCCCTCCCATTTTTTTTCACTTTATCCGACCCACTCCAATGCTCCCATGTCTCTTTCCCGTTTTATTTTAAGGCTGCACTCTAGTGAGCGCCAGCCGCATTGTAATGCAGGACGCTCAGCCTTTGCCCACTCCTGCCTGAAGGAATGCCCGTCTCGCCTTTGTTAAAAAGCGCTGCTATCAGTGAGAGCTTTTAGTCTGCTCTCTCATTGTTGCTGTAGGCTCTTTTTTTCCCTCCCCTCACTGTCCTTAGCTGACCATGACCTTGACAACTCCACAATTCTTCCCCTGGACGAGAGATACAAAGAGAAAGGGCTGTAAAAGAAGAAGAACGTGAAAAGAACCTTGACAAACCCAGAAGTCTGGTGGAAGAAGATAAAGTTTTGCTAGACTTTGCCGTTTTATTCTTTATTATTATTAGATTTTTTTTTTGGAATCAGCTCTCACCAGGGCAATCAGCTCCCTGCCGTTATCGCGCCAGCACATCGGCCAAAGCCTCCGGGGAAAACGCCTAGTCGGTGATAGCACAGGCGAGCGCCTCTCCGCTTTTGAACCTGACTTGAACTGATAAATGACAGCCCCACTCTGAAATATCGGGGCTATTTTTAGCGATGATGCAAAGTCGACGGTGTGAACCAGCGTCTTGTGCTTCGGAGTGGAACCGATCGAGATGGGTAAAGACTAGGGGCGTAAACATACAATTCACAGGATTAATCAAAAATGGAAACATGCTTATTGTAAGTTCACTTGCGTTGCTTATGTATTTGCACGCGTAGGGTGTAGGGTGTAACGATAAATCAGTGTACATTACTGCATCGATTCAATGATCAGCGAGCCCAGAGCAATGACTTACAATGAAAACATCGGGTTAAATCACACATTCATTCATTCATTCACTTCAGGGACAAGGCCTAGTCGGTGATAGTCCAAGCGTGCGCCTCTCCGCTTTCGAACCTGACTGATAACTGACAGAACACGGCCCCACTTGGAAATACCGGCACTATTTTTCGCGTTGACACAAAGTTGGCGGTGCGAAGGTGTGTGCGAATGAATGAATGAATGAATGAATGAACGAAGGATTTAACACAATGATTTACAATGAAAATCATTCATTCATTCATTATGTCAACTGCTGAATCCCTATCGAGGCAGGGACCAACCCTGGACGGGCGCCAACACACAGCAGGGCACACACACTCACACACACAATCAAACTCATATTCATAGCATATGGAGCCAATTTAGATTAGCCCCTCAACCTATAGCACAAGCGTTTGGACTGTGCGAGGAAGCAGGAGCCCCCAGAGAAAACCCACGCGAAGATGGGGTGGGCATACAAACTATGGGTGGATGACATATCGTAGTGCTGGGCGATAAAACAATCTCGATATTTTATGGAGAAAATTGTGATGACGATAACGATGATAAACTAAGCTATAAAATTCCATCACACTTGTTTGTCCACTATGCGACAGCGCGTTGAGATAGACAGTATCTTTGGCCAATCACGTGGCTTGGCATAACACCAGCACAACAGCGGCCAATGATGCAAATTTGCATATAACGCTCGAAAAAGCCGCGTGGTAAACATTAGTTGTCGCGTGCCGAGATATACTTAACGTTCAGAGCGCTTATGCATCATGCGCATCAAAGCTGGCATGCGTTCTCAGCGTTCTCTTGACGCATCCGCTGAGCATGTCGTCATAAATTTATGGGAGTTGCAGTACCTCTTGGAAAATTGGGGCGGCTGTATGTTAAAGTTTTGCCACGTGACGTCAGCGTCGTTGTTTACTATCAACACGGCTGAACGGTTTCGCCGTTTTTTTTTGCACCTTTGCAACATCCGAATGCAAATAATTTTTCATCTTCCTCATTTCACAGCGAAATGTTTTCTCGCACTGCCGCTTTCTACTTCTTCTGTCACTTAACGCCAGACTGGACGCTTTTATGGTGTACACTGCCACCTGTTGGAGTCCTCAAGATTAAGCGCAAGCGCACCCGTCACGTAGCGTTGAGTATGTCGCGGCCCTTCGAAAAGTTGTCGCGGTGAGTGAAAAAAGCGATGAAAATGCAGCGCTTTATGGTTAAGGCGGACGCTTTGACAACAAATGCCGCCTGGGAAAAAACTAATAAAATACGAACGTGAAAGTACCAGATGACGCTTTTCGTAACTTAGCAACAACAAGCACCGAGAACGCGCTCTGGAAGTGAGGTGTTGACAGCTCTCTTTAGCTGTTCTTTGGCAGCAGCAATTTTTTTGCCCCCAGTTCTCAGGGCTCTTCAAGTAGAAATTTGTTGAAAATTATTTGTCTAATATTGTTTGATTATTTCAACTTGTTCATTCAGTCTGTATAAGAATCCAAAAAAAACAAAACATTAAAAAAAACACAATATGACAATATATCGTGATAATTATCGAAATCGATCAATATGACAAAAAATATCGTGATAATGTTTTTGTTCATATCGCCCAGCTCTAATATATCGAATATACTCGATATACCACGGCTTGTTCCACGTGCAGTGTAGTAAATGACTCTATCGTGAACATCGAGTACAAAGATGTAAACACGTACTGTGCGTGTGAGCGCTGCAACTCTCACATCAGCACTCGCAAAAACGATCCAGTTCAGTTCAGACAAAATGCTAAAAAAGTCTCGAGGGAAGCTTTAAGGAAAGTGTGAGCATCGGTAAATTTTGAGGGCGAGGGAGGTTAGTGTAAGAGAACGACGGGCAAAGACGGCCGGCAGCGGGTTCATCATTCTGCTCACTTCACCACTTTTATTCGTTTTTTTTTTTTAATTCCTTCTTTGATTTAATCTCAGTCTTATCACTTCCGTCTAATCAGGAGGCGTCACATTTGTACTGGTGGATTCTTTCAGCTTATGATCAAAGCCTGCCGTTTAATCTCCATCGTGACATTAGGACCTCGAGTCAAAATGACGTTAGCTCTGTAGTTAATATCAGTCTTTTGGGATTGATATCTGGGTTAAATATCCACTGTATCATAGTCAGGACGGTGTTGAAACCCTACGTTGAGTATAGCAGGGCCCTTTGGGGAAGCTGGTAGCGTTGTTAGCGTTTGGGCATTCGCGCCATGGTCGGCGGGTTTGCCGGTTCGAATCCGGGACAGGTAAAGGTAGCGCCGAGGTTCTCCTGAGTAAGGTACCGTCCACAAGCACCGCTCCCCGTGCGCTGCCCACTGCTTCTTCACGGATGGGTAAAATGCAGAGGTCACATTCTGTTGTGGTGCACTGTGTGCTGTGCTGTGTTCACAATGACAAATAATCACTTTGCGCTTGGTCAACGCAGCAACTCAGTCCCTAATGAGGTTTTAGTGTAAAAGTTTCCAAAGGTCCAAGGCTTTGAAAGCATGGTAGTACGTCACAAGATCAGAAAACGATAAGGCCATTTGTATCGCTGCAAAGTTTGGATTTTCAGCAGCCTTGAAGAGAAAACATACAGGTCGTATTCTTGAGGATGGAGCACCGCAAGTGATCTACTGTACTTGTGCTTGTTTATTAAATTCTCTTTAGTAGGAGAGTTTTTAATATCTTTTGCCCTTGCTGACGCTGTATTAAAGCCATAAGTCATTTATCCGCTACGTTAAATGTTTGAGAAAGTGTTTAGAGCGGAATCTGGGTTTAGTCTACGGGGCGTGTTCCTGCACGTTGAGCTTTTTGAGAGCTTATCTGCTTACTTAATTTATCTGATTATTTTAAGTACATTTTTCACAGTAAATGTCCACTGCTCCTTCACGGATGGGTCAAATTCAGAGGTTTTGTTGTGGTGTACTCTGTGCTGTGCTGTGCTGTGGTGCGTTCACATTAGGGCTGCAACAAATGACTATTTTTGTAATCGAGTAATCTGTCGATTATTTTATCGATTAATCGAGTAGTTGCATTAAAAAAATGTAAATAAAAAAGACAATACATTTGTTATTAGGCTTATTCTAGTGTGAGTAGAAGTTAGTCACATACGCTTTATGTTGTATTCAATTGAAAATGAAGAAACATGAAGTTCAAGGGTCATTTTGAACCAATTTGGCCAATAAAATTAGTTGCTTTTGACCTTTCTGGAAGAGAACTGCATTTCCAACAATCCCCTCAGAGCCGCGTCACAGTAAAGGGTTCAGCGCGTTCCGGAACGAACTATGAAAAAAAGTCGATGGGAAAATCTCAATAAATGTCTGTATTGTGAGTGGAACGCTGGTTGTTGTGGTTATTTATCAGCTAAATTACGCGTTTTGTCTGTAATAAAGGGGATGTTTTGACGGAAACGGAGCGTTTTAGTGAGTAATGGTGCTTACAAACAGTGTGCGTGTTCACATCGCAAAAAATGTCAATTATGCGTTTTTACGCATTTACTTCTGTTTTTGTGCACGGATTATCTCACAAATACGTTCACATACAGAGAGCTCTATTCTCGCCTTGATCGCGCCACTGAAAATGTTGTGCGTCATTAATAAGCGTCTGTGTGAAACACAAGCAGCGCATGCTGTAGCGATTTAAATGACTTAAACGAAGCTTCGATTCTAGAAAAATTGCCTCGACCATTTTTTATAATCGAGTTATTCGAATAATCGCTTCAGCTCTAGTTCACATTGACAAATAATCACTCACTTTCTTTCTTATTTTCTTAGTCTGAGCTTTTTAACATTGGGCCTGATTTGCCAAGAAGAAATTTGCTCTTAAAACCCATTGATGCAGTTTTCCTCAATATATAATATTCTATAACAGTAACAATTTATAATAATAGAATAATATATTGCATATTAATGTATGCAATTCTGCAATTAAATAATAATATACTATTTAAATGTCTTAATTTTCTTAAGAACAAATTTAACCAAAAACGAAATAAAAAATATTGGTGAATGAGGCCCATCATTTCCTGTAACAAAACTAACGACAATCATTTAAGCAATTTCTTTGATCAACTAAATCGGTCAACAGCCAATATTCCTTTTTTTATATCCACACGCCGTCTTCAGCGATGCCATTAATCCTCTCTCCATTTGCATTTTCCTGAGTTGTTTGAACTGCAGGTGGTTGTAAGTAGAAGCTAATGAGAGGCCAGACTGTGCTGAGCCCTGACACGGCCCAAATGAAGATCCATGGTTTCCTCAAGTGAGGATGAGGGGGATGAGATGCATTTCTGTAGGCCACAGTGCCCACCCCTAATACAGATTTGATCCATTGTTGGACTAATGAAAGTGTGTGTGTGTGCGTCACCGAGTCCGAGAGCTTTGCTGTTATTCCCTTTTTACTTCTATCTTCATTCTCTCTCTCTGGCTGCTTCAGACCACATTTGGCTCGTCGGTGTGATGTATGCGGTTTCAATTACACTCGACACCTGAAACAAGCGGCGTTGGCTGGCCTTTATTTTGTGGTTAAGGTCTGCTTATAGTTTATACTGTGAGCGCTGCCAGGGAGCGAGGTCATGAGATCTTTCTACTTGCATCTTCTGTTGTTTCCATTAGCCTCTGTAACACTTGAAAGGACGTCTCTGTTCTGGTGTCTTACCCCCACACGTAGGGCTGGGTGTACACAATACGCCTGGATATTTTTTGCTTACGCAGTTCCACTGATTGAGATTATTACTAGGGCTGCCACGAACGACTATTTTTGTAATCAAGTAATCTATCGATTATTTTTATCGATTAATCGAGTAATCGGATAAAAAAATGTAAATTCAATTGAAAATGAAGAAACATGAAGTTCAAGGGTCATTTTGAATCAATTTGGCCAATAAAATGAGTTGCTTTTGGCCTTTCTGGAAGAGAACTGCATTTCCCACAATCCCCTCGGAGCCGCGTCACAGTAAAGGGTTCAGCTCGTTCCGGAACGAACTATGAAAAAAAATCGATGGGAAAATCTTAATAAATGGCTGTATTGTGAGTAGAACGCTGGTTGATGTGGTTATTTATCAGCTAAATTACGCAGTTTGTCTGTAATAAAGGGGATGTTTTGACGGAAACGGAGCCTTTTAGCGAGTAATGGCGCTTACAAACAGCGTGCGTGTTTACATCGCAAAAAATGTCATTTATGCGTTTTCATGAATTTACTTCTGTTTTTTTGCACGGAATATCTCACAAATACGTTCACACACAGAGGGATCTATTCTTGCCTTGATCGCGCCACTGAAATATTGTGCGTCATTAATAAGCGTCTGTGTGAAACACAAGCAGCGCATGCTGTAGCCATTTAAATGACTTAAACGAAGCTTCGATTCTAGAAAAATTGCCTCGACCATTTTTTGTAATCGAATTATTCGAGTTATTCGAATAATCGTTTTAGCTCTAATTATTACATCAAATTATTCATTCATTCATTCATTCATTCATTATATGAACCGTTTAATCCCTAACGGGGTCGTGGGGACCGGAGCCTATCCCAGGAGCTATGGAGGCAAGGCGGAGAACAAACCCTGGGCAGGCGCCAACACACCGAAGGGCAGACACGGGGAGAGCGTGCAGACTCCACACAAAAAAGGCCCTATGACCGATCCGGGGTTCGAACCCAGGACCTTCTCACTGTGAGGCGGCAGTGCAAACCTCTGCGCCTCCGTGCCGCTGTATATCAAATGATCTGGATCAAATTGCACTTCATAAGGTAGACATACACAAAATGTACACATTAACAAAAGAACGGCATGTAGCGAAAGTGAGTTATTACTTGTCATTCTGGACACGGACAGCACAGCACACAGTGAACCACAACGAATTGTGACCTCTGCGTTTGACCCATCCGTGAAGGAGCAGTGGGCACCTGACATGGGCAGCGCCCGGGGAGCAGTGCTTGGGGACTGTACCTTCCTCAGTGGTACCTTTACCAGTCCGGGGATTCGAACCGGCGACCTTTCGATAAATATAGAAACTGCGCCTATGAGTATGAATGTTAATGCATGAAAGACAGTTATTTCACTGTACGTTAGTAGAGTAGCAGGGACTTTTTTTAGTAGATTTGACATTAAATGAGTCATTATTTCTCATTGTGAACACACCATCACTACACAGAACACAGTTCACCACAGTGACATGTGACCTCGGCCTTTGACCCATCTGTGGAGCAGTGGGCAGCTTTTTTTGGCAGCACCCAGGGAGCAGTGTTTGGAGATGGTACCTTGCTTATGAGTTAAAAATAAAAATCTCTCAACTTGCTCGTTTTAAGCCATGTTTTGTAAATTAGTGAAGCTCAAAGTAGTGGAAGGGAAAAAGTCTATCAGCTGATTGTGACTTTAACGATGCTAAGCAGGAAGCGAGCTTTACAATGAATTTAAGTGAGGGATTATTTGTCATTGTGAACACATTGTGCACCACAAACAAATGTGACCGCATTTGTCCCATCTGAGGAGGAGCAGTGGGCAACTGAAGGGCAGCACCTGGGGGAGATGTAGTTGGGGACGGTACCTTGCTCATGGGTACCTCAGTGGTACCTTTACTGGTTCTAGGATTTGAGTCGGCGACCTTCTTAGGGCCCTATGATTTGCGCAATGCGGAAAACGCGGATGGAATCGCGGAATTCAACAAATAAAATGGAATCGGTAGTAAAACGCGGAATGTCGTATAATTCGCTGATATCGGTGTGTGGGCAAAGCTAAGCAATGGTTTCTAATCAATTTTGGCCGCTGCAGCCCCCTGTACGTGTTACCTGTTGAGGCGGGACTCAGCTTTCCACACACACAAACGCACAGACATAGAGTGGAAAAAGTCAACGGTCAGCTGTGACGAAGAGGCTGAAACACCGAAGTCCTCAAAAAAAATATGGAATTCGAGTGTCAGTGCTAAGTTTAGAGCAGAACAATACCTAAATGATTTTTATGAATCGGGAGAACTCTTTTGTAAGTTTTGCCAGCACACGATAGACTGCACCCACAAGAACACGTGACGACCACTTACAGTCAAAAACTCACATCAGAAACATTTCGTTTTGCATGAAAAAAATGAATGTTTTTTGTTGTTTACAGGTAAATGTTTTACCAAAGCAGTAAATGTTCTGCTGAACCACAGCACTTTGTTGATGTTGAATATTAGTCATTTAATGTCAGATTTCCTATTGCATTGTTCTTTTTTTCCATCCACTCCATAATTAGACACTTTTTAGGTGAATAAATATGATTATAACGTAAAACACGGGATTCAGAAGGAAAAATTAAAATGGAATTTAGGAAAAAACAAAACGGATTTCATAGGGCCCTACCGTCTGATCACGAGGCCAACTCCCTGACCGTTTCGCTATCAACAATGGGGTTTGCATTTGGAATTCATTAAAACATATTGTTCATATCGTGACGTGATATATTGCCCAGCCCTACCCACATGTTGACATAAGCTGTGTTTATTTTTCAGGCCAAGGTTGATAAAGGCCTTAGGGAGCTTTAACAAGGCTTAGTAACTCTGTCTGTGCTTTCAAAGCTTTCTGCCCTCTCGCTGTTCTATTCCGTCTAATCGCACACACGACATGATTTGAATTCATATGATTCACAATGCATATACGAACAGAGACCATTTAAAACGGGAATTTAATTTCTGATAAAGCACCGAACAGAGCAGTGTTACTTTCTTTAATTAAAAAAACATGCGAAAAACGTTAAACAATGTTTTTTTCCCATGTGATGGAAAAAAATGAGACATTGACAAGCTAAAAGTAGCTCGTTTTGAAAATAAAGCCTGTGAGAAAACGTTTATTTGTTGTCAAGAGATGAGACAAGACTAAAATATTAACTTGTGTGCACTGTCTGACATCTACAGTGAAGCTAGTTTGTCTGTCAGAATATTTACGCGATGCTGCTCTGTTATTGGTTGGGTTGGTCGAGGGCCGTGTGTTGATGGAGTCTCAGCCATACCGATGCTGATGCTCTAAGCCAGCGGTTTTCAACGGAAGTCCGCGGCCCCCTGATGGTCGTGGCGGCGATGCAGGTGTTCCGTGACTTTCAATCAAGTTCATTCATCCATTCATTCATTCACCGTCCGAACCCCTTAATCTCAACTGGGGTCGCGGGGGGACCGGCGCCTACCCCGGGAACTTACGGGCGCAAAGCGAGGAACAACCCTAGGCAGGGCACACACACTGACACAATCCCACTCTCATTCACAGCTTACGGGCCAATTTAGAGTCGCCAGTTAACCTATAGTGCATGCCTTTGGACTGTGGGAGGAAACTGGAGTGTGCAGAGGTAAAGGGTCACTGAGGTAGGCAGTAAGTCTAATATGGAACTAGTTTTTCCGTCGGCTAAAATAAGACAAACTCTGTGAAGCACAGAAAAGACGAAAATGTCACTATAATAAGCCTGTTCCCTGAGACTAAGACTAAATCTAAAGCTGCTGCCAGAATGAACGCTGGAGTAGAGTCAGCAGTAAGACAGATCGCCGATTACGAAAAGAACTGTTCCTTCGATTCCAGGTAAATGTCAGTGAATAAACGTTACTTTCCATTGATGTCGAAGTGGACTTAAGGTGGATAAAAGGCCAGGATTTGCTGCAAACATTAACGTTCAGTTTTCACATTACAACGACCACGAATTAAACATGCAAGGAGGAGAACGTCCACTGACCGCTCATTTTCTTTCAGTTAACCTAAGCAGAGTTTTATTAATTAGTTGACTAATCTAAACGATTCATTTTCATATTAATATTCATCTTTTAAATTATAACTTCCTATAACATGAAATCCTGTAACTTGACTTTACTTCCTGTAGCCATAACTGTTTCTCTAAACGTTATCTGCGGTACAGATAGAAATACAGGTACAGGTTGTCCCCAAGTTACGATGGTTTGACTTACGATTTTTTAATCTTACGATGACAACAGCGATATGACAAAATAGTTTCATGCGGCAGGCAAACATAGCTGTGTATGTGATACGATACGATGCGATGCGTAGTGATGCTGCCGGGATGTA